>JARHVA010000038.1:302500-785000 GCA_037957365.1 Torreya grandis
TCTCTAATAATTTTAGAAAAGCCACTAGGGTATGGCATGGGAGTATGCAGGGTACTTAAATAATCACCTAGAAGGCTAATAGACTCAGGGATGTTATGGGATACTCATGATGTATAGAGGATATTAGATTTATTGGATTGCAACAAACTATAGATATACTCATAAACTAGGTTAGATATATCATTATTAAGTGCACAAAGAATTCAAGCATCTCTAATGTATATAACCACGATAAAACGAGTAGCTAAAATAAGAAATTTATTTGCATACAAATTATGGAATTGTAAATGTTGAATTCCTAATCTAATCCTAAGCTAATTCTTCATTTTCAACTCTACCACTTCCTAATGATGCAATTTTCTAGTTCAACAAAGAGGGGATTTTTTTTTTAAATGTATAGAATGTTTTGATCAATTAGGGATTCTAAAATGAAATGATATATGTTTCATAATTAATCATATAATGCAATTAAATACATTTTCAACAATGAAATATGTTCTAGATACATACCAATGCTAAATATTTAGAAACTACCCTAGAGAATGCTTCAAACAAACTAAATTACCAAACCAATGAAAACCTAGCTAATATACCACTAAAAAAAATGGGAATTTCACTTTGCATAGAAAATTTACCTAATATGATGCTCAAATTTAATTATATAGATATATACTAATAGATTATCTAAACTAGGAAGCAATGAAGGAGGAAGACCAAGTTTTATGTGAGTTGAGTCCAAACCAAGAGCCGATAGTAATGGAAAAGGTGAAGGAGAAGTTGAAAACTATGGGAGAGACAATGTGGAGAGAAAAATAACAAGTAAAATGAAGCTTTAGGGAGTTAGGAGAAAAAAAAGCCTTAGGATCACTATGAAGTGTAAGGAGAATCACCAAATCCATTTTTAGAACAATAGAGCATTCCTTATCACAATGAAAGCCCAAGCACATGCCAAGAATAAACCAAGTGAGATCCAATGAGTCAAAATATCTTAAAGAGTGATGATAAAGATGAGATATCATAGAAAATATTAGGAGAGAGAGGTAAAAATGAGTGATTATCAGTCATATAGGGTATCCCTAATCTAACAAGAGCTAAAAACTTATCATTTTTAGCCATTAGGGACAAAATCATGCCCAAAAACTCTTAATCTACATAGGTTGTAGCCTAGGCCACGACTTATGGGGGTTATCTCATGGCCTAGGCCATGGATTAGCCCCTCAAGCCACTACCTAGGTCAAAAAACCATCTTAGATGGTCACTAGGGTTGTAAAAGGGCTCTACAAGATGCTTGAAGGGCCCATGAGCAAGGAAAATAGCCAGTAAGTTGCTAGGAATATCTAGGGAATTTATATGCCATGATAATGGGTCTATGCAATTGGAATATGTATTTAAGTAGGATAACCAAGGTTGGTAATCTACACATGAGATGATGTGTGATCATAGGGAGGAATAGGGTCACAATAAGTATGATTATGTATGTCCCTTAGGTACAAGTAGTCAGTGTTTGAATGAATAAAGAGTGGTGTGTAGTATCTAGAAGTATAATAAATCAAATAAAAATCAATAAATGAAATGGTAAAAAATAACATAATCTAAACTTACTAGATAAGGATAGTGGCAGAAGAAGTTAAGCGCATAATCCATGGGTGAGAGTGAAAATGTTATGTAATCCAAATCCAAATTTGGCTCCAACTCTAAATCCTACATATAAGAGACATAAGTGATATAAAACCAAATTATACAATCTAGAGGGATGTTCATGAGGGTTCTATCCCTAGTGTTCTCCCCATGAGGAATATGGGTGACCTGGATGTCCTCAAAAGAGGAGATTAAATTACATGCTACCTTGAAGAGGGAGAACAAATATGAGATAAGGATAGACCAAGAACTGATAATCTAAGACATGGATAAGAATGTATTAGATAAAAATTATACATAGCACATTCCTAACGCATGGGCATTAATCAAGGTACCAAGATTATGTGATACTCAATAATTTTATTCATATTGATGGTAAGGAAGAAACTATATATAACAAGCTCATGGACCCATGGATCATCAATGACCTAAGTTGTAGTGATAGGTCATGGGTTACATTGACTACCACCAGCTATGTGAATCACCACTAAGAGGTACACCATGATGGGGGTTGAGGATGTAGGACTAGTGATCATATAAGGATTATCTCGATGTGAGGTAGGGTAAGCTACCTACATAAGGTAGTTGGATAACAAAACTAAGTCACAATCAAGGCATTTGACCAATATTATCTATGGTAAGAGGTGATGGGGAAGGTGGTAGGAAGTTCATAGAATATGAAGATCAATCAGTGAAGACCAAAGTATTGAATTACCATAACCATTAACTGACAACACCTGTAAGAACCATAGTGAAAGAGAGAAATAAGAGTTAGAACATATCAACTCTGGAACTGTAGAGACATGACTAACTAAAAATTTCAAAGCATGCAGCTTCTAACCTTGGGTGCCCATGAGATGGGGTACAAACCCAGGAGGTCAAAGGATCTAAGGGTATGAGATATTAGAATGGTCTTAACATAGTCCTAAGAAGGCCTTAAAGAAATAAATGAACTCTATCATTGCATTCAAAATGGGCCAAAACCCCTACACTGAAGGTTTTTTGGTTTTAGGAGAAATAATGGAAATAAATGGAGGCTAAGAGAGGGAAAAGAGAAGGCCTCTTGCCTAGGTTGTGGCTTGTTTAGACCAACCCATAGCTTGGACCATTGCCATGCCATGGGACCTACATCCTAGCCCACTTCTAGGATATGAGTTATCCCAGAAACCCATGACCTAGACCTATGAGGGCCAAAAATAGGCCTAGGGGAGCCCATAAGGGTTCAAAATCTACCCAAAAGGGTTAGAGAGTGGTGGAAAAGAAAAGACATTTTTGAGCCTGTTAAAGCATGTTTTTCTTGTTATATTACTTGCACAACTAATAAGAACATGGGTAGTGTGCCTCTCAACTAGGCATGACGTGAAGATAAGAATGTGGTCCTAAACATTATCCGCTACCCCAGATGTGTTAGAAATGTCATTTCTTAGCCATGAAGCATTAGATGTGGATTTATATAACCGTAACTTCAACTTTGACAACATTTATTATTAGTGTTTCCACACTCATGATTAATATTAAAAACACACATTTGGGTAGATTTATAGTTTTTGGTCATGGTAACATCTGTCAATTACATATACAAATGTGTTCAAAGTGATGTACTCTCACTTGTAGGTCCTAAAAGTAGAAATGTTGACTGGAGGACAAGAACTTGCCTCTTCACTGTAAAAAAGTTACATTTCAAGACTCATTACTATAGTGTATGCCAAATATCTAATGCTCCATTGATGTGTTCCTAGGTGAAATTAGAGATATTTAGCACACATTTGAAGGTTCTTTCAGTTCATGCCTAAATTTATGCCAAAAACTACGCTTTTATTGTATTAGGATGGGCATTCTTGAGGCCAAAATGGATAGTGGATCTCCCAACTGGGCATGAATAGAGGCTCATATACTAGTATTGGACATTATCCCCCACCTCAAATTTGTTGGCAATGCTAATTTTAAACCATGAATCACTAGAATTAGAGTTTTATAATTGTATCTTCAACTTTGACAACATTTATTTTTTATGTTTCCATGCTCCTAAATAATAGTGAAAATTAGTTTTTAGGTGGATTTAGACATTGTGATCATGGGATCTCATGTTAGTTTTCTATACATATGTGTTTGAAGTTATGGACATTCACCCGTAGGTCCTAGAGGTAGAAATTCAAGTTGGAAGACAAGAACTTGTCTATTCACTATAAAAAAGTTGAATTTTAGGACTCATTACTGTAATGTTTACTATGGATTCATATCCAAAGTTCCATCATTTTTATTCAATATAAAACTATAGACCTTTAACATACACATGAGGGTTATTTTGGTGAATACAAGCAACTTATGGTTTCCATTTTATACACGCTTGAAGTGTTTCTACACTAGATTTGCTTTTCACATTCAAGAAAGGGAAATGAGAAACTAAGAAGGAAATGGATGAGGGTTTGTATGTACCCAGGTTGTAGACGTGCGCACCAGAATTCAGACATTTTGAGAACTCCTCTTTGGTTGTGGAGGATGACACCTGAAAGAGAAAACACTAGACATGAAAAACGTTAGATGACAAAAGGGTGGACTGCCAAGCAAGAGCTTGGTCCTAAAAGCGCAAAGGCTTCTTGGGGGATGATAGTCCACTGTTAAAACAGAATGCTAATCAGAAACAGAAAGTGAAAAATGATAAAAGACAAAAAGAAAGAACTGAAAGTAAAAGTGTACCTATTTAGAAGCAATCTTCCTTTGCATAGTCGCTGACATCAGTGGTATTGCCGGCATCGCTTAGGTAAGATCACCGACATCGGTTATGCTGCCGACATCGGTAGGGGTACTGGATGAGGTCGGTCAGGGCAATAGTCAGGGATGAGTTATAGTGCTGGTCTTGGTCTGCAGAATGGACTAAGGCTTCGTCTGAGGGTCAGGGAGGTCTATTTAGAGGTATGTGAGATTACTTGGAGGTTTGAAGGACTTGTTTTGGGTTTGAGGAACTGAGAATGTTGTCTAAGACTGGACTGAAAGGGTGACAAGGCAAAAGAAAGATGGATGGGAGACAGGGGTCTAAGAAGGCTTTTCAGCCTCTCAGGGAAGGACAAGGCAAGTGGTGGATAATGGATAGGATAGGTAGATGAAATCAAATGATAAAATGAAATGAAATAATGAAACTCTTACCTCTTGCTTCCTGGTTGGAGAATGGAGAAACCTGTTGTCAGAGCTGTTGAAGAACCTGCAAATGGAGCTATTGCTTGGAGCTGCTCTGCAAGGTACATGTAGCTGCTGGGGTTACTGTATGAGAGGGAAGAGAAGAAAATACAAATGCAAAAGTGTCAAGAGAGTTATGTTCGTAGGGGGGGTAGAATGGTTATAGGAAACCATTTTGAAGGCTACCAACGGTGGCAGAACTGTCGATGTCAACCGAATAATGACCGACGTCAGCGGCCGAAGAATGGACACAGAGGCTAAAATTAGCCTCTGTCCATTCTTGCACGCTGTCGGGTCAAGGGGCCATGGGAAAATGATTGAGGAAGGCATAAATGGATGCGAGAGGAAGGATAAAGGGGAGATTTGGGCAATAAAGGCTAGGAGAGAGGTGGGGGATCCAAGGAGGGGATCCAAGGTGGCAAGGGTGAGGTGGAAAAGGGGCCACTAAATTAAAATATTTAAGTTATTTTAATTTAATGAATGGAGGGGACTAAGGTAAGGGTTAGGATATGGGTCAAGGGGGACAAGGGGGGAGGACGAAAGATGACCAAGGTGTAGACACATTTTTAGTGTCTACATTTTCCCTTTTTTGTCTTGTTGGTTGTTCTTGATGAAATGCAAGACAAAAATAGGAGTTGGTTGCCCCAGGAATGGGATGAGGTGTTCCCCCCTCAAAGTGAGAGTCGAGAGAAGGGAACCTAAGATCGAGTGTCGATTTGACAAAGAGATGGATAGAGAGAGGGTGAGTGTGAACGCTGTAATAGTCGTGATTACGCGTATACTACTTCACGGGATGGTTGGGTCAAATTGTCACAGGTTGAGGGTCGAGGAGTGCCAAAATTGAAATAACCAAGCCCCAGCATTTAGTCGTCTACTGATTGGGTTATGCAATCTAAGCTGAAGCTCCAATGGTCATCGTGTTCCATGTATCCTAGGCTCGAGAAGTGCTCCTAGAAACATGACAATGTCACAAGTAGTAGGGATCAACTGGTTTGCGATCCTATACTTGTGAAGGTCATAAATAGTTTGCGCACAATTTTGCTAACTATTCGTGGGGTAGCATACATGTAAAAACAACCAAGGCAACATTGTCTTGGAAGTGGTCATGGTCAGAGGAGATAGGCATGATCTCCAATGGTCATTGGTCAAGGTGGATGGATGGACGAAAGGATGTGGCCAAGCTAACCTCAGAAGACTGAGTGTTGCCTACATAGCCCTTGTGGAAGGGCCTCAGGCCAATGTAGTTCTCCCTAAAAGGGAGGAATGGTCGAAGAGATGGATTGGTCTTGGTCAAAGTGGTCAATAGACTGGTCTTGGTTAAGGTCAAGGTCATGGATTGGTTTTGAATAGAGTCAAGGTCATGGTCAAAAGGAGGAAAGAGAGTTTATCCATCAGAGAGACGAACAAATGAGGGTGGTCGAGCTAACCCCAGAAGACATCGTGTCATCTGAGTGCTGCCTACATAGCCCTGATCTTAGGGCCTTAGACCAATGTAGTTTGAATGAAGGGTTTGAGTGGTAGACAGGTGGTCAAAGTGGTCGATAGACTAGTCTTGGTCAAGGTCAAGGTCGAGTGGTGAAGGAGAAAAGGGGTTTGTCCATTTGAGAGATGAACAAACGGGATGGCTGAGCTAACCCCAGAAGACATTGTGTTATTTGAGTGCTACCTACATAGCCCCGGTCTTAGGGCCTCAGACCAATGTAGTTCGAACAAGGAGTCAAAGAGGTCGATAGGTTGGTTTGGTCATGGTCAAGGTTGAGTGGTGAAGGAGAAAAGGGGTTTGTCCATCTGAGAGACGAACAAACGGGATGGCCGAGCTAACCCTAGAAGACGTTGTATTATCTGAGTGCTGCCTACATATCCCCGGTCTTAGGGCCTCAGACCAATGTAGTTCAAACTAGTTGAGAAGATTGGTCGATGATTGGTTTGGTCATGTGTCGAAATGATGAAGAGAAAAAGATGTTACAGCCTTTTCCAAATGGTGTATTCTGTAACATTGGTTGAGGGGTCATTCATCCCTAGCAATTTTCCATATTCGTGATGGATGTATGCTAAAAATGAATTGAGGTCTATTTATGCTTCAGCAAGTATTGGTTTATGCTTAAGATAAATTGTGTCTGGTCGATAGTTTCCATGTGTATTGGTGTCCATAGAAACTAATGTGAATAGGCTATGTGAGTGGTCTAAAAAGAGAGTTGAGTTGAGTTGATTAGGTTTGACAAGTGATGAAGTTGAATGTGACCAAAGTGTGAAAGATAAGTGAAAGGCATATTCACCCTTCCATTGACAAGGACCAAAATGACAGCATAGATAGGGGTTGTTAGAACTAAGAGCCCCATTCATGCATTGCGTCGTTGACCATGAGTTGTGTTAGAGTGGTAATCAAATCACTTTGACATTAAAGTGAGCTCGAAGTCCTCTGAGTAGGTGCTATGATAGGAGGAGGATAGGGTAACCCATTTTAAGAGCAGGGATAACTTTGCCCCTTTTTATAGGAGACCCTGAGACAACTATAAGCCAAGTCCATGACTCGGTTTTTTTTTTTTTTGGTGTAGGCTGATCGATGCGGAAAGTCTACATAGAGATGTCATTTTGTTTTGTGGTCATTTGTGAAGCTGATCGATGCAGGAAGCTTCTAAAAAAGTGTTGTTTATAGCAAGATTTAGTCATAGCCATCCTTTGAGGGAGTGGTCTATATTTTTGCTTTATATAAGTTTGAATAGTTGTCCTTCGAGGGAGCAGTCTATTAGCTACAGCAATGATAGTACATCTGTCCTTCGAGGGAGAAGTCTACTTTTTGATTTGCTTTGGTGACCTTGGATATTTTGACATCTTGATTTTTTTTTAAAATTTTTTTTGACAGAATTTTGAGTCATGGACAAGACTATAGAAGTTCAAGGGCTCCATTTTATTAGGACAAAGCATCCATGCATCATAAAAGGGTTATAGAGGATTTGTTAAGGGGAATAGGGTTGAAAGGAATGGGGATTAAGAGGACAAGGATTGCTCAAGGGATGAGCTCAAGTTAAATGTCAAGTGGATGAGTAATTGACTAATAGTAGAAAGGTCGCAGATGCAACGCATTAAGAGGGGGCTCAGGTTCTGATAAGTCCCTGGGCCATGCTTGTGCATTTATGATAAGGTCTGAGTCAATTAGGATTAGACTTGCCCCATTTGCCTCTTTCCAAATTGGTCAGGTGTTGATTGATGTTGGATGGGTTGATGATTGATATGGTCGTTGATGGGTCAAGATTGGTTGAATATTTTGATAAAAGGGGTGGTTAAATGTTTGGTTGAGGTCATGATTGATGTTTGGTTAGTTGTCTGGTCGATGTCTAGTCGATGGTTTAGTCAATGTCATAGTCATGGTCAATGTCTGGGTGGATGTCTGGTCAATGTCTTGGTCGAGATTTGGTTGAGGTCTTGGTCAATGTCATGATCGAGGTCTGGTTGATGTCTTGGTCGAGATTTGGTTGAGGTCTTGGTCAATGTCATGATCGAGGTCTAGTTGAGGTCTAGATTGATGATTGGTTGATGCCTGGTTGAGGTCTAGATCGATGATTGGTTGATGTCTGGTTGATATTTGGTTTGGTCGATTGTTGGTCAAGGCTTGGTTGATATTTGGTCAATGTCTGGATGATATTTGGTCAAGGTTTGGTCGGGGTTAGGATAGTCGGTATAAAGTCAAACTCCCCCCAGTCATTTTGTGGTAGGAAGAAAGTCTACCACCCAATGTAGATGATCAATGGGATGGAGAGAAGACAAGAAGGGGAGCCTGGGTACCTTACCTAGTTGATAGGTTAGGGATTCCAAGCGAATAGAATTTAGGTAGTGAAAAAGTTAGGAGGGATGGAAACCACCGACTCCGTAGGTGAAGGAGGAGGAATGGGTGAGCTTGGAGGAGATTGGTCAATGGTTGGCTCGGGGCAAAGGTCTAAAGGAGCCTGAGTGGGGTCTTGGTATCCCAGGCCGTGTCGTTTCTTGGCATCGTCATCATTGAGTGGCTCGATGGGCTGATGGGAGCCTTGCTCATAGTGTCTGAAACCAAAACCCTTCCATGCACACCTGTAAAGGTAAGTGTGTGCAAAGATGGGGTTGCCAAGAAATGATAAGTCTAATGTGAATGGTTGGGGTGAAGAGAGAGGGTTGCCATTAGTAGGAGCTTGATTGAGCCCCCCATAGACAAGATTGGTTCGGAGGTGAGGAGGACCATAAGGCACGACCATCCCAATCTGATGGTCATAACTGGGGCTGTGGTTAAGGCATCCATACTCTTGGAGAGTTTGTAACATGTCTAAGGCCAACAAGCAATATTCCCCCAGATAAAGTTGTTGGAAGATGTCTTCCATGGGGTCTTTAGTCATCGCTTGAAGGGGAGGTGTAAGGGCGACCGCTGGTTGCGAACTAGTCGAAGCTTTCACGAATGGAGGCAGTGCTGGGGTTGATGGCTTGATAGGAATGAGGACATCATTTGGATGGTAGGTTGTGTTACAAGTCTTGAAGGGTGATGGGTCAGTGGGAATGGTGTGGACTTGCCCGTCATGCTCAAATTTCACATAGCGGTGTAGGGTGGAGGGGACATAGGCCATGGCACAGATCCAGGGTCAGCCCAGCAACATGTTGTATTGAAACTCTCCTTCGATGATATATAAGATCTTTGAGACTGTGCATGGACCAATGCGAATGTGAAGAACAACTGTGCCAATGGTCGTGGCAGTGGTGTCATTGAAGGAGCACAATATTGCGTTAGTTTTAGAAACACAGTTCTTGGGAAGAGCCAACTGATCAAAGGCATGGGTGGAGATAATGTTGATGTTGGCACCTCCGTCGATCATAACATGTTTAATGCAGGTTTGATCAACATAGGTAGTGATGAAGAGAGCGGGGTCTTGATCTTCCGTGTTAGATGTGGGAATCTCAGAGTCGCTGAATGTGATGGAGGCAATAAGAGATAAAGAGTGGACGAGGGTAGTGAGTGGTTGGGGGTCCTCGGGTTGGACCTCTGCTATCTGCAAGGCTCAGATGAGGGCTTGATGATGCTAAGGTGAGGTTTGGATGAGGTCATAAAGGGACATCTTCACAGGCATCTGGTCAAGCTGTTTCAACATGGAGTCATGAATCAGCTCGGAAGAGGAAGAAGAAGAAGGCTAAGATGTGCCAAGGATAGAAATTTTAGGCTTGGGTGCTAGAGGTGGTTTGACGAAAGGGTAGGTCCAAGGAATGGCAGCTTTTTCTTTTACCTTGTCCTTTTGCGACCTAGTGGTTATGTGGACAACATTGATTTTAAAGATAGGAGGTGAAGAAGGGGTCATGGCCTGCTGGTGAGATGTTGATGTGGTTGAAGAGGTTGGATGGGAAGGTGTCGAGGGTTGGTCAAGAGTGTCCTCAAGGAGAAGAGTGTCCTTCTCCATATAGCGGCGAATGACGGCCTTGAGGGCATAGCAAGTCTCGGTATCGTGTCCTGGCATACGATGGTATAAGCAAATCTTCGTGTCATCGAACCAAGAGGGCTTAGACCCGAGAGGTTGGAAAGGCCTAATGGGTGGAAGGGTTATGCTAGAAGTCTACAAAATTTGGTGCAATATCAACGAGTATGAGCCCACTAAAGGGTCTGTGTTAGTTTATGTGTGCGATGCCAGTGACTTTTGCTTAGGTGGAGGTGGAGGAGGTTTTCGTACCACCTTTTGGGTTGATGGTGCAGTGACAGGTGTAAACGGCACTTTCTTTGTGAGAGGTACCACTTTTTTAGGAGAGGGTAGGCTGGAGGTAGGCAAAGGAAGCAAAGGAGGTAATTGGTTTTGATTAGAGGTCAGAGTGGGAAAGACTCTGGTCAGGGTTGAAGGATGGGGGCCCAAAATGGAAGGTAATGGTGACAAGGGAGGAGGCATTCACTTTATGGTCTGGTAGTCTTCTTCGACTTGGTTGGAAGACTACTATTGGTCGAGGTCTGGTCTAAGTCCACCTTCACTTACGGGTGAGTGAGGGTAGAGATAGGGCAAACGCCAAGTGACTTGATAGGTTTAGATGAGGTAGATGCGGGTTTTGGTCTTGATGGGGTTGGTTGAGGTTTAGAAGCGGGGGTCTAGTCTTTGTTGAGAGTCTTGGGAGATTCTGCCTTGGGAGGATTGGCAGCATGAGATGAGAGGGCATTGGCATGTTAAAGATCTTTAAGATGCTCCCACAATCCCTGATGCTCCACTTTCCTTGAAGGGAGAAGTCCAATTTTTTCCACTAGTCAGGAAAATGGTTGAGAAGAGGTTGGATGAGGTTTGGGTCCTTGAGAAGATGTTAACGGTTGTGGGGCTGAAGATGAGATGGGTGTAGCAGTCTCAGACCCATGGCATGATGAAGTCATGACAGATTCATCCTTGGTTAGAGACGAAGGAGAGGCAGGTTCTTCCCTGGGTGGAGAAGAAACCAGAGAATGAGGCTCCTCAAGCAGGTAAAGGGCAGGGATGATGGTGCCCTCCACTTGCAGTCGAGGATTAGGAAGGGTCGAGTCCTCCATAGGTAGTAAGAAGGATGATGGTGAGACCGGTGGTGTTGGTAAGGTTGAGGCGTCCTCCAAGATGAGAGAGGTTGACGGAGAACTAACCGGGGAAAGAGGTTCGTCCACACATGATGGACTGATAGATGGACTAACCTCTTGAGGTTGGTCAGGGATGAAGGGCGAGATCATATTGACTATTTGAATGTTGTGTTCATGAGTGTCGTCAATCAAGGTTTAGACATTGTTTTGGGTCGGTGGATGATTGGGGAATGGTTGCTTGAAGATGTCAATGCCCTGATTAAGGGGTGCATTGGGATTGTCTAGGATGAGGTCACCCTTTTCAAGCATGTCTTGGATTATGTTTTTAAGGGTTTTGTAGTTTCCCGTGTCATGTCCTTTAACACGGTGGTAGTTTTAGAAGTCATTTTCCCTATACCACACAGGGATGGCATGTGAGGGATCAAATTGTGGAGGTGGTCAGATCTAGGGGAGATTGAGAACCCCCTGTCTAACAAGTTTTTCTAGCATGGACGCGTATGATTCTCTGAGAGGAGTATATTGTCATTGTACGTATCTCTGTTGGAATTGGCGGGTGGTGCTCTGAGATGTGGATGGCTCAGGCTGATTGGTTGAAGGCGAAGAGGATGAAGGTCTAATGACCATAGCGTTAGCTGAAGCTTTAGACTTAGGATTAGATGATGAAGGTTTAGAAGAAGAGGAGTCATTGGTCTTAGAGTTGGGATTATTGCTCTGTAACTTGACTTTATTCTCCTTGATGGCACGTAATTCAAGTTTGCAGGCCATCGTGAAGGCTTCGTCAAAGGTGCAGAAGGTCTGAACCCGTAAGGTGGAAGAAATATGTTTGGCGTAGGCTTGGGAGAAAAGTTCAATAAGTTCGGGTTGGGGTAAGGAAAAGGAGAGTTGATTGATGAGGCCTCTCTAGCGAGTAATGAAGTCAGCTATGAATTCATCCTCGAATTGGCAGATAGAATAGAGGTCTGTGATCGAGACCTTCTTGGTGATGTTGATAGAGAAGTGATCAAGAAAGAGCTGGGCCAGCTGTGTGAATGTGAAGAGGGAATGGCTGGTAAGGGAGCTATACCAATCAAGCGCAGCACCAGAGAGAGACATAGGAAACGTGCGTAAAAGCAACGCATCATCATGGGCAATAAGGTAACAGGCATGTCTGAATGCCCGTAAGTGCTGTTGTGGGTCTTCCTTGCTTTGAAAATGAGAAAATTTAGGAAGTTCCCATTGGCTGGGATATGGTCTAATCGGGACAAAAGGATGAATGGGCTCATTACAAATTTGCTCATATGAGAGGGCATTACGTGAGCCAGAAATGGAAGACTCTAGGCTAGACATCTTGTCCATCAGCATTTTGATGATATTTGTTGACAGATTGGCAGGTGGAGCACCCCCTAGGTTGTAGGGCACTTGGAAGAGGCTAGAGGAGGCATACGACGTAGTTGGTTGTGCCTGTAAGGGTGCAACATAAGGATAATTAGTTGTAGGGATAGAAGAGAAGACTAGGGGTGGTTGGGTAGAAGGCATGGCTAGGCTTGATGTTGCCACGGGAGGTTGGATTGTGGTAATAGGGGCCAATGGATAGGTAGCCACCCTTGTGTTGATAGGGGCCAAGGTAGGCAGAATAGAGATGACTAGATTCTGGAAGGGGGTAGAGAGTGGTTGAGTGGGCTGAGGTTGATAGGGGGCCAAAACCCCAGTGGAAGTGGGCCCAAAGATGGAGGGAGAAGCCACACTTGGAAGGTTGGTCAAGGTCTGGTCATTGGTCGAGGTGATAGCTTGGGTGTCTAAAGGTTGAACTATGGACACTGTCGATACGGTCGCAGTTGTGACAAGAGAGGTCAGCATTCTGTAAATCGAATTACCCAAGGAGTCTCACGTTTGGCTATACACGAGATAGTGCTGCAAGGCTTTGACGTTGAGGTCCAAGAATTGTGCAAAATCTTGGTCCCCTTCTGGGACAATAAGAGTCTGGGGCGGGGTTGGGCGAGTAGGAGTTCTTTCAGTCTTCGAGTGGAACTCCATTATAGGACTAGTTATGGACGGGGTAGACGGAAGAGGTTGATGCCTCGCGTGGTTGACTAGAGCCTTGGCTTGACTACGAGTCAGAACCATTCAAGGCAAGAAAGGTCATCCTCACAAGCTCAAACAAGTAGATAAGAACAAAAAAGATGAAGAGCACAAGCAAATCCTAAGCGTTAAATCCCTAGAAATTTATTAGGATCATGGTGGCTTATGCCTTAGAAATATGTGTAGGAAGATTGGATTTTGAGACGGTTCCTAGAAGAGGTAGTCTATGGATGGTTTCGGGTTAGTTTAGGCACTCAAGAAGTCTGGGTTAGGTTCCGTACATGGCCTGGTGCTAAGGAGCAAGCTCCCCTCACTTCACGAGCCCAGCGATAAGCTAGTCTTGCTTAGCCAAAATATACTTTCCCTAAAGATTAGACTCTGCCAGAGAACAAAGTGGGCTTTCCCCTTGGTGATGAAATCCAAGTAGGATCACCGGGATGGGTAAGGTATCCACTGGGTGATGAGATCCCAGTCGGGCCTTGTCTCAGGTGAGTTTGATGTTTGATTTAGTGCAAGTGGTTTGGTTGTGTAACATCAAGTGGACTACGATTAATTCAATATGCGGTTATTAATTACTAAGTATGGACTAAGAAATGCAAGCAAGCAGAAATGCAATGCAACGTGTTTTAAGCCCCAAGTCGAAATGTTAAGTTTGGATGAAAACAAGTTGAGAAAGGGTTGAAGGATATGATTTTTGACTAGTCTAGAAATGCAAGAAAAGAAAAGAAAAGTTCTTTTTATTCCTGCTTATGATGTCGTTTAGAAGAGAAGAAAGAGGTGAAAAGGGAGGATCCTAATGCACCCTATATGAACGAAAAGAAAAGAAACCCAAGGAAGAACCTAAGGTCCCACTGGGTGTGCCAGAATGTTTCTACGCTAGATTTACTTTTCACATTCAAGAAAGGGAAATGAGAAACTAAGAAGGAAATGGATGAGGATTTGTACGTACCCGGGTTGTAGACGTGTGCACCAAAATTCAGATGTTGTGAGAACTCCTCTTTGGTTGTGGAGGATGACACCTAAAAGATAAAACACTAAGACACGAAAAATGTTAGATGACAAAAGGGTGGACTACCAAGCAAGAGCTTGTTCGTAGAAGCGGAAAGGCTTCTTGGGGGATGACAGTCCACTGTTAAAATAGAATGCTAATCAAAAATAGAAAGTGATAAATGATAAAAGACAGAAAGAAAGAACTGAAAGTAAAAGCAAACATGTTTAGAAGCAATCTACCTTTGTACAGTCACCGATGTCGGTGGTATTGCTGGCATCGATCAGGTAAGATCGCCAATGTCGGTTATGCTGCCGATGTCAATAGGGGTACTGGACGAGGTCGGTCAGGTTAATAGTCAGGGATGAGTTACAGCACTAGTCTTGGTCTGTAGAATGGATTGAGGCTTCGTCTGAGGGTCAGGGAGGTCTATTTAGAGGTTTATGAGATTACCTAGAGGTCTGAAGGACTTGTTTTGGGTTTGAGGGACTGAGAATGTTGTCTGGGACTGGACTGAAAGGGTGACAGGGCAAAAGGAAGATGGATGGGAGATAGGGGTCTGAGAAGGCTTTTTAGCCTCTCAGGGAAGGACAAGGCAAGTGGTGGATAGTGGATAGGATAGGCAGATGAAATCAAATGATAAAATGAAATGAAACAATGAAACTCTTACCTCTTGCTTGCTAGTTGGAGAATGGAAAAACCTGTTGTCAGAGCTGTTGAAGAACCTGCAAATGGAGTTGTTGCTTGGAGCTACTCTACAAGGTACCTATAGCTGCTTGGGTTGCTATATGAGAGGGAGGAGAGGAAAATATGAATGCAAAAGTGTCAAGAGAGTTCTATTCGCAGGGGGGGCAGAATGGTTGTAGGAAACCGTTTTGAAGGCTGCCAACGGTGGCAGAACCACCGACGTCGGCCAAATAATGACCGACGTCGGTGTCCGAAGAATGGGCACAGAGGCTAAAATTAGCCTCTTTCCTTTCTTGCACACTGCCGAGTCAAGGGGCTATGGGAAAATGGTCGAGGAAGGCATAAATGGACGCGGGAGGAAGGATAAAGGGGAGATTTGGGCAATAAAGGCTAGGAGAGAGGTGGGGGGATCCAAGGTGGCAAGGGTGAGGTGGAAAAGGGCCCACTAAATTAAAATATTTAAGTTATTTTAATTTAATGAATGGAGGGGACTAAGGTAAGGGTTAGGATATGGGTCAAGGGAGACAAGGGGGGAGGACGAAAGATGACCAAGGTGTAGACACATTTTCGGTGTCTACATGAAGTTAGGCTAAAAATTGCACTTTTATTGTATTAAAAAGGGCATTCTTGAGGCCAAAATGGGTGGTGGGTCTCTCAAATAGATGTGATCAAAGTCTAATAACCTATGAAGCACTAGAGGTAGGGTTCTCCAGCTACAACTTAAACTTTAAAAACATTTTTTGTCAGTTTTTTCCATGCTCCTAAATAGTATTGAACACACACTTCTAGGTGGATTTGGACATAATTTTTTTCATAAAGTGTCATTTTCATATCCATATGTTCTTAAAGTGATGTAGTTTCACCTAGATGTCTGAGAGGCATAAATGCTAGTTGGATCTCAAGAATTTATCTCTTCACTACAAAAATATTACATTTTAGGACTTGTTACTACAACTTGTGCCATAGATTATTATCCAAGATTACATCAACATGATATAGGGTGAAATTATAAGGATTTTATATGCATGTAAATATTCTTATTTTTTTTATAAATTACTTACAATTTTAATTTTATGCACACCTAAAGTTAGGCTTCAAAACTACATTTTTCTTGTATTAGGAAGGGCATTATTGAGGTTGAAATGGGTGTTCAATCTCTCAACCATGCATGATCAGAGGCCAATAACCTGATTATTGATGTTATTTTCCATCCCATATGTGTTTTTAATTCTATTTTCAAGCCACAAATCAAAAGAGGTAAAATTATCCAACTATAGCTTTAACTTTGACAACATTTTTTGTTAGTGTTTATATGCTCCTGAACAATAGTGAACACATGATTTTGGGAAGATTTGTATGTCAAGGTCATGAAGTCAAATTTAATTTTACTATCTACATGTGTTCAATGTGATGTGTTTTCATTTGGAGGTCTTGGATGCATAAATACTATTTGAAGATTAAGAACTTGCCTCTTCACTATAAAAACATTGCATTTTAGGACCCGTTATTACAACTTGTGCCATGGATTTATCTCAAAATTTTATATAAATGTGATCCAAGGTGAAATTATATGGATTTTAAATTCATGTTAGGGTTATTATATTTCATCAAAATGTCTTGCTATTTCCATCTTACGCATACCTAATGTTACACTAAAAAATAACATTTTTCTTGTTTTGCAGAGAGTATTCTTGAGGCTAGAATGGGTGGTGCGTCTATTGACCAGAGGTGATAAATCAAAAGCCAATAACTTAATATTATGTGTTATCCACCACCCCTAATGTATTTTTAATGTCATTTTTTATCCATGAAGCATTGGAGTTGGAGTTCTCCAACTATAGCTTCAACTTTGACAATATTTATTGCCACTATTTTCTACTCTTAAACAATAGTGAACACATAATTCTAGGTGGATATGTAAATTGAGGTCACTAAATCACATTTAATTTTCATATTCATATGTAATAAAAGTGACATATTTTCACTTGGAATTCTTGGAGAAATAAATGATAGTTGGAGCTCAAAAACTTATCTCTTTACTACAAAAACATTGCATTTAGGAACCATTACTACAATTTTTTTCATTGATTAATATCCAAAGCTACATCAATTTGCTATAGTGAAATTATATTGATTTGACATTCATATGAGGGTTCTTATTGGTCATATAAATGATTTACAATGTCCATTTTATGCACACCTAGAATTAGTCTTAAAAATAGCATTTGTCTTATTTTGGGAAGGGCATTCTTGAGGCCAAAAGTTTTGGTGGGTATTTGATTGGGCATGATTAGAGGAAAATAAAATATTATTGGATGTTATCCACAATCCCATATATGTTGTAAATTCCATTTTTGAGCCATAAATGACTAGATGTGAAGTTCTCCAACTATAGCTTCAAATTTGACAACATTTATAGTTAGTGTTTTTATCCTCCTGAACAATGGAGGGGATATATGATGAGAAGAAAAAAATTGGCCAAAATGAGTGTAGTGGAGAGGAAGACAACATAGTTTATGAAATGAAAATAAATATTTATAAGAACCAAAATATTCTAAGGCTTTAAGAGACATGATAATTACAATCTTGTACTACTTTAAAGGGCCAAAGAAGAGTATCCAAAAAAGAATGCAAAACATCTCCAAAGAGAGAATATCACAAAGGCGGAGGTAGAACATAACCACTTCATTAAACATGCATAATTAAAATGTATAATGGCATCTGAAGAATGTGTGCATCATATGAGTATTCCATTATTTGTTTCAATTATACTTATAATATAAATGCAGTATGTCTATAAATTTAATTAATACAAAATGTGAATATCAAGTCTGAATGATATTAGGCAAGTGTATCGAGGGTATCCAAATTAGAATAGTGATAAATGGTGTAGCCAAATCATGAGAGTCACTTCATAGTAATATATGATTCTATCTCAAACTTTATACTCTTTTCTCCCATATAGTTTTAATGCAACACATAATGAAATATTTTAGATTAGTATTAATAAATTAGATGGAAATATTAAAGATGATCATATCTAAATATATCCATACAACCATAAAATTTATTTTTGAAATAATAATGTGAGTTAAATTGTACGTGGAAAGATGATCACCATAAAAAGTGAACATACATACTATGTATGTATCCATAAAATCCATAAAGGCATAAAAAATAACAACATAATATAATTTTGGATGAATGCAATATATGTATGTAATGCCAATAATGCATACATTTCCATATAGGTGTAAAAAACTTACATCATATAATAACATAATAGAATGTATGGTGAATGTATTGTACACATAAAATGCCAAAAATGCATATATTTCAATATAGGCATACAAAAAGTTACATCATCCAAGACATCTTACTCATAAAATAGTCTCCATCTCTTTTCCTTCCATGAATAAGACTCTCCTTAGGATGCCCTACTCATAAATGGATATCCCTCAGATACCTTGAATTCCTCCAAGGTTTGATTATGGGTCCTTATATGCTCATAGCTTGCCTATATATTAACCTATTGTAATGCAAATATTATTATAAAATTTACATGTTATACATGAAACCAAGCTCATAAATTAATTTTAAACTAGAATACAAAAATAATTTAAACATGCACTTATTGAAATCTTGTGGTCATGCTCAATATGCATCTAACACTCAACATGGTCCATGATAGGTTGAGGTACATGAATAGGTGTATGAAATGGTGATAAAAAATGAGAATGTTCTCTGCTAATCATCTGAATGGGATTATTGGATGTCATTGGACAACCTTATATACATAATACATTCACATATGTTATATTTTCTCAACTATCTAGTAAAGTTATTAAAATAAATCTATATTTACAATTCAAAATTACAATTTAACATGTACCTCAATGAGTGACTGTACAAATGAAATTGTAGCAGTAATGCATGTGTCTATCTCAACTTGTAGAGATGGAGAAGTCTCTATTATGATCACCAAATGAAAAAATAACCTCATTTTTATATAAAATATTGAATATATATGCCAAATTTGTCTCCTTTATTAAACCCATAATCAGTTAAAATAAGTTTCAAAACCCTTTTCTCTCTATACATACATTATGTACTTATGTGTTTCTCAACTTTTCAATATCAAGTTAGGACCTTAATGGAATGGAAGTATCCACACAAAGGGAATACAAATATGAAAAAGAGAAACATAAAATCAAGGGGAAAATGGTCAAAAGACCTAAGAAGAAAATAGACCAAGAGTATTCCTAAGGGTTAGCTTGAGTTGATGGGAAAAATGACTTAAGCCACTCAAGTCTCAAGTTCAATCTTTGATTTAAGCATGGTGTGTGGAGTTGGGACTTTATACATCACCTACACTTTGAAGTTGCCATGAGGACACCTTTAGGTAGGGGTCAAACTTCTCCATGTGTTCCATGCAAATCACAATAGGAAAATTTAGTTATGGATCATTCAACAAACATTACATACCCAAGACCACCCCCATTAAGCTTCAAATATATATTAAATTAATCCAATGAGGTGGGGGTGAGATGGTTAGGTCATTTGGATGTATCTGAGCCCACCAAGGTTTGATTCTCATTGCGGCATGAGAGATTAGTTGTTATCATTAATATTGGTATTTTGGTAGTGGATTGCAATTAGTCATTGGTGGTTGGTGATGGTTCCCAAAGAGCATGCAGGTGGGTCCCCTAGCATATGAGGATATTTTGGTTGTTGGTAATGTTTTATGGTCATCATAGCTTGTGGTTTTTTGGATATAACATTTTGTTAAGGTAATGTGATCATTAATGGATTTCTATTGGGTATTTAGGCCCCTAATTTATGTCCAAGATTGGTTGTTACTTTGATGATAGAAAAATCAATTTTTGGTTCATATCTCTAGTAAAAAATAAATACAAATAAAAAAAGAGATGAAGAGTATACTATTTAATAGAAGTGAACTTGAATTTTTAAATCCTTGATAGATAAGTTTAACTTAAGACATTCCATAGCATGCATGACACAAGGGAACTAATCAAAGGATTTTGAAGATAAGTTGTGGTATTATAGGTAGTAATGAAAATATTGAGTACTTAAGAATCTCTATGAAGAAGAGATGATAATCAAGAAACTTGTGAAGCATTAACATAATTTTGAGAAGGTGAAAGAACACTAAAAATATCAAATTAGAAGAAATAGGAGGAATAACATATTATGAAAACAAATCAAAGAAAGACATCATTAAATAGTGAAGGAGACTCTCTAGAAAGTTTATCATTATTAAAAGCATTTAAAACCTATTTTTCATGATATATATGTATATAATTCTAGGTTCTTAATCTATGGATTTTCTCTCTATATATTTCAACACATCTCACACATATAATTTGAATTCACATCACTATCATTGAAATTTTAATTTGAACATGTATGATTCTTAGTCAAGAGCATATATCTATATAAATGAAAACATGTACACATAGTATAATATTAACTCAAAAGTACCTCTATATATGTGAACATAGGCATAGAAACATCAACAAATGAAGTAGTATATGGTCCAAAGACTAGTAGATGGTCTAAAAACTAGTAGATGGTCCAAAAATTAGTAGATGGTCCAAAAACTAGTTGGCCCAAAAATTTAGTAGTGGAATATGAAGATGATGCCGCTATCTACTACAACATATAAATTATTCAATTTATATGTAAATTAATTGTTAGCTTTTAAAAATAAATATAATTATTATTTAACATGTAAAATATAAAAGATACCCACATATGTGTAGTGATTGATGTGTGTACACAAAATGTATCTACCAAAAACTCATCACTCAAAAGTATATCATCTGATCCCTCAGAAGCACCACCACCATCATCTAAATTTATAGTGCATATAACACCATAGAATCTTCAATGGTGAGGTCAGGTATGCACATTGAGTGGAGTATATCTAGTATCAGTCTCATAAATCCTATTCATATATTGAATAAGTGTGTCATTAAGCATACTAAGCACATACAAAGTGTCAATTTTAATGATCTCATTAATTGTAGAAGGGATCTTAGGATGAATTGTCTTTTGGGTATGGACCCTTGAAGGTTGATTCAGCACACCATGTTCACCTATTCTATACTATACAGATCCTTTCTCTCGAGCTTGAAAATCGAAATAGTTAAAATAGTTTGGAATTTAATTGAAGACAAACTCATATTATAGTTTCCTCAAAAAATATAGTGGGACCTCATGGTTGTTACACAGTGGGTAATAAAATACCATCCACCATTGGTCCAAAAATAATCATCAATTTTTATGATCATCAATAGATCAGGAAGCATTTTATGGATAGTGGAAAAGGTGCATTGGTTGATGAGTTCATAAATAAGGCACATATTAGATCTTTTAATATTTTTTTTGTCTTTCACCTCATGTGCTGACAAGTTTTAATCATATTAACTCCTACATCTATCTTATATGATTCCCATCTATCAATTTGACTCATTATCGAGTCAACTTGACCTAATATTGAATGTAGGATATTGACAAAATAGGTGTGGTGGGTATTGGTTGAATTAGGGTTCCTCATACCCTCACTTATGTCTATTTAATTTTAATTTTTTTTTCCATTATGTGTGCAGTTAAATCCTCCTAACTACCTAGGGGGGCTTATGGAACAATATGAGGGATAGGAAGGTTAGGAGGGTTAGGAGGGTTAGGCGAAGGGTAAGGAGGGTTAGATAGTGGGTTATGACAGTGAGGATGAGGTTTAATAAGTCATTATATTATAGTTGAATGGGATATTAAAAATGGGTTTTAATAATTAAAAAATGTAAATAAAAATGGTAAAATATAGTGTTAATAGGTTTCATTTTTTATTGATTATCTCCCCTCCAATGTGGCATTATCAATTTGTTGAGGTAATGGGTGATCAAAAAATATTTTCTTCTCCTTTAAAATAATATGGTCATTGTTTGGCATAGAGAAGGTAGACCAAAGTGTAAAAAAGGTGAGAATGAGATAAAACATGGGTTTGGGGTTTTTATCTTTTTTTGTTTGAAATAACAATAATATGTACTCATAATGTTAAAGTGCAAATAATGTGTACACATTATCTATGTTCTACATAATATGTATGTGTTATAACACATATGCATTATGGATCTATATTTATGATCCTAAAATGATATAATGCATATGTGTTATGATAAATCTCCATGAAATTGTCCCTCAACTCCATGCACATACCAACCCATGCACACCAAACCACCAATTCATGTTTATTTCACTTGAAATTAAGTCCCTCATGTCATAAAATCCATGCAGCTCCATATCCATTTATGACTATGATAAATGTATAATATTTTGGGCACATATATCTATGATCACCCAATTCACTTTGAAATCAAGATAAAATGGTATGATTGGGGAAACTTGGGTCACATTGGTGACATGTGCATATTCAACAACCCCTTATGTCATTTTTAATTGATATTATGGGGATTATAGGTTAAAATAAATCTAACAAAACTATATCCATTTGTGACCAACAAAATTCATGCACAAGCACACTCATGCAGTCTCCCTAGTTGCACGGGCACATTCATCTAATTTTAATTGAGATAGTGTACCAATAACACTATCTCTATAACTTTTATAAATATCATATTTATTTATATTGATGACATTGATGATAAGGTTTGTGTAGAGTTCTTGGATCTCTATTATTCTACCTTGATTCCCCTTCTTTCATTCTAAATTAGTTGAGCCCCTCCCTTATTTATATAGAGGCATGGAGAAGCTTGGGTATGGTATATGCACTACACATTAAACAAATGGTCTATGTATCACTCCCTTGTTTTTACCGATAATCATTGGCATTATTCTTAGAAATCATTTGTGTTATTCTAAAATATAATAGATTAATTAATGTGGTATATTAAATTTATGTAATATAATATAATATAACCTAGAAAATCCTTGACTCCTTGAGATGGGTTTGGGTGCCCATCAATCATTTATTGATCAAATAATCACCCTTATCTATTTAATGGCACACCTCAATTTAGGTAATCAATTGAGCATGGTGTTGTCCCTTAATTAATCAATATATTATCTATGCCATATATAAATTAAAGGAAAACTTTTTACATCACTCACTAGAATGTGGAGCCCTTTATGTCTCGTATATATAGATATGTAAATCCAACACCCCCCCATCCCTACCTCCACCCTTACCAGTATCTTTATGGTACCCTCACCAAATATATTTATGGGACCCATCTCTCGATGTTGAGAGATGGGTCCCATAATAGATTTGGTAGAGGGACTTAGATCTATTATAGTAGGACCTAATATATTTGGTGATGGGTCCCTACATTGAGAGATGGGTCCCATAATAAATCAAGTGCCCCTCATCTATTATAGGACCCATCTCTCGACGTTAACTATATATGGTTGGTCTATATATAGGTTTGATCCATATATAGAGAGAGGGGATAGACACCACCCACTATTGTGCTTATTATATTATATATGCCCTATCCATTTCTTAAATAGATAAAATGGCATAAGGTCAATTATCTATAGATCACTCATTCATAAATCACTAATGATTGATGCTATATAATTGATATCTATAAATCTTTAGCGGTGGGAGTGCCATTAGATATATACATTCAATTGAACACTTAAATCATAAGCCAATCTTGGGCCCCTATCTATATATGGTCACTCATCCACCCCTATCTATATATATGAAGGATAAATCCCCCTTATAAATAGATAGAGACTCAATTAATTTTTTATATCAATCAAGGGATCCTATTTATAAATGGTAATTTACCTATCCATATCTAAGTTTGATTAAGGTGAGGGGTGTGTAGGGTTTTAACCTATAATATTTAAGTCATGGGCTGAGTTGACCAATTACTCCACCCCACTTCATCAAATATGGGTGTGGCCATAATGAATGAATTCCATATACATATCCCATGTCTATATAGGGCATATATCTACCAAGTGAATGAATAAATGTTAATCATATTACATATATATTATGAATAGATCATTCGATTGCAACAAGTAAGAATTAATGATATGGTTTCACCATGATTTTATAATGAACAATGACATGATGATGTGACAACCACCCATAATATAGATATAAAGTTTCACTAGCATTAACATAATATATAGTTTAATTGGCATAATATAAATTGGTGCTCTAACCCCACAAATGGATTTAGTTATAGATTTAGAATATAGAGATAGAGGCCAAGGTCTATCATTGTTATTATCTATATCAAGTTTACTCTATCCATTGAATGAGTCTATCAATGATTAAACAAGTTTATCAATGATCAAATTTACTGCATTACATACATAATATGTATGGTATGACCAAAGTGACCCAATATCCATAATACCAAACATGTATGAATGATTTGTGTTATGTATTACATATCCATATCATAAAATAGACCAATTTCATCTCTATATTCAATATGATGTTAATGTGATAGATAATGGAATTAGTAAAGGTAACATGATGTGATGGATTATGCATGACCTATTAGTACGGTAGTTGGTTTCAAAGTTACTTGATATCACTTAATGGGATTCATTACTTATGGGTTTCATTGGTATTGTGATCCCATTGAATATTGTGATGCTATTAATTAGAACTATATATCCTAGACCTTATCCTATCTTGATAAAATAACCATGGCTCATGACTCACAAAAAACTCATCTTATGTTTGTGTATCTCATATGTACACATGACATGATATAGGTATACTAACTATAGTGTAACACTATATAAATAAAAGGGGGTTGATATCTCATGTTAGTTATGAGTCACACTTTGGATATATCATATCCTCATAATTTAGATGGAAATTAATATAGTGTTTTTGTGTTGTTTATGGCCTATAATCAACATAATCTCAAGTAAAAATGACATAAAAAAGTGGTTGGATATGCGTATATTAGTAATATGACCCATGTTTCCCCAATCATAGAACTTTGCTTGATCTTAAAGTGAATTTGGGTGATCACAAATATATGTGACCAAAATTATCTACATTTATCTTGGTCACAATTGGATATGGTGATGTTGTGTGTATTTTTTCATGAGGGATTTAATTGCATTAGTGAATCACACATACAAAACCAAATTATATGTTACCCCATTCACACCAAATTGGCCTAAATTTGAAGTAAATTAGTCCACAATTTTCCTTAGTTTCCCTAGTCACAAGTGGATATAGTGTTGTTGTGTCAATTTTGGACTATAATGAACCTATTCAAATGTAAAATTATCATAAATGGGTAGTTGGGTGTGTGAATATCACCAATGAATCCAATGTGTACCAAAATACATCATGTTCACCTAGATTTAAATTGGATTGTGGTAATCGTACATCATGTTCATCAAGTCTCAATCTATATGAGTGTACGCCTTAAGGTGTGTACCAAGAAAGGGGTGGGCAAACCATTGGTGCTTTGTAGGATTGTTGTCCCTTTTTCCACTTATTATCTACACATTTGTTTCCTAAAAACCTTATCCCTGAGCTTATTCTTCTCTATTTTACCCTCTCTAATAATTTCCCACATTTTATCCTCTTTTTTCTCACCTTAATCCCCCTTTTATCAATTGACTGTAATAGGTCAACTGGGTTGACCCTGAATAGTTTTGGGTGATTTTCACTTAGGAACTAGTTTGGATCTTGGCTGACCTAACTCATGACCTAATGAATTATTGTCCAAAATTATGCTAGGTCGACTGGGTCAACGCTATCTACTAATATTTTTGAAAAGGTTTAGGGTCAAATCTTCCTATATATACAAGTTCATTTCACCATTATTTAGAGAAGAGAAGAAGTAAGATATATTATGCATCTTCTTATCCACCATTCTATTTGAGGAGCAAGATTAGGGTTTCATACTTGCTTTAGAGATATGGATCTTGTCTTGTGGAGAAGTATTTTGGATGTATTGATAGGTTGTGTGTCCTAGAATTGATTTATCCTTATCATCCTTACATACCACAACAACTTCTTATGAATCACATTGGCCAAGGGAGAGATTGAGGCTTGGTGGGTTCATATTCAAAGGTAAGTATTCCTAACTTTGTTTCTCCTTTGTAAGAGTAGATAGATATGAATTTATACTTATCTTCCATGTATTAGGATTCTATATACATAGATATGATTATATGTCTCTTATGTATGTTTACTTTTATAATTTTATAACCTACAATTTGTCCCACAAGCTTTGGTGAGCAATATATTAGATTTACTTTACTTATTTTTAGTTTAGTGAGATATCAAAACACAGGACTCCCTTAGGGTTATTTTATGATTATGATTGATTGGAGGCTTTGTAACCCTCCCTATAATAGTATATTATGGTAAGAGATCCCCTAATTTGGTCTAGTGAATCCCCATATTGGTCATGTTCTTGCTTATTAAATGTGTCCCCAATCGAAAGTGTATTGTATGATTTATCTTGTCCAAGCTAAGATTGATTTATAGACATGGTGCATTTTTGATTGCATACATTCTGGTGAACCTAATGTGAAACTAATCCTTACATGTTTTAATTTCACTTATTTCATTATTTTATTATTGCTTTGTAACCCTCCCTCTAATAGTATATTATGGTAAGAGATCCCCTAATTTGGTCTAGTGAATCCCCATATTGGTCATGTTCCTACTTATTAAATGTGTCCCCAATCAAAAGTGTATTATATGATTTATCTTGTCCAAGCTAAGATTGATTTATAGACATGATGCATTTTTGATTGCATACATTCTGGTGAACCCAATGTGAAACTAATCCTTACATGTTTTAATTTCACTTATTTCATTATTTTATTATTTTTATTATCATATGTTTATGATAATGGGTTGATTGTATCGGCATAGTTCTAGCTTCTATGCATAGGCTTAACAACACAGTCGCATCAATATGACCATGTTCATGTTACTAGGTCGACCTAGTCAACCCTATACATATTTAGACTTCTAATTTAGCATACTAGGTTGACCTATTCAACCCTATACATTTTTAGGTTTTTAGCAAATAAGATCTACAAAGCTAGGTCAACCCAGTCGACACAGTTAACAAAATTTATAAGTACAAAGCAAGGTTATTCAACAACAATATGATCTTTTTTTGAATCCTAAAACCCACCAAGCTTCATTTCTATCCTTCTTTATCATTTATATCATTTTGTATAGTTCTATTTTTCACTATTTATAGTCTTTAAAATTACCCTTGTATAGTCAACTAGGTCAACCCTGCTGATGTAGTTCTATATTTTGTGTTTTGTCTAGAAAGCTAGGTCAAATCTATTGATGTAGTTTATTTTTAGACCTTTACTTTTGTAGTAAAAAGGTGACATTGTTGAACCTATTTTATATTCTTTGTATACACTATCGACTGAATTGACACTATATTATGTTTCAAAGTTGGGATTAACCATTATATACTAGTAATTAGCTCCCACTTTCATTTTTTATTGCTTGCATGCTTATAATAGATCACATAGTCTAATTAGGTGGTTTTTAATATATTGTTTATTTTCATTATTTTCTCTTTAACACACTACCAAATCATAAAATCTTAAAATGCATTTTAATAATTGTTTACCTAAGGCCAACCTACTTGGATTTCATCACCAAAGGGTAAGTTGACTTGGTTTTGTGGCCAAGTATAAACATGTGGTTAATGGTATATTTTGGCTAAGCACCCGACACCCTTGTCGCTATGATGTGTGAAGTGAGGGGTAGGCCCCCATACCAAGTTAGTACCATTTCCAATACAAATTCCTTTCAGCCCAAACATCTTAAAACCATCCTTAAATTAATTTCTAGATCCTTGCTTACAACCAACTTCCTATCACATCTAAAATTATACTCTAATAATCTAATAACATTCAAATTGGCCACTTTGTTATCTTTTACTTTCCAAGTTGATTGATTGCTCTTTGCTCAATTGTATGTTGTATTAGAAAAACTTGCATTATTTAGCATTGGTGTAAGGTTTTGTGATGTGTGTCTCAATTGGATCAAGCTCATTAACCCAATTGATTGTGTGTTTCCTTTCATTTCTTATTTTCCTAAAGTACTTGCAAAATTATTCTTATTTCAGTACATAGGTGTTTCTGTTGACACAATATCTTATCAGTTGTTTGTTTTCCATGTTTCCTATACTAGGTTGACCCTATTGAATCTATATAATTTATAGCCTCTATTGCCTATACTAGGTCGACCCAGTTGACTTTGTATAGTTTTCAAGCCCTATTTTTTGTACTAAATTGACCCAATCAACTCTGTATAATTTTCTATCACTTTTTATTTCCTTACTTTTGCATCTCTCTTGCCTTGTTTAGTCCTTTTCCTTCATCATGAAATTTCTATTTAAAGAGAATACATATACATGATGAGTTTTACCAACCCTCATAGGGTTTCCCATAAGCATAGTATGGCTCCTCTCTTAGATGATATTAATGTTCATATAGCCACTCACAAAATGAACTATGGGACCCCTCATCATTCCTCTTCATTGTGTAATCCTCTCTTCTCACTATAAGATCAACCCAAATTAGAGTTTACCCCTAAAATGCTCTACTTTATCTCTAAATTTACTCAATGTCGAGGAAAGAATCCTTCTACCATTTGCCATCTCATGATTAGTGTTCAAGTTGATGATCCTCATTCAACTTATCCCACAATCTCATAAGGATTTGGGGGTACTACCTTATTTGATTCTCAACCTCTTCCTTCTACTATGACCTCTTCTCATACCATGACCCCTTCTTATTTAAATTTTTCTACTTCCATGCCTTGTATATCCACTAATATGGTAGATTCTACATCTATTGGGCCTCTCCCAAGACCCACTTTCCTTAACTCTTCCACTAGTGCATCATTTTCTACCCAAGGTAATCATGATTCTAGTTCTTCCTCTTCTCACCCCTTCATTAGTTCATCTTTTTCTACACAATAAAATTTTAATACTAGTGCCTCACACTTTAATAGTTCCTCTCAAGCTCCTATCAACACCAATAGTGGTACCCAAGACACTAATACCAAATCTAATGCTTCAAGTAATGCTAACAATGTCAATCAAACCCATCAACTCTTATTACAAACACTTAATCAAATAAATATTTTTGAAGCTCATAATACAAACCAAATGATGAGAATGAAAAATCACTTTCTCCATCTTGAAACCCACCCTCAACTAATGCCTTGGGGAATGCATAATCAAAATGTTCCCCCTCCTCCTCTTTGATATTTCCATGGCAATCACATCCTTCAAACTCCTCTTATCAATAAGATGTTTAAACATATTGAAAATTAACCTCTTACCACTCACATTGCTAATATTTATATAGGAGGTATCACCCCTACCATTTCTTACAATGCATCAACTGATCCTACTCTTCATCTAAAGACATTTTTAAATATTTATAAATATTGGGTAAAATTAAACACCTTTGTTTCTACCAAGATCTTAGCCAAAACTCTCATGGGTGATGCTTTAGATTGGTACAGCCAACTTAAAACTCATTCTATTACTATTTTGGAAGATTTAGTAAATGATCTAGTCTAAGAGTTCCAAACTAGTGATCTTCTCAAAAACAATTTGGCCCACTTTATAAATTGTAAGAAATTTAAAAATAAAACTACCCTAAATTTTATTAAAAGTTGGAAAATATTATCCAAAAAATGTAAACATAACATGGCCTATGATAAACTTTTCCATCTCTTTACAAATGCTCTTTTTCCCAAGTTTCAATATTGAGTCTAGACTCTCTCTCCACATACCTTAGAGGAGGCTATTGACAAGGCTAAATTTCAAGATTTCCTTATGCATCAATTCAATCCACCTAACCTTCTATGGGGGTACTCATATTTTACTTTAAAAAAATTGTAATGCTACCAATGACGGTGTCATAGACTTTTATGACACCATTCAAGTTGTTGTTCTTAACCAAACTTTAGAACTATCTCACCCTTCTCAAAAATTCACCAATCCTAATTTATCTTTACCTAATACTATCAATGTTCACAAACCTTTATCTTTAGCTAAATTACTAAAACATCTTCCTAGTCCTCTACCATAAGAACTTGATCCCACTCATCCTATGAAATATTGGTATGATCCCAATAAATTTTGTTGGTTTCACACTAGTTGGGGTCAATCTAATGAAACCTATAGGTAGATTCATAATTTATCTATGGTTTTTCTTCTTGATCCTAATTTTGATCATTATTCTATCATTAAAAAACATCAACAAGCCTATGACATTACTTTTAAGGCTCATGAAACACATACTAAATATAAAGATTTGCATCAAGATAATGCTCATTTGGCTATCTATCAAAACTCTCTTCCTAATCACCAACCTAATCAAGATACCCAAGACAAGCCCACCCCTTCCATTAACAATGTATAAGGTCTTGTTAACCCTACTCCTAAAGATAATTTGTTCAATATGACTAATATGCGAAGGGTGGTTACTTTTATTGACCCTAAACCTATATACACTTAATGTAGGGGCATCCTTATGGACCCCAAAATGAATTTAGTTTTGGCTTGAATTTGTCTTTTTTATATTTCATAGGTGATTTAGGTCCTAATTTAGTCTTAGGTGTGATCAAGGTTAGCAAGAGTTGCATAAAATTTGAATTATGGAGTTTCCCTCCAAAATGCCACTATTTGAAAATTTGAATTTTGTAGCCTTGATGAAAGATTTACATGCATGTTTTGAAGGTGGAAAGTGTAGGAATATGTCTAAGGGACAATACTATGTAAAATCCCTTAATATTTTATTTAGTATATAGGGCATGGTCATATATTGTTCATATTGATAAAATATAAGAAAATGCAATGTAATTCCAATCACTTCTTTGTGGGAAACATCCAAGAATTAGTTATGACTCTTGAAGTAGTTGTGTAGAGTTAGTTTTGATATTTTTAGTGTATTCCACTTGAATGTGATGAATAATGAGGTAGTAAACATGAAAAGTGGATGAAAAAAAGAAGATTGGTGCAAGAAAATTTCTATGTGCATGGTATTGGTATAACTAAAATAGAGCTTTGTATGAATGAATGATCATTGTGGTGAGAAATATGTTTGTTTATTTGTTTATAAATATTATGTAAAATTTATTTTCTCTTATTTGAGATAGGGAATTCTAACTTTAATTGAAAAATGTTACTGTTTGAAGAGATAGGCAATCTGCAGACAGGAAATGCACTTACCCGGTTTATTCAAAAGGTAATCTAAGTATACATATTTTTATTTATGTAATATTGTGGAAAAATTAGTGTAAGAGAACATGTGTGATTAAGTTTAAATTATATTTTTTAAATTCACAATTCATTAGAGATTAATCTTTTCCATTTTATTGGTAAGACTTGCATTTTGATGGCATACTGTCCATTAAACTTAAAATACTATGTTCTGTATTCCTAATATGGTAACTTGTTTTTGGATTAAAAATATATTTTAAAGGTTTTAGGTTAGTTTAAAAAAGTTATAAACACATCACTAAAGGTTTTAGAGGCTTTGAAAGTTTATAGAATAGTAGAAACCCTGCCTGTCATGTTCCTAGTGTATAAAATACAATCAAAACTAACTGAGTTTTTCTTGTTTGTGATCAACCTAAGTGTTATTAGATCATGGTAATTAAATAAAAAGGATATAATAGGACTAGATAGAACTTTTGAAACCTTTGGATTGATTTGAAACTCTTTCTTATTCAAGATAGGTAATTATATATACCGTCGGCTTGCTTAGTGTTCATAAAACCCTAACAACTAGGGTTTGAAGTTTCTAAGAGAACCAATAATGGAAAAATTACAATTTTTTTTTAATCTTGTGTAATTTTTTATGCCCTAATTAATTCAAAAAATTCCATGATTTTACAATTCATGTAGTATAGATTTCTATCAAGTGGGGTGGAGAAAGGGCTAATGAAGGCCTAATTTGGAAGGCTACAAAGAAGGAAAGTGGACTTAAAAATTGAGATAGGTCTTCAAATTTGACACACAAGTGTATTTAAACAAGAAAAGGAGATTATAAAGTTATAAATTCATAATTATTGGTACTTTTTTGTACTTACCTTTATGCAGGTAGAAAAGGGCTACAAGGAAGGCTAGTAGAAATGATAGAGTTGCATGAGTACAAGGTAAGGATTTAAAAAATGTAATGAAATTACTTAGATATTAAGATAGAATAATTTTATATTTCAAAAAATAATAAAATATCAGAGATTACACAACAATAATTGATAGTAGAATAGAATATTGGATAATATAACAAAGCCACTTTGAGGGGGCAACCTCCACAATAATGCACTAATACCAAAATACTTAACATGATGATTAAAGACTAACCACTACCTCGTGTATATAGCCTACCTAGCCAAGGTTATTCCATAGGCTGGCCTATCTAAGAACATAGATAAATGTAAAAAGTAAATAAAAGAGGTATGTAAGCCATAAGTCAACCACACATATCCTTAAATAAATGTAACAAGTAAATAAAAGAGGTATGTAAGCCACAAGTCAACCACACATATCCTTAGACATACCAATGGTTAAGGGTGTAACAAGCCCTTTCCCTTAAAAATAATGTTGTACTCAATGTTGTGGCAACTATGGATGTTGTTTCACAAATTATTCATCCTCCCAAGTGGCATCTTCACATGACATATTCTTTCATTTGATCAGGTATTCTGTAATTACTCTAGAACGTAGTTGCTTGTTGTGCCTTTGCAAGATTACCTCAGGATCAGGAACAACTCTACCTTCCTCATCCAATTCTACTAATTATATTTGAATGGTAACTTTGTGTCCAATGACTTTATTTAGGCATGATACATGAAATACTAGATGTAAGTGAATAGAAGAAGAAAAATCTAACTTGTAGGCCACAGTACCAATTTTATACAAGATCTGATAAGGCCCATAATACTTAGGGGACAAATTTTTATCCTTTTTTTCCTTTAATGACATCTATTTATATAGATGTAAGCAAAAAAAGACCCAATCATCAATGTCAAATGCCTCTCACTTTTATGTTGATTTGCTTGTTGCTTCATGTGATTATAAGCCATAGCTATATTTTCATGCAAACTTGCAAGGACCTCTTGTTGATGGTGAATATATTCTTCAACTACATGAACCTTAAGATGGACCTTCAAGGTTGAAGTGATGGATGGAGGGTGGTATCCATATAGTGCCACAAAAGAAGACATTTTAAAAGAAATATAAATAGAAGTATTATACCACTATTCAACAAGTGGCAGCCAATGAACCCATTTATCCTATTTATCAGAAACAAAATAATGGAGATATCCTTCGAGACATTTGTTGACTACCTCAGTTTGTCCATTAGATTGAGGATGATAGGATTAATTATGAACCAATTGGGTGCCTAAACATGTATATAACTTAGTACAAAGATTACTAATAAAAATGGGATCTCTATCACTGACAATGATCTTAGGGATCCCATGTAGTTTTTGAACTATATTGAGAAAAGAAGAAGCTATTGTACTAGAAACAAATGGCTAGGATAATGAAAAAAATGAGCATACTTACTGAGATGATCTACAACAACTATGATAACATTTTGACCATTAGATCTTGGTAACCCTATAATGAAATCCATAAATACCTTTTCCCAATGTTGGCTAGGGATAGATAAAGGCTATAAAAGACTTAGAGTTTTGATGGTTTCACCTTTGTTTTGTTGATATATCATACATTTAGCCATGTATTTATGGATATCCCCCTTGAGATTGTCCCAAAAAAAATACTGCTTGATTCTATGATAGGTTTTTAAAAATCTTGAATGACCCCCAATTGGAGTTGTATGAGTTCTTGAAAGTTTTTTTGTTTAATAAGAGAATTCTTACATAGGTATAATCTATATTTATACCATAATGAATTACCTTTCCATATGAATTTTTCAAATCCACCTAAACGTTGCTAAAGATTTTGATTCAAATCATGAGCAGTACTATCAGGTTCCCATTCTGACCATGCTTCCTCTGGCCAATCTACCTATAAAATGGTTACGGTACATAACAATACCTCAACTAATTCATCTTTTCTAGATAGTGCATCTACCACCACATTGTCCTTGCCTTTTTTTTAGACTATTCTAAAATCATAGCCTAACATCTTAGTTACCCACTTCTATTGTTCTTTAGATGATAACCTTTTTTCTAAAAAATATTTAAGACTATCATGATCAATTTTTACCTAAAAGTGATGACCCATCAAGTAAGGTCTCCATTATTTTACTACATGCAAAATGGACATCATTTCCTTATAAATGGGCTTGTGTTAAGTCTTACCCTTGATTTGACATCTTTCAAATGCTAGTGGTCTACCTTATTGCATGAGTACAACACCCATACCATACCCAGATGCATCACATTCAACCATAAAAGTCTTATAAAAATTTAGAGTGGCCAATACTGGAGTAGTGCACATAGCTAATTTCAATTGTTTAAATGCTTGGGTAGATACATCAATCCACTGAAAGGAGTCTTTATTTAACAAAGAGGTAAGTGGGGCTGGAATACTACCATAATTTTTGACAAATCTGTGATAGTAACCAATAAGCCCCAAAAATCCCCAAAGTTGCTTGAGTGTCTTAGGAATTGGCCAGTCCACCATTGCTTGGATTTTTTTAGGATCCACTTTCACTCCTTTATAAGACACCAAATCACCCAAATATTCAACCTCACTAGCCCCAAAAGTACATTTGGAAGGTTTGGCATACAATTGATTTTGCTCCAAAATGGAGAGTACCTGGTTCACATGTTACAAATGGTCTACCCAATTTTTACTATAAATGAGGATATCATCAAAGAATACCAAAAAAAAATTCTTTAAAATGGATTTAAAATAGTATTCATCAAACTCTAAAAAGTATATGGTGCATTTCTTAGGCCAAAAGTCATAACCAAAAACTCATAATGGCCCTCATGAGTCCTGAAAGTGGTTTTGGGTATATATTCATCATGAATCCTAATTTGATGATACCCAAAATGTAGATCTAACTTGGTAAAATAAAGGGCACCATTCAATTCATCTAGTAAATCATCAATGACAATAATTAAAAACTTATCTTTGATAGTGTACTTGTTAAGTTCTTTCTAGTCAGGGCACATCCTCTAAGTTTCATCTTTCTTTCTCACCATGACAACTAGTGAAGAGTATTCACTGTGGCTATGGAGAATGATTCATGTATCCAATATCTCTTGTACCATCTTTTCAATTTCACTTTTTTGGGCATAGGGATACTTGTATGGCCTAATGTTGGGTGGTGTAGTATTAGGAATAAGTGTGATGGCATGATCATGCATGCGGCTAGGTGGAAGTCCTTTTGGCATATCTCCAAAAATAACTAAATGAGAATCAATTATTTGTTGTAGATTAAGAGGTGGAGATGGATAAGTTGGATATACTTCGATATAAAACAAGTGAGATACAAATCCATTAACACCCTTATGGATAATCTTTATCATTTGATGGGAGCTAACAACTTGGGGAGATTTAGCCTTTAATCCTCTTAGCTCAAATGTCCTTTCTTCAAAATTAAAATGCATAAATAATTCTTGAAAATTCATCTCAATAGTGCCCAAAGTGGTGAGCCACTAGACTCCTAGAATAATATCAGCTCCACCCATCGAAATAGAAAACATAGGAGAATCCAATAAGTAGTCTCCTATGGCCAACTTAATACTATGACATTTTCCTAAATAGATGATAGTACCACCATCTTCAATCATAAACTAAAATTTTGAAGCTAGATAAATGAAATAGTTCAAACAAGAGTGGATAAAGTTATGTTTTCTCCCAAAATCAATCAAGATAATGACCTTCTATTTCTTAAGGAAACCCATCACCTTAAGAGTTTGGGTAGTATTAATACCTGACAGGGCATGACATGAAATAGTAGGTTGAGATTCTTCATATTCTTCCTTCAGAACTTTTGCATCCACATCATGTATTTCTACATCATCTTCATCATCATTGGCACCTTCAATGTAAATTAGTTTTTTTTAGCAAAATGATTTTCTTTGCTTCATTTGGTGTCACAACCATAACACAACCCTTTGGCTCACTTCTCAATTTGTAATTGTGTTAATCTAGTGGGTTGTGGAAATGATAGTGCTAGAAAGTTATGATCATGAGCATTAGTGAAAGTTTTCCTTTTGACCATCTCTTTTCCTTCTATCATGCATGCCTTAGGGATAGCTTCTGATATAAATGTTGGGTTAAACATTCAAACCTTGTATTGGATGCTATCTTTGAGGCCACCCAAAAATAGATCCATCAAATTTATCTCAGTGATATTTTTCACCCATAATGAGAGATTCTAAAATTGATGAATATAATCCTTCTTAGTTATTATTTGCCATAGCTTAGCTAATTGGCTAAAATAGTTCTCAAAGACATTATTTTGATAATGAGTCATCAACTCATCAGTAAAAATAGTCCATGTAATAGGAGCACCATTCTTTTTATTTTGAGCACATAACTAGTGATACCAAATGAATTGCTCAGGTTCCATATATAAGGATACCACCATCACCCTCTGATAACTAAGGGTTTGATGCACCTTAAATAAATTCTCAATTTGGTTAATCTAAGTGAAAGTATCCTTACCATTTAACTTATGTATGTCCACTTTTGGTAACATAAATTTCATACCATCATGGGAATTGTTGAGAGGAGGATTTGAATGCTAAAGTGCAGGGTTGTTAGGCTAAAATTGAGATGTGAGGGTAGATAATTATGTAGTGATATGTTGTAATTCAATGTGAACCCCATTAATCTCTCTATGCATCCCTAAAATATCAGCTTGGACTGTAAAAAAGTCATCATGCCTCACCAAGTTTTTTATGTCCTCTTGAAGTTGAGAAATCAGTAGATCTAAAGTTCCATATTCCATGTCATCGGTAGGAGTCTTAGGAGTTTCTGGTGACCCTTTTTTCCTCGAGTTGAAGGACCTACCATAAACAAACCCTAGGAGGGTTTTGACCCCAAAAAAAAGTATACCGTGAAATGGTATCGTTTCGATCACCTTGTCAAGATAAATCCAATGATTACCTTTGTGCACTAGAGTAAAATTTTTGGTACCAAAAAAGTGTATCAACAGAATATACCATTACAATCATCTCATTGAGATGAATCCAATGACTACAAGTGTGTAAGGGGAAAAAATTCCATAATTTTTTAAAATGTTTTTTGTCAAAAAAGTGTTTTGAGCAAATACTGCATTGAAAAAAAAATTCTTCCCAGATTGCAAGTTATGTTTTTTTGCTTTCATTGCTCCCAAAAGCCATGCCTCACTAGATCTTAAAAAAATGCCACTAGAAACTTGCCCAAATCAAATATCTGATACCACTTGTACTGAAATTAATTATATATTCACATAAAATGATTTTATATTATGTAAAATAATAAAATATGAGAGATTACACAACGATAATTGACAAAAAAAATCTAATATTGGATAATATATCAAAGCCACTTTGAGGGGAAAACCTCCATAACAATTCACTAATAGCATAATACTTAACATGATGATTAAAGACTAACCACTACCTCTTATATATAGTCTACTTAGCCAAGGTTATTCCATAGGCTGACCTATTTAAGAACATAGAGAAATATAACAAGTAAATAAAAGAGGTATGTAAGCCACAAGTCAACCACACATATCCTTAGACACACCAATGGTTAAGGGCATAACAAAAACTAAGTCAAGAGGTTAGTGAGAATACTTTGAAACCCTCTTATTATCAATATTAAGATTTGAGATGTTCTAAACAGTCTTAAGATTTAGTGCTTTGGTTTGATGAGTGGATCCTTTAACCTAAATCTAGTAAAGTGAACCTTTTTTCAAGGATATTAAAGGAAAAACTTGTGCAAGCTCTACATAATTTGGTATCAGAGAATAAGGATGGTCAGAAGATAAGATAAAGAGGACAAAATGATATCAAGGTAGAGGTAACCTACATCAACTCAAAGAATGCAATAGAATATGGCAAATGTGGTCATTGAAATGAGGAACATGTAGGCTAGAATGGTAGCCATGGAGATAACTCAAAGAAGAAGGTTCATAACTAAATATGATATTGATAGAGAAGAGGAAGCTCTTAGATCAAAAGAGGAGGAATAAAGAGAAGACATAGTCAAGGAAATATTGATCAAAACCATAATGAAGATGGGTTCAAAACCAAAGCTAGATGTGCCAATGTATGAAGGTAATCTTAATGTGGATGAGTTGGTGGGTTGGATAGCAGCCATGGACAAGTATTTTGAGTATGAGGATGTGGATGACACCAATAAAGTAAAATTTTCAATCACAAGATTGAGAGGACATGCTTATTTATGGTAGGATGGAATCCAATAAGAGATAAGGTGAAGTAAAGCCAAAATCTAGTCATGAGATAGGATGGTGATGAATATGAAGGCAAAGTTTATGCCTAAGGATTACCATATATATTTGTTTATGAGGTTTCAAAATCTTAGACAAAAGGAGCATTTAGTGAAGGAATAAACATAAGAGTTTCATAGGTTGATAATTAGAATAGGACACTTGGAAGAGGATGATGAGAAGGTAACAAGGTATTTGAATGGTCTCAAGTTCTCCATACAATGTGATATCAATATATTGACTTTGAAAATAGTTGAAGAATCACACTAATCAGCCTTGAAAGCTGAGGAGAAGTTCGCAAGAAGGCATTCACAACAAGCAAGAGGAAGAGGCAAACAAGTGAGAGCAAGAGGAGAGTCTGAGAACAAGAATGCATATGAAGAAAGTGAAATTAGTGGACAAAGACATGAAACATAGATAAGAGGTGGTTATAGAGGTAGGAGGCCATATTACAAAGGTGGAGTGCTAGAAGAAGAGGGACTAGTGGTTTCATAAAAAAATTCTTCAAATGGAACAAGTATGTAAGACATAAGTATTGGGAATGTCCAGAGGAGAAACAAGAAAGAAGTTATAGGAATGAGAGAAGAAATAAAATGGTATAGCCTATAGAGGAAGAAAGTGTTGGATCAATTTCACATGTAGAGGCACTTGAAGAAGGAGAGTCACTCTTGATGAGGACATTATTGAAGCCACTAAAGGAGAATGAATTTTCCCAATGGAGAACACTCTTCAAGACAACATTTAAGTCCCATGGTAAATATTTTAAGATGATAATAAACTCAAGAAGTATACAAAATTTGTTTTCTAATGATATCGTAAGTAAACTTGGTCTCAAAAGATTGCCTCACCTACACCTTAAAAAGTTTCTTGGCTTTAGAAAGGATATAGTGTGCTTGTTAATGAACAATGCTTAGTTTATTTTCATATTAGAATTTATAAGGGTCAGGTTGTGTGTGATATCATTTCCATGGATGTGGGTCATGTATTTCTACGAAGGCCTTGGTAGTTTGATAGGTCAACTAGTCATGATGGGGTGAAGAACACCTATTATTTGGAGCATAATGGATTCAAGGATACATTATTGCCTTTGAATAATGATGATAGAGTTGTTGGTGTCTTTTATAAGTTATTGGTTTCAGGTTACATGGAGTTGATGCAACAATAAGATGAAGAAGTGAAGATGGATGAATAACCCAAAGAGATTGAGGCAACCCAAGTTGAAGAATGTGAATCTATGCAAAGTGAAAAAAATTAAGTAAGTTTGTGAATGATTTGTTTGCAAGTTTGTCTCAGCATTTGTTAAATATTTCTAGTTGTGAATTCATAGAAGACATGATAGGCAAGCTCTAATGCATGAGAGAAAGTCTTGAGAAGGCAAGAGATGAAAAATAGATGAGTAGTGTACAACATGTCCAAGAAATACAACCAAGTGAATTGGATAGTATGAGACTATTAAGTCAAGATCATGAGAATGTGGATGAGAACATGTAGTCCTTATTTATAAAAGAGGTAGAGGGTAATTATGAAGATTATTTTAAGTAGCAAACAAGCACTTATGCAAGCAAATGACATACAAGGGCCAAACAGTTGATATGTATGAGATGAAGTGTACCAAGAAAGGAGAATGGGTGAAGGAAAAAGAAGACACATTTTCAGTAGTAGTGTCTTATGGAAGAAATATTCTAATGGATCAGTTTGAAGGAGTGGAGGCATGGTTTGCACATCCAAATCAATCATCAGAAGACATTAGCTATGATTTCTTTAACAAGTTTGTTGCATGTGCAGGTATACTCATGAAGAAGAAGAACCATAGGAGGCCTAATTTTGGGGCCCAATAAAATGTTTATCTCTATGAGAGGCAGGTAGTAGAAACAACTTTGAATCAATAGGTGCAATGGAGCTAAAGAGGAACAAACACCAAGTTGACATATATGCCAAAAGTTCTTTATCTTTGTAGTATGATGTAGGGGCATCCTTATGGACCCAAAAATGGATTCAATTTTGGCTTTAATTTGTATTTTAGGTGTTTTATAGGTGTTTTATGTCCTAATTTAGTCTCAGGTGTGACCAAGGTTAGCAAGAGATGCATAAAATTTGAATTATGGAGTTTCCCTCCAAAATGCCACTATTTGAAAATTTGAATTCTTTAGCCTTGATGAAGGATTTCCATGCATGTTTTGAAGGTGGAAAGTGTAGGAACATGTATAAGGGGTCTAATACTATGTAAAACCCCTTAATATGTTCTTTATTATAAAGGGCTTGGTCATATAGTGTTCATATTGATAAAACATAAGAAAAGGCAATGTAATTCTAATCACTTCTACATGGGAAACATCCAAGAAATAGTTATGCCTCTTGAAATAGTTTTGTAGAGTTAGTTTTGATGTTATCAGTGTATTCCATTTGAATGTGATGAATAATGAGGTTGTAAACATGAAAAGTAGATGAAAAAATAATAATGGTGCAAGAAGATTTATGTGTGCATGTTATTGGTATAACTAAAATAGAGCTCTGTATGCTTGAATGATCATTGCGGTGAGAAAGATGGTTGTTTGTTCGTTGATAAATCTTATGAAAAATTTATTTTCTCTTATTTTAGATAGGGAATTATAAATTTAATTGAAAAATTTTACTATTTGAAGAGATAGACATTTTGTAGATAGGAAATCCACTTACCCAATTTGTTCAAAAGTTAATCTGAGTATAAATAATTTTCTTTATGGAATCTTGTGGATACCTTAGTGTAGGAGAACATATTAGGGTGAAATTATATTTTTTAAATTCATATTTTATTATAGAATTATCTTTTCCATTCTACTATAAGACTTACATTTTGATGGCATATAGTCCATAAAACTCAGAATATTGTGTTCTATATTATTAACATGGTAACTTGTTTTTGGATTCAAAATAGATTGTAAATGGTTTAGGTAAGCTGAAGAAAGTTATAAAAACATCATTTAATATTTTTTAGGCTTTTAAAGTTGATAGAATAGTAAAAACACTGCCTGTCTTATTCCTAGTTTGTAGAATACAGTCAAAATTGGCTAAGTTTTTCTTGTTTGTGATCGACCTGAGTTATTAGATCATAGTCATTGAATGTAAAAGATGTAGGAAGACCAGAAAAAACTCTTAAAACATTTGGATTTATTTAAAACTCTTTCTTATTCAAGATAGGTAATTATATATGCCCTCATCTTGCTTAGAGTTCATAAAACCTTGACAAATAGGGTTTGAAGTTTTTGAGAGAACCAACCATGGAAAAATTAATTTTTTTTGTAATATTGTATAATTTTTCATGACCTAACTAATTAAAATAATTTTAGGACCATAAAGTACATATAGTCTAGATTTCTATCAAGTCGGGTGGAGAAGGGTTAAAGAAGGCCTAATTTGGAAGGCTACAAAGAAGGAAAGTTGACTTAAAGATTGAGATAGGTCTTGAAATTTGATGCACAAGTGAATTTCAAAAATACAAAGGAGAAAATAAATCTATAAAATCATAATTATTGGTACTTTTTCATACTTACCTATATGTAGGTAGAAAAGGGCTATAAGGAAGGCTAATGGAAATGGTAGAGTTGCATGAGTGCAAGGTAAGGATTTGAAAACTGAGTCAAGACATTAGTGAGAATACTTTGAAACACTATTATTATCAAGATTAATATTTCATATGTTGTAAACAATCCTAAGATTTAGTGTTTTGGTTTGATGAGTGGTTCCTTAAGCCTAAATCTAGTAAAGTGAACCTTTGTTCAAGGATGAGAAAGGGAAAACTTATGTAAGCTCTGCATCAACACTCCTCCATTATGTCACACATTTTGTGTTATCCAAGATTATTCTCCCAATTACTTAAATGAGTTGGTCAAGATGACCTTATAATTTTAAATGACCCAATTCCAACTCATCCCTTGGATAACACTTACCATTCTATTTCTACCATCCCTTCATCTTCTTTACCTAACACTAATGATAATTAAGCTTCTATCAACACTTATTCTACCAATTATCAAAACCAACCTGAACCAAATAATTTTGCTTCTCAACATAGCATACAAACTTGTTGTAAACCTTCTCCTTCCTATCAACATAAATTCCAATGCACCTCAGCTCTTCCTTCTAAGGACCTCCTTCAACACTATGCACCTATTTATAATAACCTTCTTATGGGTTATGGTGAGTGGGATCCTATCATGGAACTCACTAATTTCCCATCCAAAATTCCATTGCTTAAGATTATGAGGATCTCTCCATGCCATATAAACCATCTCATGCAAATCTTGTTCAAAATGAACATCCCTCGTCCTCTCCTAGTAGGATGCAAAGCAACCTTATCTAGATTTAAAGATAGCGTATTACAATAATATGAAGATATGTCCATCCATGTTGATGAAATAATGGACACTTCTCTTTCCTTAAAATTTCCCATCACTTTTATGATTCTTAATGAGACTCTGCTTTGTTAGGATGATCATCCTCTATTCATTAGTGTCTAATTTGGCAATATGCAAGTCAATCATGCGTTGATTGATGAGGGTTCTAGCACCTGTGTTACCTCTATCAATTTTATCAAAACCCTTGGATATTCCAAATGAAATCTCAAGTCCACATGCATCACATGCCAAGGATATGATCAAAGGAAAATGCCTCTTTTAGGTTGTGTGTGGCTTTCCATTACCATCCCACCTATCACTGTTCATGTGAAGGTGATGGTATTTAATTTGCCTTTATCTTATAACATCTTTCTTAGTAGGCTATGAACTCATTGTATGAGAGAATTTGCCTCTTTTACTTTCCAATACATTAAATTCCATCATAATGGAGCCATATATATGATTTAGGGTAACATTAACTCTTGAAATTTTGAACAATACCAAGACTATTATATCTTCAAGATTTCTACTCTTGAGACTTTACCTAATGTACCATTCCATGAGTCTCAATGATTCAACTTTACCATCAACTCAACTCGAGGTTAAAATGGTCATCCTAAACTCAATGGGAATATTCCCCCAATCCTCTTAGATTTTAATGATGATGAGATTGATGAGTTCAATCTCAAGATTAAAACTTTTTATCTTTCACCTCATCTCATTTCTCATTTTCCTACTTCTTTGTAGCCTCATTCTCTCAAACCACCTTATGATGATATCCCCATTATCTTGACTAAGACTCAACATTCCATTAATCACACCTCTTCAAATGACAATGTCATCCATACCTATGTCATTAATCTCCACACACCTAAATACAATGATGGTTATAGCTCATATGATCCCTTTTTAGGTGGTCTTATTCAGGCCCATGATGTTGATATTATATATTATCATTCCTCTTTAGTTTATTATTTTCATGTATCTTCCCTAATTCCATATTTTATAGTTCCTAATTTTAGTATTTTTCCTCTTTTATCATAAGGTAGAGATGTTACAGACACCTCCCTTTTCTAAAAAACCATGTAAGAGTATGCTTATGGATCATGTCATGACTAGGCCTTAACACTTTTCTAGGTACCCAGACCCCTATAACTTATTTATCCTTGAGATGTGTGCAACCCTCCTTTGGCCTTCTATAAACCCTAACCCTTCCTCAATAAAACCTACTTTGGAGCCCATTCTTACTCTCACTTTAGCTGAATCTATTTTTGCTTTTTATCTCATTGATCCATTCATTAAGCCTAGTCTCATTCCTTTAACAACACCACCTGATCTTGGTGATGGTTTGATTATTTTACCACAAATGGATCCATTACCCACAAAATGGGTTGATTATTCTTACCAATCTCCTTCCATTTTTTTAACACCTCTTCCTGTGAGTACCTCTACCAAGCTGAATCACAAGTGTATATGTTGCTTCTATAACACATAATAATTTATCCATGCATTATCACAAACTTAAAAATATATTGACACTTTGTATCCTTCTATTCCATAGTCCTCAGACAAGGCCATTTATCCCTTGAACGTACTACATAAGTATATTATTAAGTATGGAGAGGTGTATTGTCTTTGGCACAAATTTGGCACCCATCACATCGATCATTATATCATCCTTCTACAACATCTTAAAGATCACCTTATATATATTCTCAAACCTTCTACCATTCCTCCAACAAGATGTTCTCACAATAAGGATTCCCATTCTTCTCTCATGATCACACCTCCTATGGTTCCATCCCATCATGTGGTCCCTTCATCACATTTTATTCCTCCACCTATGAATCCTTCACTCATGGACCTTCGCTCACCTATGGATCCTTCCCCACGACTGATTCCTTCATCTCCTATAGCATCCACTCCCATGCATTCTTATGAGCATCCCTTGACTGGTAGTCCTCCTCATCATGATCCATCAAGAATTCCTACCTTTTTTGTTGAGGAGATTAGACATGAAGTATTTTCCCAATTTTCATTGAAGATAGATGAGACATTATCTATAGTTTGCATCCAACTTCATAGAGATCTATTTGATGTTATGGATAATATGTGTGGGAAAATATATTCTTAATTATTAGCACACACATGGTGTTATTAAATTTTCATTTTGATTGGATGTGTGTTCCAATCTTATTTTTATCTAGTTTGTTATATCAGTTGACATTGTGTCAAATTTTTATTTATCTTACATGGCAACTTTTACTTTTGCCCTCTATGTTGCTTATATTGTTTGTTTATAAATGTATTCTTTATCATTTATTTATTTTTATTCTTGATTTTCTTTCTTAAAAACTCCCTTGTTTTCTCTTCATGATTTTTTTCTTTCTTATCTCTATATACATAGATAATTCTCATTGTGACTTGGTTATACACACTTTGTTCCCTTTAGTCATTATTTTTTTACCATGTGATTAGTTATCAAAAACTTAATCTCATTATAATATCCTTTCACTATTCCACATTCGATCTCCTTTTTCCATTTATTCCCTTTCCAAAAACTAAGCATATACATGGTTGAGACTTGAGATAACATGCTTGTTCATTATTAAGCCTAAGTGTCCTAGTCAGTCTTATCTTTGGTTACTTAGCTTCCTTTAGCCTAAGCCTTGATGTAGGGGCATCCCTTGAGGACCCAAAAAAGGTTTAATTTTTTTATTAGATTTGTCTTATAGGTGATATAGGTCTTATTAAGTCCATCTATGTAGTTTATATGTTTGTAAGGTGCATAAATTTTGAATATTGGCATTTCCTGCCAAAAGCACCATTTAAAATTTTGAATTTAAAAAGACATATCTAGGGAATATTTTGCATGTATGAAGGTGATAATATGTGTCCAATGTGTCTAATAAGTTTATAATAGTAAGAGGATCTTAAAATATTATGGTTTTATTGACATGAAAAAGACATTTTATGTTATGAGCAATATAAGAAATTGCAAAGTTGACAAGAGACCTCCATGTTGAAAAATAGCTAAGATTCAATTATGAATAATCTTTTTATAAGTATAGAATTTGGTTATGTAATTTTAGTGTGATTCCATTATAATAAAAATGGTCTAATGAATATATTATGGACAAGTTTGTATGCAAATGGAAGGGGGAGGCTGAGAACCCCTGTTTGAATAAAATTATGGACCTCTATGTTAAAGGTCGTTATTATTATTGAAAATTGTATGTGATTTGTGAAAGAAAGAGTGAAATTAATATATTTACTCCAATAATTTTTGAAATTTAGTGGATTATTGTTCTGAGAAGATTTTTTGAAAGTTTAAGAAAATAAAACTTTGTTCGTAGATTGTTGATATAGACCCCTGTTGGGTAAATAAATACCAATGTTTACAACTATGTTTCATTTGTTGAGTCATGAATGACTGTATAAGTTGATTTCCACAAAAAATTATGATTAATATAATTTTTATTTAATGTGTGTGTCCTCCAAGATATCACAAATAGGGAATCATAATAGAGAATACAGGTGCAGACCCAGTCTTCAATGAATTGAACTGCATGCAAAAAGTGTTTCAAAAGATTATCAAGTAGAAGGAATTAGAAATGGTTAAATAAAATTGGATAAGTTTTATTATATCTTATATAATGTGTTAGGAACTAAAAATAACTAATGATCCTCTAGGCTCACTAATATATTAAAGATAGACCATGTTTCTATAAGTTTGCCTTGGAAAATTACCCTAAGTGTTGTTCTAAACAAGAAAATGGTTAGAAATTTGATTATTACAAGTATTTGTGTGTGATAGAAGTGTCTTTTATTTTTTTAAAAAATTTAAGGAAACTTTATTTGATCATATTTTTGTATTATAATATCTTATAAAAACCAAAACCTATAGACAAGGATTACATAGCATAGTCAAGTGTGTTGGGGTTGCAGTTTAAAGACAATGATTTGATTCATGTAAATTAAGGATTTGAGTACTTAATCCAAGTCAATATAGACATATAAAAATAATTTATGAGCCTTGAAACTTATAAAAACTCATGATAGTGAATTTTGACTGGTCTCAGGCTAGGATAGAACATTAAAAACCCTAAACTAGGATTTAGAGGATTTAAATAATTCTAAACATCCAAAATTTACACAAACTTGTAATATGAGAAATTTTTATATTATTGAACTAAATATTATAATTATATTAGGTGTAAAAATTTTTAATTATGTATTTTGTAAGTTGAGTGTGTATTAGGCCTAGAAAAAGGCTAATGGAATAGGTTTAAAGAGGTAAGTGAGCTTAGTGGGAGAATTAAGCCATAAAATTAGGTACTAAAACATATTTAGATAGGGAAGATAATAAATGAGGTTTGGTTTACCCTAAAGGACTGTACTTTTTCCATATTAAATAATTTTGATTTATATAGGGATATAAAGAGAGTGAATAGAATGGGCAAAATTTATCAAAAGGAAGAAGTTGATGATTGCAAAGAGTTGGTGAGTTGAGAAGTGGAATTGAGAGGGTAGTTTGACCCTATATATCTTGAAAAAATCAACATTGGAATCCATCTAACAATCCAATGATTTTAGAGTCTTGCGTGAAGACTTGATCTAATGTAACATTACAAGAAGTGTGATAGTTGGCATAATTGTAAAGATTTATTAAAAAGGGGGGGGGGGGTTTGTGAGTTAGTGTATGGAATGAGAGGGGATAAATCAGAGATAAAAAACCAAGATGAGGACTTAGAAAACCTCAAAATTAATAGTTGAACTGTGAAACATTATGTGATAAATTGAACCATAGTCCATTATTAGAGGAAGTGAGTGAGAAACAAGGTTAAGGATGCTTTCTTGGTATATGATCTACATCAAGCCTACATCTCATTCTTGTGTATCACTTTATCTCTCATGATTGGTTATTATGATTCCATATGGAGGAGGAATCTTTAAAATCCTTAAACATATTAAAAATCCAAATCATTTAACAAAAGGCAAAAACATTTCAAAATTATTAAAAGTCCAATCACACTAAAAGACATCATTTAAAGCCCATCTTCTTATTCTAGATGAAGCTTAAACTTAAAAATTGGCCTCATGATAGAGAAGAGGTCCATTGGGGTATGATAGGCTAGTAGATTAAAAATTGAGAATAAGAAATCTTTTAATGCTACCTACTTTTTTACGCAAGTACCTAATCTTCGTAGTAGATCAATAACTCTGTAAGGCGTCCTAAGGAATGGGGAACATGTCATGGGAAGGTATGTCCATTTTAATTTTATCATAACAATATACCTTCATGAGTTGATCTTAGTATCACTCTTATTTGCCTTCAAATCTTTGTGTCTATAGAGAACATGTTTCCTTTGTACAATGATGGTCACTAGTCAATGTCCTTAGTATGCATCCTATCTCCTAAGGTATTATCATAAGATGCCTAAGTTATGTTTTTTAAATTTCATATTTCACTCCTTACATTCCTCATATTTCCTCTTGAGAAATATTTTTTGTTTACTAGTCACTCCCTTAGGGATTTCATTTGTGAGTTGCATTGTAAGACCATGGATATGATCTGGGCTTCATCACAAATTACCAAAATTTTACATTCCTATTACCAACATCCTTTATTACCAGATTTTCACATTTATTCCACCTCATTAGTGTTTCCTTTGTGAGTTGTAGTGTAAGACCACGGATAAGACCTAGCCTTCCTCACAAAATTTTCCAATAATCCAAGTCACCATCAAAATTACATGTGTCAAATATGAGATAAGATGTGATTGATCATGAAGTTACATGTCATTGACATGCTTCCCATATTTATTTAGTATGTTTTATGCTTACTTCATTTATCTTTCAATTTTATCTTCTTATTTTTTGATTACATGTAAGAATCTAACCATTTCTTCAAATTTTCATACTTTCCAGCTTGAATTAGTATGATAAATTTAATACCAATATTACAAATTTTGTTTTTTTATTATAATCCTAATGTGATTTAGTATGATTTATTGACTTAATTAATTTGTTTTTATACCATTTTTTCTTTTTCATGACTTCCATTTTATTACATTATTTTCATACTTCTCCACTATGATTTAATGTGATTTTACTTATTTTAATTTGGTTTCATGTAATGTCCCCATTTTTCAAATAAGACATTTCAAGAATACCAGTAGCCTATTTTATTCTCATAAGTTATTTTGGGTGTTGTAAGCGATTTTTAGTAGAATCACTATTCACCAAGTATTATTCACTAGTACTATTCATGGATCACTATTCATGTGTCACTATTCATGGTGATGTGGTATAGTCTTGAGGTGACATAGTGATGAGGTGTTTTGGTGGAATATTTAATGCCAAGTCACTATTCACTAGTTACTATTCACATGTACTATTAATGTGTACTATTCACTATCACTATTCATGGTGATGTAGCAAGTGTTGTAATTGATGATGTAATATATGAGGTGGCTGGTGGATGATGTGTCATGGCCCATGGGGGAGCTTACATGTGTTAAAGATGATGTGAGAGAAAGCGGGATGAATTTTTAAGTGGGAATAGTGTTTGAGCAAGTGAATCTCTTTAAAAAGAGTCAAAGGTTGATAAGATCTTGTCTGAGAATCTTTGGGGTCACATGGAAAAAGATGACAAGAATGTATTATTCTAGATTTACTCTCACATGTGTGAGTGAGGAAGACATTTTATAGTGATGTGGAGAAGTCAAAGGAAGCATGTGTGCACTAAAGAAGTGAGAGACATGATTCACTATTCCAGATTGGCTTACATGTGTGAGTGGGACACAATTTTGGAGGCACATGGATAGTGGGAGACCAAGACAAAGAAAAGGGTGATCACGTGAATCTATTTTGACCCTTTCACATGGGATAAAATGAAAAATAGTGTACCCATTCAAGGGGGTATAAATTCTTAGCTTATGCATGAATTTTCCTCTCTCTCTCTCTCTCTCTCTCTCTCTCTCTCTCTCTCTCTCATGCATCTATATTTAAGGAGAGATCTCTCCAATTGTAAAACATCTTTAAAATCATAAACCCCCCATTTTGTAATATTAAACTTATTTTCAATTCTTCCTCTCATATTAGAGAGTTGTAACTCATTTCGGTGGTGAAATATCCACCCTAACTAGTGTTGTCCATTCCATACAAGGATTGTACTTTGAGCTCAATAGATGATTGCCAATTTTAGTGGTGAAAGACCCCCTAGCTAGATTAGTTTTAGGATTCAGAGTTTGTATCAATGTGTAGAGTTTGTGAGTTTCTAGATTGTAGAGTGCAATATGTTTTTAGGTGTTTCTAGTGTGCAAATGTGTGGTGTTGCTTGGTGGAGTCTTCTCTTCAATATGTATGTGTAGCACAATATAGTTTGTTGTGAGAGTTCTAACCTTTGTATAAGGTTTGCATGTTTTTAATTCAAGATAACTTTGTTACTTCATATTTTTTAATGGAAGCATTTTCATCATTTTTTCCAATATAGATATATGTTTTATGTCATTCCCATGTATTGTCTATCACCAATATATATTATATTTCTTCATATTGGTATTATGGGAATATGTGTATTTCAAATTTGAGTCATTCCCATGTATGTGTTTGTTCTGGGATATATGATCATAAGTGAATCCCTTAGTATCTATTATGTGTTATCTCATTTATGTTTTAATCAAAAATCTGAAAATTTTATGTGCCATAGGATATTTTATGAAGTAATTTGTTATAAGTTTATGTGTGTAGTAAATATTCCATTTGGGATATTAAAGTGGTATCAGAGCTATGATCTTGCCAGCCTATTGGTGTTTTAGGTTTTGTGATCTCTAGTTAAGTTATGTTTGTCTATGTCCACATTTGTAACAAATTATGGCTCATAGAGTTAATCAAAACAAGAGTCCCTTGTCAAAAAAATTTAGAGATTCGCTCAAGATTTTTTAGCCTATGTCTTTGCAAAGAGAAGCAAAAGTGGGAAATTAACTTTTTTGTATTAGGAAGTGGTCTTAAGAACCTATATCATCCAAAGAATGTTATACTTAACCATTTTATAAAAAATGGAAGACTATTTGTCTAAGGTTACTCAATCAAATTATGAAATAGATTTTGGAGCCATCAGTAGTTGCTTTGGTCTAGACTAAGCTTCTCAAAACTCATGATGATGATGTGAGACTTGAATTCACTTCTTGCCTTAGTGAAATCACTAGATTTGTATCTATTGAATTTCTTTACAATTATGCCATGATGAAAGAGGTACTTCATTTGATTTTGGAAAGTTTTTTGTTTTTGGACATGATAGAAAACCCTTCTTTTGTTAAGAGGGTAAAGATTCTAGAGGCTAATACAAGATATGGTTCTGGTTTTTTATGCTAGAATTTGATTGTAAAAATATTATTCTTTAAATGGATCATACATTTTGGGAGGTCATTAAGGAGGCTCATTTAGAAAATATGATCATTTACATGTCATACTATTATGTATGTCATTTTGGAAGTGGATGATGATATTTCTAAGCTTTTGATTTCTAAATTGATGGTTATTTAGAGAAAGGAACATGATGTGTCATTAATGGCACATGAGTTGTCCAAGTGAATGGTTAAAAAGAATCTATAAAAGGTGAAAAACCTTTTGATAGAAGAGGAAATGATTTATTATGGTTTACAATCTACAAATTAGATTGATATTGTTGATCACTCCAGTGAAGCTGATTCAGAAAGGGAAGAAAGCTCTCAGAAGGATTCTCTGGAAAGGTATGTGCTAGAATAAGTTATTGATTTTTGCAATAGTTCATCTAATTTTCATGGCTTATAAGTTTATGAAATAAAATAAAAAACTTTGATGTGTGGTGATCCAATTCAATTTGATAAATTTGATCAAATACCCCTAAATTTGCAAGATTTGAAGGTTGAATTTGTAGTTAATGATGAAGAAATAGTTTGGGATCAAGCTTGTTATAGAGAAGATGTGTAAGTAAGTGATAATTTGTATGAATACATGAAATAAATTTTGTTCCAAGAACAATTTCATATTGCTTTTGAGTTTGAGCAAAATGAAGGAGATGACCCCTCCAATAATTTCAAATATGAGGATGGGAACCTAGCCTCAATACAAGGTACGAACCTAGTGGATTTTTAGAATACACATCAAGATAATATATTAGTTGAAGATGATGATACATCAGAATTTTCATGTGCATCTATGAGTGAAAAAGAAAGGACTAGGAAAAATGGTCTTAATAAAAGGTATGAACATGATTCAGAATCTAAAATTTCTAAAGATGTTAGTGTGATGGTATTAGAAATTGCTCAGTATCTAGAAATTGAAGAAGATGTGATTAAAAGGTATGATAAATAAATTCATATTTCAAATTTTATGTTTCCTTCTATTCCATTCTAACTTTATTATTATGTTAAACACTCTAAGGGTGGAAAGAAGATGAGAGTCACAATATGTAGGGAAGGACACAAGGCTATTTTTCTCCTAGTTCACAATGGTTCACACATAATAATATGGAATTTAGGTACTCTTTTGAGTTTTATAAAGGTTCACAATTCTAATTTAAGTTATTTTCCATTGACATAAAGAAGGAATCAGAATTAGTTTGTAATATAGATATGCACAACTTGATATTGGAAGGTTGGCATATAGAAATAAGTTGTATTTTAAGCAATTATGGTATTCTAAAGGTTGGGGATGTGGAAGATATCTCAACGCATGTCTATGAACATTATGATGATACTTATTGGTATACAAATATTTCAAATTTTTGGTTACCACTTATGTCATCTTTGTATATTTGTCATTATGAACAGTATGCACATGTTTTGGTAAATAGAGATGACTATTCCTTAGTCAATTCCAAGGTATGTTGGATGGGACCTCAAAATTCTCATTTCGCTATGGTTTTAGTTCAATTGAGAATCACACTCAAGTGAGTTATAAGGATGGAGGTGGTGTATTGGTAAAGAGAGACAAACATGATAGTCATAAGCTAAGGTATGTAGGTTTTCCCTTATCATTAAATTATTATCATCATGATAAATATGAAAATATGGATGTTGCAATTCCTAATTTAAATATGGTTGATGATTTATTAATCCTACACATCCAAGAAAAAATCATAAGGGATCATGTACAAAATGTAGTGAATTCTAACCATTTTATGAAGGGCCAATGTACACAATTTAGGAGTCATTCATGGGAACCAAATTATAAGCTTACTTCCATGCAAGAAGTTGAAACCATTAAGTCTAGTATGGACACTTGGATGTTTTTCATAGGAGACATCCTTTTAGTTGAAGATGTCTTTATCTTCACCAGGAGGCCTACAGAAGAGGCCAATATGAAAACCAGAGTCACATAACAAAATCATGGTGGAGTTACCTCCTTCCTTCACATTCATGGTATAAATCACCAAAGAAGTATGTTGGGTGGTTATAATTACCATGTAAATGTTACTTGGCCAATAATAGTTCAAAATTCCAAATTTGACTCTATGGTTTGGGTGCAAATTAGCCACCTCATACTTTTGCTTACACACATCCATGAAGTTTGGAAAAATATTTTAGTTAAAGAATGGAAAAGTTTCCAGTAGGAGATTGTTGGGGAGTTATTTTCAACCAACCCAAATTTAACTCAGGGCACTTCAATGTTCATCTCTCATGGTCATGTGTGGGAACATCATTTTTGTAGTTGTCATCCTACTTCTAGAGTGATAATTTGGATAAAGTTAGGTTGTGTCCTATTGTTATTTACCTTGGATAGTTGCATTTTGGTTTGAGTTGGAGTTCCTATATCATGGTTGGGTAATAGAGTAAAATGGGAGAGAATACCCAGGGATGGTATTACAAATATTCTAGAATGTAGGGCATAAATTACATCTTTATGGAAGGAGATAAGTTGGTTGATGGGGTAGAAGAGCTTTTCATTATAGATGTATTGTAGCAAAGAACTCCTAGATGGACATGGGATCTTGGTAACATTCATAAAAGAGGAGTTAGCACCATTACATTGATTTATCCAATCTCAAGAGGTAGAAGTATAGTCATACATCACATCATGTATTTTTTGAAGATTTACATTTATGATGTTGATTGTTATGCACAATTATTTGATAATTATTATCATGTGGAAAAGCTATTTTTCAAAGAGACAATAAAAATACTTGGGTTGAACAAAGATGTTTTGGATGATACGCATAAATTATCTTGCAACACCTTTTTACAAGAACTTTCTCACTTGACAGGTATAGGATCTAGGATCTATGAAGATCACAATTTTATTCATCATTTTGGCATGATGGTCCTAGAAGCTTTAGATTTAGAATTGCTTGAGGGTAAGAAATTTTGAGAAGGGAGGACTATAATGTCCCCATTTTCCAAATAATACATTTTAAGAATACTAGTAGCCTACTTTATTCCCATAGGTTATTTTGGGTGTTGTAAGGGATTTTTAGCAAAATCACTATCCACCAAGTATTATTCATTGGTATTATTTATGGATCATTATTCATGGGTCACTATTCATGGTGACATGGTATAGTCTTGAGGTGGCATAGTGATGCGGTGTTTTGGTGGAATATTTAATGTCAAGTCACTATTCACCAATTATTCATAGGTACTATTCATGTGTACTATTCACTATCATTATTCATGATGATGTGGTAGGGGTTACAACTGATGATGCAACATATGAGGTGGCTAGTGGATGATGTAGCATTGCCTATGGGGGAGCTCACATGTGCTAAATATTATGTGAGAGAAAGTGGGATGAATTTTTAAGTGGGAATAGTGTTTGAGCATGTGAAGCTCTTTAAAAAGAGTCAAAAGTTGATTAGATCTTATCTGGGAATCTTTGGGGTCATATGGAAAAAGATGACAAGATTGCACTATTCTAGATTTACTCTCATATGTGTGAGTGAGGAGGACATTTTTTAGTGATTTGGAAAAGCCAAAGGAAGCATATGTGCACTAAATAAGTGGGAGATAAGATTCACTATTCCATATTGGCTCACATGTGTAAGTGGGACATAGTTTTGGAGGCACATGGATAGTGGGAGACTAAAACAAAGAAAAGGGTGATCATGTGATTCTCTTTTTACCCTTGCACATGAGATCACATGAAAAATAGTGTACCCACTTAAGGGGTTTAAATTCTTAGCTTGTGCATAAAGCTTCCTCTCTATTACACACACCTGTATTTTATATTTAAGGAGAGATCTCTCCCATTGCAAACCATTTTGAAATCATAAACCCCCCCTTTTGTAATATTGAACTTATGTTTAATTCTTCCTCTTATATTGGAGAGTTTTAACTAATTTTAGTGATGAAATATCCACCCTAGTTAGTGTTGGCCATTCCATTAAGGGATTTCACTTGAAGCTCAATAGAATGCCAATTTTGGTGGTGAAAGACTTCCCTTGATGGATTAGTTCTAGGATTCAAAGTTTGTAGCAGTGTGTAGAGTTTTTTAGTTTATAGATTACAGAGGGTAGTATGTTTGCAAGTGTTTCCAATGTGCAAGTGTGTGGTTTTTATTGGTGGAGTCTTTTCTTCAATATGTATGTGTATAAGGATAGAGTTTGGTGTGAGAGATCTAACCTTTGTATAAGGTTTGCATGTTTGTAATTCAAGATAACTTTGTTATTTCCATGTTTTATAATAGAAGCATTTTCATCATTGTTTCCAATATAGATATATGTTGTATGTCATTCCCATGTTTTCTCTATCACCATTATACGTTGTATTTCTTTATATTGGTATTATGGGAATATGTGTCTTTTAGATTTGAGTCCTTTCCATGTATGTGTTTGTTTTGGGATATCTAATCATAAGTGAATCCCTTAGCATTTGTTATGTGTTATCACATTTATGTTTTAATCATAAATCTAAAAATTTTATGTGCCATAGGTGATTTTAAGGAAGTAATTTATTATAAGTTAATGTGTGTAGTAAATATCCCATTTGGTGCTTGGGTTAAAAACAAACTTTTTATCATCTTGTTTACCATCTTTTTGGTTCTTTATACTTAGTCATTATTTTTTTCATTACACATTTCCCAACTTCAAATAGTGTGTAGTACATTTTTTTGATTGATTATATTTTATCAAATATTTTTGCTTATTTATTTTTAACATGCATGTGTCATACATAATGCTATAAAATAAACCACAACTCATATATTTCCTATATCATATCCAATAATAGTTAAATACATGTGCTAGAAAGAAATATATCCAAGCATAAAAAACCACAACCATAATACAAACACATAAAATCAACATCTAACTACCAAAATAGCCATCCATATATATCATAAGTTTTAATACACAATATGACCATATATAAAGCTCCATCTCTATGATTGGGCCCCATCCTACTCATCCCATGGCCTAGCCACACTACCCATAAATGCCTTGGTCGAACTCCAAAAAAATGCTATAAAGAGGTTGTTTTATATCTTAGTCATGATACCCACCCCTGTAAATGAGCCACCTAAGCATGTACTTTTACCAACTGATTCAAGGTCACTAGATGTGTCATTCTCTCATAAACCTATACCTATCCCATCTATGTCACAATAGCCAGATGCATAGTTCTCTCTTTAGCTAGGGCCTACCATGCATGTACCTCTCTTACACTGACCTCTACCAATGGTTGCATCCCCTCTCTATGTGCTCACAAATATCTCATGGACTATCCCTCTAATCTAAACCAACTTGCCTAAGTTGGGGCAGATGGTACCATGGGATCCTCCAATGTGGTTAGGTTATACAATGTTAGTGCCTCATCTAGGATATCATGGAGTGTTTCCCTCACTAAAGACCCCAATTTGGTCTTCTCATCCTTTATAACACCTAAAAAAACCAAACTAGATAGATATTAGATCACTGATATCTTTCAAAATCTATCTCTCTACTCTTTATCAAATCACTTAAGAAAATTTAACCATATCTTATTTTACCTATTTATGTGTCACTTACCACTGTCTCACCATTTACGTAACCATCGAGCATGATTTCCCCATATTTATGTCCTCTAAGAACCTCATTTATCAATCATCACCCAAAAATAAATCTTGGAGCCACCACTCATACCCATTTTAGGATATGTTTGAGTGGTCTCTCTATCACCCAACTCTATCCTAGCCTACCTAATGGGTCATCTAAGATGACTAATATCTCTAATCTCTTTCTCATTTTGACTCCATTGATCCCATGTTTGTGGTGGTCATTTATCCTCCTACTATGGAAATAGTGGTGGTACCTCTAGTACTCCTACCTCTACATCCATCTCATCTCACTTTGTTGCTTGTCATGCTTGACCAGTCTATGGTCTCTCATGATGTGGTATGAGCTCTAGCCTAGCAATTGGTGGCCATAATCCTCCTCTCTCCCATGGATCTCTCACATACCATGCCTAAAACATGGGCACCACTATTGATGTTTCTAGGTGAGGCTATCTCATCTACCCTAGTACATGTACCACCGAATGTGGCTTCATCCACCAAGTATAGTGCCTTATCACCTCTATCTATGCCAAAGTTGGTGAATCTATCTCCAAGCTAGGCCATATCATAATGATATGCCCATAAGGCTTCCATATAATATCTACTCATCTTATCGTATACAATGTTGGTGGGGCAAGGCCCATGCTACCTAGTCTTGTCTAAACCTAAGGTAACCTATCATCAACCACATGGGGCAACCTAGCTAGCTAATACATGGGAAGCCTCTAATATATCCATGCCATCAACAATATAATTGGTCCCATAAACTTTTTCCCTTTGGAAAACACTTCATACATGTCATGCAAGAGTTATACCCAGATGATAGATCCCAAGTCATATGATACCCTATGCTCTAATATTGTCTGACTCAAGGGTATCACAAAAAGTGGCTTTCTGCCATCTGACATATGACATAGCACCCATGTTATCAAAAGTCCTATCATAGCCTTCTATATATCCATAATATATGAGGTATATACATTAAATATACCCACCCTCAATCTAGGGTATATCTTCTATGAACCTATCACCCATATGGCTAGGGCCATCCTCTCCTCCTGACTATCTATCAATCTTGTGACCATAGGTGTAACTACTATGGGTAGTCTTAGGATAGCATTCACATCCTCTAAAGTTATATCCACCGATATGGTATTCCCCTCACCCTCCCACATGAATGTGTTAGTCAACTATTCCTAGGCTCCCTAAAACATGACTAACAAGTCTGAACTCAAAGGAATCCTACACATGTCTATTATGCCTCTTAGGCATAATGAGATCAATCTATCTCTATCCCCATAAAATAAGTTATCCAATAATTTTGGAAGCCATGATGAATTCACTAAGTGCTAAATCCTTAGCCATCCCTACAACCATAAAATAACAAGAAATGTATTAGATCCTCCATGTCATTTATAATCAAAATACATTCTTTTCACATTTTGATAAAAAACAAGCCTCAATTGCTTTAATTCATTCATTATTATCAATTGGACCTATTATTAGCCTACTTATCCCTTTTATCCCTCACTTAGTCATTTTGGGCCCTTCTAGCACTCTTTTGGCCTATTGCATGCATTTTCATACTATTTTGGTACCTTTGTCAAATACTAGTTTGACCAAAATTTTGTTATTTTGCCCTGATTGACTTACCAAACTAAGTAAACCACTCTATTTTTCCCCTCTTAGTACTAAGTTGTCACAGTGTAATTTTCTAATAGGTCGACAATAGTGTACTAAGTCAGTAGTTTGCAAAACACACTAGGTCAGCTCTTACCTACTAGGTCAACAATGTGGATTTTAACAATTTTTAGCCTATTAGGTCAACTAGGTTGATCTAGTTGTTTTTACCTACCAACCCCTTAAATTTTGAAAAACAAATGCCTTCTGACATTTATTTACCCAAACCCTTCCAACCATTTCCCTAAATGGTTTTTCCTACCCCTAGAAACTTTTTTTGGGTCCATTACGTTTCCTATAAATGCTTCAAATAAAAAATTTCTAATAAACACTTAAATTTAATAAAATATGCAAAAACTAGTTTGAGATTCTTAGTTACTTACCTATCTTGTACTCATTATTGCCATTATGGGTCCCTCTCCTCTAGCTTGTCATCTCCTTGCCATCTTAGCTCGCTTGGTTTCTTCAAGATCTTTTTCTCTCCTTCACCAGTCAAAAATACCAAATGACTTCCCTTTGACCTTATTTAAACTTAATTTTCCAAAATCTTAAATCTTTCAAATATTTTCCATCAAATTCCTTATTTTGCCTATATCTTTGTTTTTAATACATTTTTTGAACCATAAAATGTTAAGGCATCATGATGATTTAGAGAATATTCTTTACTACTATATGCATCTCTTCCAAAAAAATTGATTTTTGGCTATTTTTTGCACTAACTTCTATAGGTTTGCCCAATGATCTTCACATTGGATTCCTTCACTTCTCTTGCAGTCTACTTTTTATCTACAGTACTAAGGTAAGTAAAGGTTTTTTTTTCAATTTTATCCTTTTATTTATCTTATTTTCTCTTTATTACATTTTACTTAGTATCAACATTATGTGTTATCATGTTATATTCTTGAAGTACCATCTCGTGTTGCATTCACAGACACATGATGAGCTTTGAGTGGGGCATATGTATACACATAATAATTTGAAACTTTTATCACTTATTGACACTTTGTATCTTTCAAGAACCCATTGAGTCTTAATCTCTCTAAGTGCATTCCTTAAGGGGTGTATCGGGAAAGGGGTGGGCAGACCATTGGTGCTTCACAGGATTGTTGTCCCTTTTTCCACTTGTTATCTACATACTTGTCTCCTAAAAAGATTATCCATAAGCTTGTTCTTCTCTATTGTATCCTCTTTAGTAATTTCCCACATTTTATCCTCATTTTCCTCACCTTAATCCCATTTTGTCAATTAGTTTTGCTAGATCGATTAGGTTGACCCTGTACAATTTTGGGTGATTTTCACTTAGGAACTAATTTGGCTCTTGGCCGACCTAGTTCATGACTTAGTGAATTATTGTCCAAATTATGCTAGGTAAATTAGCTTGACCATGTCAATAAATATTTTTATAATGGTTTAGGGTCAAATAGACCTATATATACAAGTTCATTTTGCCATTATTTAGAGAAGAAAAGAAGAAGTAAGATATATCACACATCTTCTTATCTGCCATTCTATTTAAGGAGCAAGCTTAGGGTTTCATAATTTCTTTGGAGATATGGATCTTATCTTATGTAGAATTCTTTTAGATTCATTGATAGGTTATGTATCTTAGAGTTTATTAATCCTTGTCATCCTTACATACCACAACAACCTTTTATAAATAGCCTTGGCCAAGGAAGATATTAAGGCTTGGTGGGTTCATTGTAAAAGGTAAGTATTCCTAACTTTGTTCCTCCTTTGTAAGAGTAGATAGATATTCATTTGTACTTCTCTCCCATGCATTAGGATTTCATATACATTTACATGAGTATATGTCTCTTATGTATGTTTACTTTTATTTGTTTCTAACCCCCACTTTGTGTCACCAACTTTGGTGAGCACTAGATTAGATTTACTTTACTTGTTGTTAGTTTAGTGAGATATCAAAACATAGGATTCCATTAGGGTTATTGCATGATTGTGCTTGATTGGAGGCTTTGGAAGCCTCCTTAGCATGGTGTATTATGATAAGAGATCCCCTAATTGGGTCTAGCAGATCCTTATATTGATCATGTTCCCTCTTAGCAAATGTATACCTAATTTGAAGTATATGGTATGATCTATCTTCTTTGTGTTAGGATTGATTTATAGACATGATGCATTTTTGATTGCATACAAATAGGATGATAGACCCCTATTTTGGTCCATGTATTCCATTAACTATTCTTGATGTATTTTGTATATCGAATAAGTGCCATTGTGTACACATTTTAATTTGACCCATTATTGATAATGACACTATGTATGGTTTTCTCATTGATAGAATCTCATATGAATAGTGCATGAAAATTGGAATCATCAACAATGAAATCATTGTCATAAAATGTGATCATAGGACATTATGGTGAAAATTTTATAAATGTATCAATAATCACATAAATTAGTTTATCATATGTTTCATGTGGAGGATGCTTACTATATGAATGGTGTACTTTTCAAGTATCCTTGGTCTTTATTTTCGCATGCCAAGTAGATGGGTTATAAAAATATGTTAGGAATAAATTATTGATACTACATGTTAGATCATTGAACTATACCTTATAGTGTAAGTAAATAATTTGGAAAAAAAACTTCATAAAAATGAGACAAGAAGAAAGAAACATTACATAGAGATTACATGGAAACCTTTAAATGTGAAAAGAAAAACCATGGGAAAAATGTTAGCTCCAAACTTCATTAATAATCTCAAGATAAAAATCTCTTCTACATCAACTCTTCTATAGAAACTCTATTAGTGCCTACAAACAAAGCACTCAATGCTTTCACCTAAAGCATTCAAGTTGTGAACCAAAGTAAAACTAGCCTACAAGATCCAACCTTTAAGCATGCAATCCCAAGGCTTACATGGATCCTCTAATAGGATGAATTTATAAAAGAGAGTGTATGCTAATAAATAGCATTTACAACATAGATATAAAAATAGAGAGGATAAATTTGCACCATACTCCATGTGGGATCAGTATTCATCAATAGGGAAACTTGTCCCCCCATGTGCAAGGTCAAGCCTTTTAATGAAATCTTATCATGCCCACTTGACCACTCTATGTGCACACCCATGTGCTCTCCCATGTGATACACCCCACTCCACATGTGACCTTAATCTATCATAGTTATCATTGTCTCCCACTTTCCCATGTACACATATGTCTAAGTCAGAATATTCTCACTTTTAAATTCACCAATGAGGATCCCACACACAACTATTCCCCATGAGCACATGCCTAAGTATAAATATGTGATCCACTATCATTTTGTCCTCACATGCTTTCTACAAGCCAACTGATGTGACTTAGTGGAGAAATGTGCCTCTTTTCTCTCTCTTCCTCTTTTGACCTTCAAAGATACTCCATGACCCATACCACCCATTGTGGGTCATGTAAAGTCATCACCTAGTCACATCATTAACCATCCACATTACCACCAGGCCACATCACCATGACTAGTGACCATGAATAGTGACTTCACATCCTAATAATTATCCACTTTAATTCAATATACATAGGATTTTACCACAATTGAGAATTCTACAACCATCTAATTACCAATACCCTCTGCTATCTTGACACAAACCTAGTAAAAATTTTATTTCACTAATAAAACTTATTTATCTTGATTGGATTTGTCAACATCTACTCCTCTATAGAAGATTATAGCACTAAAGAGATTATTCACATATCCACACCACATACCAATCCTCTAATTGATATTCTACCATAAACAACTCATAACTCCCATTGCTTGGGAATATCTAGTCTAGTGATCACCATGGCATTACAAGGCTTCCTACTCTTGATGAATCCAATACACAAGACATAACATGTCTTCTCCTCTTCTAAGACTCTCCTAGAAAGACAAATAAAAAAATGTAAGAAGTGGGGTACTTCATTTCTCTCTCATCCTTATGAATCTTCATCCTTGGTTTGCTCCACATATCACCATCATCTCATGAGTCTCAATTAAGACATCACAATATTGATCATGTTGAGGCTTGCATCCAATGTGTCACAGCTCATAAAACCAACTTTGCTAAAAACTTGGCTCTCCATGGAGGTACTAAATATCATGTACTCTCTCAGCATGTCTATTTCAAACCTATATAGTGAATTATTTAACATGTAAACCAATAACTTTTTACTTCATCTTTGTGTCTTTATTTCTCCCTAAGATAGATCATCATGTAGGAATTATGATGCTCCAAATCCTTGAACAAAAACTAGTTCATGTAACGCTTTTGATAGTAGTGAAGAAATAAGATGCCATAAAATTCAATACCAAACTTTTCCTCATGGCCTCTAGCTATCATCATGATACAAGTGGACCAATCATAGCTCCAAAGAAGGTGTCATGCTACTTGGTGCATCAATACACCTACTAAGTTTTTGAGCCTAAATAATGCATCCAAAATGCATCATGATCTACCAAATTTTTCCAAAACACCAACTCATGTGCCTCAAGTGTTAGTCTATACATCAATCTACTTGGACAATTCCACAACCATATACACAACACTCTAGGACCCTGAGTCATATGGTCAACACTATCCTTCTCTTTCCAAGAACACTAGGTCTCACTTTTTCATCTACATCTTCATCTTTATCTTTCTCAACTACTTCAAAATAAGTATATATTCATGTTTCTCTATACATCCTTCCTTTGCATGGATTTTTTCTTATTTGGCATCTATACTAACAACATATGGTTAGTAAGATACCACATTAAAACCCCTTCTATTTGTTTCCAAGAACTACAAGGTCATCACATTGTCCTCCACCTCCTCCAAAGGAGTCCAACTTGCTCCTCAAATTGGAGAGTTGTTTCTCCAATAATAGGAACATTGTGTAGGCTGTTAACTTGTTTGGTAAAGCTTTTCTAGCTTTCTATTCAACTATTTGTAGGATTCTCCTCATCAATGTGAAGAGATCAAGATCTTTGCCAAGAGATCCTCCACCTTACTTAGGATAAATATTTTTGGATTTTTAAAATGTTTTGAATGTTTTTGGCATTTATAGGCATCTTAAATCATTACAGAATGATAAGATACCTACTTGTAAAATGATGAAAGCAATTGGCTTAGGTTGCTCACAAAACAGTGAGAGCATATGAAAAGGGGGACTAAGGTGACCTCAACATAAATTGAACATGACCCATATAGTCCTAAAATGAACTCAAGTCATAGTAATTCTATCCACACAAAAGGTAGGGAAAAACCAACTAGGTCTCAACAAGTTCTCAAATTTGGCAAATGGCTAGTCAAATGAAAATAGTAATGGTAAGGTGATGCAACAATACATGATAAACAAGTGTTTCCCCTAGTTTTACCATAAGTGGTTATAACTAGGATACAATAGCATAGGTTAATGATACTAATTTTCCCATAAGTGGTTATAATAAGGAGCAAGACTGGTGAGACATTGATTTTCCCATAGGTGGTTATAATTAGGCTCACATAAACAAACTTGATAGGATGAGAGATATATTGCCAAATCAACTATCACACTACTTTCATAGACTGTCATTATAAGCATGGATTAGATTGATTATTAAAACTTGATTGGAATCCTCTTGTAAAAGGAATTAGAAGAATAAAAGGAACCAAGATCAAAATAGGATTGGGTAGGATGACTAAAAATAGGCTTTGGTCTAGATAAGAATGGAATGATATGATAGATAAAATGGTAAGAGGGTTTACCCCCAAGTGATAGGGTGAATAGTGGGAATATATGACAATGGAAAATGGATATATAACAATAGTAATGGCATGTCAATGTGAAATTATATGGTACATGTTTTTGGCCTAGGTGTGTTTTTTGATTCTATTGTTCTTATTGATGGGGATATGCACGTCCTAAACAACAAATTATATATATATATATATATATATATATATATATATATATATATATATATATATATAGAATACTTGATCATGCTAATTTCTAGCCCACACCTCATCTAAATAACTACTCCATCAAAAACTACCTATAAAATGTGATTTTGATATTGTTGTTATGATCTTCATTGATCATTGATTTTGATTCTTTCAAACATCGAGACAAGGTATCTTTATAGCCTCTACAAAGGAAAGTGCGACCATGGATGGTAAACCAGGACAAATAATAGATGGTAGGTTTGATTTTGAAATGGAATGGTAGATGCTATTATAATGTGGAATGATTGGGAAACAAATGAAGATTAGGACATTCAATCACACATAATGTTGTTGATGTCAGATTTAACATAATTTTGGTTGTGATGGGGCCAAAGACTTGTTCTCTCGATAGGACCAACAAATTTTTCTATTGTTTGATCTTGAGAGTAGCTACCATCTAATTACACTATAGATTGGAAGCTATTTTGATTTGATCTTTGACTTTGTCTTCATCAATTAGTGAAGAACTTTTATGCTCAATTATTGGTACCTTAAAGAGGTTTTCACCAATGAAGTTGTCTTGATTGTCCCATAGATCCTTCGAGAAGGTTTCACTAAGGAATGCTGAATTTTGACTTTGATTATCTTTTAGTGCTTCCAAAAAAGTTTCATTATAAGATGCTAAGTTCTAAATTTGATTATCCCCTAGTGCCACTAAAAAGGTTTCACTAAGAGATTCTTCTTCTACTATATGAATGTGGTCTTGGCCTCCTTATTCTTCTTTAATTACTATGTCACCATGGATGTAGTTCAAGAAAGTGTGATTCTGTCGATCTCAATCGACACTTATGGGGGATAGAATGTCAATGATATGGCTATTTTGTTTGATGGTAATGGCCTATGGAATGGTAATAAAATGGAAAGAGGTTACATAATCCTCATAGAATATGCTAGGAAAAATTATGTCGAAGCTGAAGTACTCATCCTCAAAAACTATAAAACGATCACAAATGTATTTAAATTAATCTACAAGGAATGCATAACCAATGTTGTAACAAAAATAAACATATTCTTCTTGTAATTCTAATTCTAACTCAAGAGATTTTGAATCTGATGTTGAGACTGATGTTGATTCAAATTTTATGGTAAATCTAATGTTGGTTAAAGAATATAACCTAACTCTAACTTTGATTCTTCATCTAACAGGTACTCTATTACAATGATGTCTTGTTGAATATTTGGTTTTGTACAAGTAATGGCCTATGATGGCATAATGGGTTCCAAAAAAACTAGTTTGTTAGATTGGAACTCCTCGAAGATGGAAAAAGGTCAAGAGATAACTCCTCAGAGACTGGCTTGTCAATAGGGGGCTCTTGAAAAATAGGCAAATGGTAAAGGTAATGATTTTATCAAAGGTAGTTATAATCATTAAGAAGTGACTTGACAAAGACTAGCTCATTAGTGTGAGACTCCTTGATAATTGGTATAGGATCAATATGTGATTTATTATAAGATGACTTATCACAAGTGGTTGGTTCAAAGAAAACATCTTGGATTGGTTAGTTTTCTTGGCTTTTGTTTCTAATGAGTTAGCAAATACTAGATTTAAACATAGCTTGGTCTTCAAAAGATTGGATCAATTGAGGTTTGGATGGGATTGGTTCTGGATGAGGAATGGCTTGTGGTTGGATAATGGTAGGGCATTGGGGAGCATGATTACTCGCATGAGCAAAAGGATAAAGTCCTAAAATGGTAATGATAGGTCATTTTGGGGCTTTATTACCTACATAATCCAAAGGACTAGGTCTTGGAATGATGAAAGGGCGTTGTTGAGTTTGATTTCTTGCAAAGCCAAAGGAAGAGTTCCTAGTATAGAAATGGTTGGCATTGTGGAACCTGATTGCTCATACAAACCAAAAGATGAGGTCTTCGTATGGGAATGGTGTGATATTGTGGTCCTAAAATATAAATGGTATGATGTGGTGGACCCTAATTACTCACATAAGCTAAAGCATCCAAGTCTTCTTCATAAACCATATCATCCTAGTTGTGAGTTGGCTTATAATCTAGTTCTTAACTATGTTCCATGCACTAATTATTATAAAGAGGGTATGGATCCATATCCCAGACACCATTATCTACAATTGGGTCTTCAAAGTCCTCCTCACTAGCCTCTTCATATGAATCTAGGTCTTGATTTGGACCGTGAGCTAGTTTGTGACTTTGTTCCCATGAATGATTATTATGAGGTGGATAGAAATTTGTCTCACAAACCATATTATCATCATTGGGGTCTTGACTAAATCCATACAAGTCATTTTGTGTAGCCATTCTATCATAAGTTGGATTATACATGACTCCACCATTGGTGTAGCTAGACATATTCATATAAATGATGAAAGATACAAAAACAAAAAGGCTTAGAGTTCTATAAACTCCAAAAAAACTATGTCTAAAGGATAAATGGTTCAAACTTGGTCTAACTTGGTCAAAGTGGAGTTGTATCTTCAACGTGGTTTGAAAATGGATTTGTATATTTGAAATGGTTTGTGATAAGACTTGGCATAAAATAGTCTAACATCAAATGTCTAATCTCAAATGTCATATGCACAAAAGGTAAATCATTTGAATAAAAACTATCATGTCAAAGGTCTAGGTAAAAGTGTTCCAAACAAGGTCTAAACTAGGAAAGGAAAAATTTGAGTTACTAGGTCTTTTGTCCAAATGCAGAGTCAAAATCTAGGCTCAAACAGGCTATGCTAGGACTTTTAGCTAAACATCATCAAAAGCTAGACTTGAAATAAAGGTTAATGTGATTTGATTTAATGTAATAAGTTTGGAAACACCTTTGACATAGACTTGGCACACAAAATCAAACATAAACATGATCAGTTGGCATAAGGCATGAGGTAAAAATCTTTTGGAGAAAGGTTGTGTTCTTCCAAATAAAGGCACAAATGATTATGAGGATAGGTTTTGAATAAATAAACCATCAATAGTTTTCAAATTTGGTTAATCAATTAATAAAGTTATGCAACCCATAAGAGAAAGATCTATGTATTAGCTTCATGAATTAAGGCCTAAATAGAAATCAATCAATATTTGAATCCAAACTTAACAAGACTAATTGAAAACTCAATGTTAAAAACTAGGATTCGATCAAACAAGCTAGATAAAAGTGGACAATATGATGGTGCATAAATAAATTCCAATGGTATACATGACATTGTTTGAAACAAATGGTTTTTGATACAATGATAAACACGTCTTGAAATAAATTGAGCATTTTAATGGTGTAAGCATGCTTGAATGATGTGGTCAATGTTATGTTTCAAAAGAATCAAAGGCAAAATGGTTTTGACATGTTTTGGGCAGCATAACAATACCCTCTACAACTCATATAACATACACACAAACAAGTTTAGTAGAAATTTTATGGAACAAGTGTGGTGTAAAATGGATAGCATAACCCTTCTTTATACAAAAGAGTGATGTATAAAAAAATTGATTTTGGCATGGTTTAAAAATAAATAATCAAGTTTTAGTCTCAAAACATATAAAGCAAAAATGATCAAAATACACTAAGTATAATCGTCCAAATCCTAAAAAGGGTTTGACAATGTAGGGTTGACTAAACTAGCAAGCTTTTGAACGTATCTAGGAGAATCAATTTCACAATGAATTTCATGTCAAATGATGCAAAAGGCAAGCATGGAAATTGGGTGACCATGACATTGGCTAGTTGTAAAAAGGTCTAGTCATTTTTACAACCACTACAACCTATTGTTCACTTAGTGTAGTGCGATGTCTCAATATAGATATGTCCCATGTGTAATTCAGAAGGAATAAGTGAAGTCAATACCAGGAGATGAAATCCTGGGTCAAAGCTTCCCTAAAGGACTCATGGGAGGTAATGACATCCCTCTTGAAAGTCAAGATGCAATGAAATAAAAGACATAAAAAGAAATACTTTAGGGTCATTTTCAAGGTCACCCAAACTATGAAAAGTTTTTGGGGAGTGATTTAGACTATGAACTAGGAATTTGACTAAGAAGAGGAGATTAGTATTGTGTTAGTAAATGAAATCAAATAAAAAACACACTAAACTAACATCTTCATGCCTAGTTACTAGAGTGAGCTTAGTGAAGAAATAAAAATGAACAAAGCACAACTAAAATGCAAGAAAATATACATTTTTTTACCTTCCTTGATGCTCCAAGAGTATTATTTGATTGGCCTACTTGATTTGTGCTCATGGAATATTCATTAATGGAAGCTTGGCTACCTCCTCTATTTGGCACAATTAGCTTTGGCTTAGCTTGGAATCAATTTGTCATGGTAACACTAGTTTTAATGAAGCTTTTGGAACCAATCCTACATTATAACTTTGCACAAATTAAGTTTTTTAAATGATGTTCATGGCCTCTCTATTTATATATTTTTAAGATTGATCAGAATCAACTTGAACCATCCATCCTGAGATGAAGATGTGTGGTTGAAGATTAATTTAATTTTTTAGAATTAAGTTTATAATTATCCTCATCATTGCATTGAAAAAAGGGGAAATTAAGAGGCATTGAGGGTATTGATGAGGCATGGAGAGTGTGAATCTTGATATTTGTGTCATTTATGGTCCAGGGATGTCTTCCCAAGAAATGAGGTCACCTGATGATGTAAATATTCAATATTAATTTATAAAAACAAGTATTTAACAAGTTTCCATGGAATTCTTAATTAGGCTCTAATTTGGTTTAATTAACTCGTAAGTATGTTTAAGCACTTTGTGCAAAAATTAGTCAAATTGATCATAATGCCTTGTTGTTGGTCCAAAATTTGACTAGATTAGAATTAGAATGTGATGTATGATGTGTTGGATCTATTATCCCATTAGGATATTATCAAAAAAAAATAACAAAGGCATGTGTCTCATGCAAGATATTTTATAGGAAAGAGCAATCTAGAGCACCCAAGTACAAAATTGGTATTTTGACTCAAAATGAACTGATCAAAGTTAGCTAGCCCATAAATCGTACTACCCCATTTAATGACACTAGCCAAAATTTGCACTTGAATATGTCAATTTCACATCTTTTAGCATGTTTTAGTGTTTTTAGGCTAAATTGTGTGCTTTAGATGGAAATTCGTCAAAATCTTGCTTGTAGGTTATTAGTGGCCAAATTTAGGTGTCTACAGTTTGCCCCTATTTAGGAAGGCATTACAATCTATAAGCATAATAACATCTTCTCAAAGAATGGAAAGGTCCTGTATGCCTACAACTATAACGATATAAACTAACAATATGATGCACTCTTGAGGGAACAATTGGCACAAATAGGTTGATAAATGGCCCCTAAAAAAGAAAGAAGCAAAATGAGGAGACCAAAGAAAGGAAAGATGATGGGGCGAAAACATAATGATATTGAAAAAGTAGTCAAAATCATTAAGAATGCAAGTGAGATGGTATATAATGGTTTGCCCAAAGGTGGTTATAAGCATTTTACCTTGATAGTGGCAACATGGTATGATAACACAATGATTTTCCCAAAGATAGTTATAATCATTAAGAAGATGGAGCTACCCCAGTTAAGACAGACAAACAAGATAATAACATGCCCCTATATGGGTACAAAAATGGAAGTGGTGGCAATACAATGATTTACCCAGAGATGGTTATAATCATTAAGAAATGTAGGTGGGATGGTGTGTAATGAATTCCCCATAGGTGGTTATAATCATTAGACCCTGATTATGAAAAATATGAGAAACTTGGTTGAGGATGATGATAACTTAACATAGAGGGTAATTATGAATTGGAACAACTTACTAGCAAGGAGATGCTCATCTGAACTAATAAAGGCTAAATTTATTTCACAGTTAATTACTCTATTTAGGATATGATTGAATCAAGATGCTGATGCCGAAGAGATGTTAATATTGCCATTACTAATAGGATTTTTGAAGCTGAGGTTTATTATAGCATGCATTGGTAGGCATCATGGTATAACATCATGAGGACTTGGTCAAAATATGCATAAGGACTGACTCACGTAATCCAATACTCAATTGAAAACAATGCAACAATGATAGAAACCATGATGACAATGTAAGCATATGAATATGGGTAGATTCAAGTGTAAGTGTGGGCAATGAATCACCTAATGAACACACATAAACTAAATTAAAGCAATAGTGTTGAAAGTAAATAAATAGAGACACACACAAAATAATAAAGAAACACTCAATAGAAACCATACGAACATTGCCCCTAGAAAATAAATGCCAACTTAACAAATGAACAAACTGGGGGAATAAAAGAAAAGGAAGGGGGTGGTTGATCTGTCTCTATATGCACTAGGCAAGTAGATGCTACCTACATAATTCCATGGATGTAATATCTAATAAAAACTTTAGGCCAAGCGTAGTTCTCCCAAAGAATTGGAAGAAAAATGATAATTGGTGAAAATAAACATAATGGATGTGATAGAAGAATAGGAATAGTCTTGAAAAATGGTAAGTGCATGAGAGAAAATGCCAAAGAGGATGAGGAAACTAAGTGATAAGTGGTTTTCTTGAAACTTGGTAAGGGTTCATAGAATCCTTAAGGCAAAGAAATGGTTAATGTTTTTGGTTTTTTCTAATGATTTTACAAATATTTTTAGAATTTTTTAAAGTATCTCAACTTGATCAGGAATGACGAGACACTAAATGGTTCAAGCACATAAAATGGTAAGAGCATTAAAACTTAATTTGCTCACAAAATGGTGAGAGCATTATGAAAAAGGTGATTGAACTGACCTCAATAAGTATCGAGTGCTACCTACATAGTCCTAGAGTAGGACCTTAAGTTACTGTAGTTTTATCTTAGAGTGGAGGAATTTGACTAGTGTAGTAGTCAATTCAAACAAAATAAGCACAGTTGGTAAAAAGGAACAATGTGGAATAGGAAGTGACAAGTTGGTACATCAAGGCTTAATAAACAAATGTTGCTCCTAGTTTTCCTATAGGAAGTTATAAATAGGACACAAGGTCATAGATCAAGGGTACTAATCTACCCAAAGGCAGTTATAATTAGTAGCAAGACTAGTGATAATAAAGGAATAAAAAATGAAGGATGCAACTATTAAAACTTCTATCACACTACTCTAAAATACAATCTCTATCTAAAGTATTTGAACTAACTAATGAAATTGATTAGATTCCTCAATACTAAAAATGCATAAGGAATGGAAAAAACCAAGGTCTAATAGGTTAGGCTTTAGAACACACTGGGTTGATAAGTCAAAAATGTAAAGTGGATACGACTAAGAGGATGGATAAGAATGATATTTATACAAATCATAATAATGATAAAATGACAAAATTGAAATGGTATTTACAGATAATACACCTTAGCGCTTAAGCATAGTACTACTTAAGGTGAATAATATTCATTGGCATAGGAATTTCATCTCCATTTGGTGTGGCAAGCTTGTATGCTCCTAATCTATAATCTACAATAATGATGAAAGGCCATATCCAATTTAGTTTGAATTTACCTTTATGATTCTTCTCAGTCATGGTATTCTTTTGTTTTTCTTTAAGAACAAGATCATTAAGTTTAAATGTTATATGCTTGACACATCAATTGTAATGGCCTTTGAGTTGGTTTTAATATGCCTAAATATTATTGAACATAGCTATGCATTTTTCATCAAGCAGGTCTAGCTCCTGTAGGTGAGCTACTTGATAGTCATGATCATCTAGGACATGCTTGAAAAGGATGCACAGTGAAGGCAATTCAACTTCAATAGGAAGGATGGACTCAATACCATAAACAAGTGAGTATGAAGTGGCTCCTATGGGGGTATGATGAATGGTATGGTATGCCCAAAGCATAGGGAATATATGTAAGTGACAATCATGATTAACATCACTGACAATCTTTTTGAGAATATTGACAATGGTTTTATTTGATACTTTAGCCTAACCATTACCTTGAGGGCAATATGATATAGAAAAATGTTATGTGATGTTATATTTGGTACATAGCTGGTCTACATCCTTTTTCTTGAATGATCCTCCATTATCAGATATAATGTCATAGGGGATACCATAGTGACAAATGAGATGGTTGAAGATGAATTTGAAAATTTTCTTTCTAGTCATGTAAGTGAGGGGTATAAATTCAACTCACTTAGTGAAATACTCAATGGTGTTAAGGATATGTTTATGGCTATTAGATGAAGTGGGGTTGATCTTCCCAATGAGGTCAAGTCCCCATGTAGAAAATGGCGATGGTGTCAACATCAGTTTCAAAGTTTGGGTTAGGGCATGAATCAGATTAGCATGTCATTGACATTTATCACACTTCTTTACATATGTAGTTGCATCTACATCCATCATGGGCCAATAATAACTAATAAGAAAGAGATTTTTAGATAGGACTGCCCCATTAGAATGAGCTCCACATACTCCTTCATGAACTTCTCTTAACACTAGTGTAGACTCTGTCAATGTTAAAAAATGAAGCAAAGTTTTATCAAAACTATGGTGATAAAGGGTGGATCCAAGTAGAGTATAATGAGTGGAATGATGAATAAGACTTTGATTTATTTATTTTATAGGTTAGGTGGTTGAACTTGGTCATGAAGGTAGTTGTAAAGGTTTGAGTACCAGATAGCATTAGAACCAATAATATCATAAATCATTGTAATAGTTGAAGCTTCATGAGTTGGTGCTGGTAAATTTTCGATGAGGAATTGATACTCTCTAGCTTTATCTATTTATTGAATCAGAGAGCCAATAGTATCCATGACATCTAAATTTCTATTACTAGCCCTTGGTATGTACTTAAACTAAATATTATTAATTTGTTGCTTAAGAGTGTCGAACATGGCTTTATATGGAACCAACTTGTCATCTGTGGTCTAAAAATAATTTGTAACCTAATTTATGATTAACTAAGAATCACCATAAACTTAGAGATGAGATATGTTGTAATGCACTGCCTATCAAAGTCCTACAACAAGTGTTTCATACTTGACCATGTTGTTTGTACAAAGAAAGTTGATTTTGAATGATTTATGGATTAGATCTCCCTATGGTGTAATAAATAAGAGGCCTACCCCCAATCCATGTGCAGTAAATGAACCATCAAAATATAGCTTCTAGTTTTGCTCCTCTAGAGGTGTGTCAATGATAGTCATTATGGATTCATCAAGGAAATGAAATATGAGTGACTCTATGTCTTCAAGAGGTGCTTCAGCAAGTTGATCTGTAAAAACTTATCCCTTGATTGTCTTCTAATTAACATAATTTATGTCAAACTCACTAAGAAGCATGATCCATTTGGCCATTCTACCTTGTAAAGATATTTTATATAGTTTATACTTGAGTGGATATACTTTTTAAAATGACTTGGTCTTATTATTTAACATGTAATGTCATAATTTTTGAGCTATGAAGACCATGGCTAGACAAGATTTTTTAACAGGTGCATAGTTATGTTCATATGTGACCAAGGTATGGCTTAGGTAGTATATTTCATGTTCTTTTCCATTGTTATCATGTTGAGCCAAAAGTTCCCCAAAGGCATTAGTAGTATCTTATATATACAACAAGAATGGCCTTCCTTGCATAGGAGGTAATAAAATTGGTAAATTCATTAGATAATCCTTGAGTTGTTGAAAAGCTATTTTCCAGTGGTCATCCTTGTGAAATGTAACTCCCTTATTTAGAATATGTGTAAATGGATGACACTTGTTTGCTAGCTGAGAGATGAAGTGTTGGATTGATTAGATCATAGCCTATAAACAATGGAGTTATTTTAAATTAGTTGATGGCAACATCTCAGTTATAGCATGAACTTTGGCTAGATTAACTTTAATACATCTATGAGACATGATGAAGCCAAGTAATTTGCTTGAGGTTATACCAAACACATGTTTATTTGGGTTGATTTTGACGTTGTACTCTCATATTATTTCAAATATCTTATGCAGCACTGCTGGATGGTCAACCTTAAATTTTGGATTTTCTTAATATATCATCGACATAGTCTTCAACAATATCATGCATCATATCATGGAATATGATAGTCATGGCCCTTTGATATGTAACTCCAACATTATTAAGACCAAATGGCATTACCTGATAAAAAAATATTCCCCATGGAGTGATGAACACTATTTTATGTTGATCTTCTGGTGTTATTCTAATCTAGTTGTATCTTGAAAATCCATCCATGAGTGAAAGCATTTCATAACCTACTATGGAGTTGATGATCATATCAATATCAGACAATTGAAAGTCATCCTTAGGACAAGCTTTGTCGATGTCTCAAAAATTAGTACAAATTCCAATTTCTTTAATATTTTTGCTAATAGGTACAACATTAGATATCCATTCTAAGGAGTCAATAGATCAGATACATCCTACTTCTAAGATTTTTTCCAACTCTTTCTTTACCAATATAGTAATGTGATGGTGCACCTTACATAGCTTTTGTTTTACCAATTTGGCATCAATATTGACCACAAGGTGGTGTAGAACCAAGGTAGGGTCTAAACCTATCATGTCAAAATAAACCCATGCAAATATATGTACAACTTCTCTCAATAGAACTGTAAAAACTTCACATTCATTCTCAATGAGAGATGCACCTAACTTTTTCCATTTTGGGTCCAATGGATTCGTAATGTTTACCTCTACTGTATCTTCAACTAGAAGGGTCAAACCATCTTCTAAGATAATGGGAAAACACTTAAACTATTGGACTATATCAAGGTTCTTTGTTATAACTTGCTCTTAAACTTCTCTTAGGCATGATGAATCTGAATCCCCTAATGGGAGATTAGACCATGTGACAGAAATAGTTAGAAAATTTTGAAGAATTTGATCAAATACTTGTTATGCAAAACTAAACTTAGATCCATAAGCAAGTTCATCATTGGTGGTCTCTTGGTCTAAATTTGAGAAAGAATGAACACCACCATGTAATTACACCTGAAATAATTTTTCACTGCTAGACTAGCCTTTATCTTTACTTTTTCCCTAGTTAGAAAGCACCTCAAAGAGGTCTTCACTTTGGGACCTTAATATTTTATTTAATTATATTTGGCTAAGGGTGTTCACCTGCTCTCCAAAATAGGATTCGAAATATAATGTAATTGATAATCTTAAATTGTGATCCCCTAATAGAATGTTATCCGTAAGGCCTAAAAAGTCATATAATGCCTCATCATTTTGAAACTCATCAATCAACAAATTGGATTCTTGTTGGTCCCAATCTATCAGTTGGGGATAGTATAATGGTAATGGGTTGTGATGAATGACCAGGGTAAGGGTACAAATAGTATTGTTATCAAATAGGTTAGTCTCAGCTAGGTAATCAAAGGTGAGGCTATGATCAGACTCTATTTTGTTGCCAACATTATCATCACTAACTGCTGGTGATGGAATTCAAATAAGATATGTGAGGTCACCCCTAGGTGATTTAAATCCAAGTCCATAGGGTCTTTTATACTTAGTCATGAAAATTGGCATGATGGTTCCTTGTTTTTTCAATCTGAAGCCTCTTCCTTCATAATCTTGATGTTCCATGATCCTATTGGGAATAGGATACTTTTCACTTTTATAAAAATTATCTTGGTTATCATTGTAAAACCATGATTCATCCCTTTCAAGAGGATTTGGTTCTAGACCATATACTGGTATAAATATGATAGGTCCCTTATCTTTGTTATTTTGTTGCCAATGCATGTGTGGGGTGATTTTATCTCACCTAAAGGTCTTCAAATTTTGAGGAAGATTAGTAATATGGAATGTATCATGGGTCACATACTCTCTCAATATATTATTTGAAATGGTGAAATGATTGGAAGCTTCAAGAGGTGGTATGTGGGAAAGGGAATCCAAGGTATTAAGATTTATGCAATTATCCTATGGTGGATCAATAAGTATTGTCTTTCCTTTATCTTGTTTGGAACATATATTCATGCCATATTGGTAATTGTAGCTTTGAAACTCGACTTCAAGATGTTTTCAGTGTTCATATGGGTGTAAATCTCTTAGAATATTCACTTCCATCCCTGAGTGAGAGAACTTGATACATTGATGTAACATTGATGAGACTGCATGAATCTCATATAACCAAGGCCTACCTAGAAGCATATTATATGATAACTCAAGATCAAGCACATGGAAAAGTGTATCATGAGTCAAAGGCCCAATGATAATTGGTAAGCTAATGGTGCCTTGTGATTCTCTTTCCTAATTATCATAAGCTTTGATAGTTATCATTTTTGGCTGAAGATCTGCTAGTGTGTACCCAAGAAGCTTGATGATCTTTAAAGACACTATGTTGATTCCTGATCCATTGTCTATAAGGACACCTTTCACTTTATGCCACTTTATATAAACTTCTATGTACAATGGATTATTATGAAGTGGGCCAAGGGAAGACATATCACTTTGGTTGAATGTGACTTGTTGGGATGGAGATAAGTGTCTAACCAAATCTTGAAGTTGATTAGGGGATATGTCATTGGACATAGTGGATTGGGTCAAGAACTCATTCAAGATGTTCTTGTAGATTGTTGACATTTGCAAAAAATCTAAAATAAAAAATTGTGTTAGTGTCTTCTATAATTATTCCACAATATCAAACTTCTTATTTTGGTCAATAGTGAATGGTTTATTTTGAGGATAAATAGTTGATCTGAGTAATATTTTAGGCAATAATTCGGGTAACAATTCCACCCCAATTGGTGGTAGAATTTATAGAAGACATAGCTTTTACACCATAACTCCATTTGAATCCCCATTTGAACCATTGGAAATCTAAGAATGAGGAGAATGAGATGAGATGGCATGATATATTCTTGGTGTATTTTGACCCTTGAAAGTACAATAGAAGTTCCCTAAATTTCAATTTTAGCAGTGCAATCTAAAAATAGTAAGTTTTAAAAAATGCTAATTCCTCAAATTTTGTATTATTGTAAATCATGGAAGTCAAACCACTTATATTCCTTGAGATTGGTGACCTTCCACATCCTCCTCCTGCCTTAAAAATTTATATAAATGAAGATGTAACCTAAAATGGAAATTAGATCTCTTTCTATAGATAGGCATATGTTGTATATGCAATTTTGAGCAATAAAACACCTCTTCTTAGAGATAACATTATTATTTATGTGTTCTTGAAATATTTTTCAACCAAGACTTTTGATTTTTGGATCAATGGTATCAGAGCGGTTTGTCTTTAAAGTGTATGATCCTGAGGATGAGGTTAGATTATAGGAATCTTAGGTGGAAAATAATAGAACCAATAGACTATCTACCTATTTTCTATAAATGACCTCAAATAGTGGACAACATCAAGACATTTGATCCTTTCAAGTAAATGATGAATGAATCCCTGTAGTAGTAGTAAGCAAGATGATATAATAATTCACCTAAATTCTCCAACAAATCATGATGGGAAATTTTGGGTCCTCATCTACAACCTCACATTTTTTTAGTGCCTTAACACCCTTCAAGGTTCAGGTGAATTTTGATATCCCTACATTTGAAGGCAAAATCAATTTTGATGCAGTATAAAATTGGTTAGATCAATTGTCATCCTATTTTTATATAAATAAATTTATCGATCAAGAGAATATCACTTTTAATCTTTTGAAAGCATCATTGCCTGTCAAAAATTGGTGGGAAGTGTACAAGAAGAGATTTAGTAGGGATGATATTGGCCTTGAGGTGGAACCTACCTATGATAATTTCATAGAAGTTGTAAAGGAAGAATACTACCCCATTGGAGAATATGATGATATATATATAGAGTGGTAACAACTTTGCCAAGGTAAGGAATAGTCTACTCAAGATTACATTGATAGATTTCATTCTCTATCTATGAGATTGGACATCTAGTAAAGTGAAAAACACAAGGTTGTCAAATGTTACGGTGGACTACAATGGTATATATGAGGGGAAATGGAACTCTTCAATTTGAAAACCTTCGATGATGCGTACAACTTCATGGTAAAGATTGAGTAGAAGCATGGAAGAATGAATATGAAGAGTCAACATTCAAAATGGAAAAGTGATAAAGAAGGTCAAACACAAGGTCAAAATTGGAAGTAAAAGGAAGGGAAGACTATGAAATGGTGTGATTACCACAAATTTGGAACTCACTTGAAAAAATAATGTTGAGCCATCAAGTCCCTATTTTATGAGTCATAATCCTCAACATCTACTACTCTGCCTCATACACACCCTGTAGTCAAAGAGGATGAACAATAGATTGTAGATGTTGAGCCTGATGCCATTACTACTTTATCATAGACCCATGAAGAAAGGTTAGATGATAAGGAAAGGTTTTTTCACTCTAAGTTGTGGGTGAAAGGTAAGCCTCTACATTTTATTCTTGATAGTGAGAGTCAAAAGAATTTAATCTCTGCTAATATTTTAAAAAGCTTAAATTTATCCATGAAGCCTCACATAAAATCATATATTATTAGATGGTTGAGTCCAATGAAAAACCTCTGTGTCACCCACCAATGTCTTCCCTCATATGCAATAAAACCTTTCCAAGATGAGGTCTTGTGTGATGTGATCAATCTAGATGTTTAGGATCTACTCTTTGGTCAGCCATTCATGTATGATCAACATGGCATTTATGAATCAAGAACTTGAAGGATCACCCTCACTCTTAGAAAATTACACTATAGGGTACTAGAAGTACCACCTTCTACATCTGTCTCCCTGATTAGTGCCAAGAAATTCATTCTCATGGTGGTCAAGCCACATAAATTCAAAGGGCCAATGTTGCAGCCTTGACTATACAAATAACACAATAGAAGAAAATAGATACCAAGATAAAGAAGTTCATGGCCTTCCATCCACAGACTAATGATCAGATAGAAATAGTGAACAATTAGACCCTACACAACTCTACAAAGCATAGTCCATTCTATGTATGCATAGAGAATCAAATCAAAACACAACTGCCACACTTGATGACAAATCTTGATGCAATGGAGACCATTGCTTCTTAAGGAGGGATGAATGATCTGAGTAAAATTTCAAGCAAAAATTTGGGTGATGGTTCGATGGGTTTTGATCTCTGAAAACCCAATAAAAGTGTCCAAAATTTTAATTTTAGTAGTGCAGTCTAAAACTAGTAAGTTTCTAAAAATAGTAATTCCTTGAATTTTGTATTGTTATAAATCATAGAAGTCAAACCACTTAATCTCCCTCGATATTGGTGACCATTCACATCCTCCTCCTACCTTCAAAATGTGTATAAATGAAGATGTAACTTGAAATAAAAATTAGACATCTCTTTTTAGAATAAGCATATGTTGTATCTATAATTTTGAGCAATAAAATATCTCTTCTTAGAGATAACATTATTATTTGTGCATTCTTAAAATATTCTTCAACCAAGACTTTTGAGTTTTATGTCAATGGTATCAGAGCATTTTGTCTTTAGAGTGTATAATCTTGAGAATGAGGTTAGATTACAGGAAGCTTGGATGGAAAATAATAGAACTAATAGACTATCCACCTATTCACTCCAAATGAACTCAAATGGTGGATAACATCGAGACATCTAATCATTTCAAGGAAATGAATAATGAAGCCCTCCAGTAATAGCAAGTGCATATGTTACAATAAATCATTCAAATTCTCCAACACATTTTGATGAAATTTTTTGGCTCCTCATCTGTAACCCTACATATTTTTAGTGCCCCAAAACCCTTCAAGGTTCAGGTGAATTTTGATATCCCTATATTTGAAGGTAAAATCAATTCTAATGTAGTATAAAACTAGTTGGATCAATTATCATCCTATTTGTTTAAATAAATTCATCGTTAAAGATTAGATAACTTTTGCTCTCTTGAAAGCATCACTACATGTCAAAAATTAGTGGGAAGTGTACAAGAACAAATTCAATATAGATGATATTGGCCTTAAGACAAAACCTACATAAGACAATATCATAGAAGATATAAAATAATAATACTACCCTATTAGATCATATAATGATCTACATATAGAGTGGTAATAACTTTGCCAAGGTAACGAATAGTCTGTTCAAGATTACACTAACATTTTTTATTCTCTATCTATGAGATTGGGCATTTAGGAAAGTGAAAAACACAATTTTCTCAAATATCATGGTAGACTACAATGGTATATATGGGAGGAAATGGAACTCTTCAATTTGGAAACCCTTGGTGAGGCATACAAGTTCACAATGAAGATTAAATAGAAGCTTGGAAGAATGAATATGAAGGGTCAGCCTTCAAAATGGAAAAGTGATAAAGAATGTCAGACATGAGGTCAAAATTGGAAGTAAAATGAAGGGAGGACTAGGAAATGATGTGATTACCACAAATATAGAACTCACTCTAAAGAATAATGTTGAGCCATCAAGTCTCTACTTTTTGAGTCATAATTCTCAACATCTACTGCTCTACCTCATAAACACCCTATAGTTGAAGAGGATGAAGAAAATATTATAGATACTGATCTCAATGCCATTGTTGCTTCATTATAGACCCATGAAGAGAGACCAAATGACAAGGAAAGGTTGTTTCACTCTAAGTTATGGGTGAAAGGTAAGCCTCTACATTTCATTCTTGATAATGGGAGTCAAAATAATTTAATCTCTGCTAATGTTTTAAAAATACTAAATCTATCCATGAAGCCTCATCCAAAGCTATATAGTATTGAATGGTTGAGTCTAGGGAGAAACCTCTATGTCACCCACTAATTTCTTCTCTCATATGCAATAAAACCTTTTCAAGATGAGGTCTTATGTGATGTGGTCAATTTAGATGTTTACAATGTACTCCTTGGTTAGCCATTCATGTATGATCGACATGGCATCTATGAATCAATAACTTGAAGGATCACCCTCACTCTTGGAACATGGTGCTACAAGGTATCAGAGGTACCACCTTCTACATCTATCTCCCTGATTAGTGCCAAGAAATTTATTCTCATGATGGTCAAGCAAAAAAAATCCAAAAGGACTGATGTTACATCACTGATTATAAAAACAACACAAAAACAAAAGAAAATAGATACCAAATTGAGGAATTTCATGACCTTCCATCTAAAAGCTAATGGTCAGATAGAAATGGTGAAGAATTAGGTCTTGCATAGATCCATAAAACATAGTCCATTCCAAGTATGCATCGAGAATCAAATCAAAATATAACTACCAGACTTGATGACAAATCTTAATGCAATGGGGACCATTTATTCTCAAGAAGGGAGGAATGATCCAAGCAACATTTTAGGTGATAATTTAGGTGATGGTTTTACCCCAATTGGTGGTAAAGCTTTCAGGATCCATAACTTTTGCACTATAGCTCCATTTGACTTCCCATTTAAACCACTAGAAAGTTAAGAATGAGGAGAAAATGGTGACATAGTATGAGCTCTACTTGACAAGTTTTGACCCTCAAAAACTCAATGGAAGTAAATAAAATTTTAATTTTAGTAGTGCAGTCCATAAATGATAAGTTTCTAAAAATAGTAATTTCTTGAATTCTATATTGTTGTAAATCATAAAAGTTGAACCACTTAATCTCCCTTGAGATTGTTGACCTTCCACATCCTCCTCCTACCTTTAAAATGTGTATAAATAAAGATGTCACCCAAAATAAAAATTAGATATCTCTTCCCAAAGATAGGCATATGTTTTATCTACAATTTTGAATAATTAAACATCTCTTCGTAGAGATATCATTATTATTTGTGTGTTCTTTAAATATTTTTCAACTAAGACTTTTGAGTTTTGGATTAGTGGTATCAGAGTGGTTTATATTTAGAGTGTATGATTTTGAGGATGAGGTCAAATTATAGGAAGCTTGGGTGGGAAATAATAGAACCGATAGACTATCCATCTATTCGCTCCAAACAACCTCAAATGGTAGACAAAATCAAGACATCTAATCCTTTTAAGGAAATGATGAATGAAGACCTCCAACATTAGCAAGCATAGATGCTACAATAATTCACCTAAATTATCTAATAAATCTTGATGGAAAATTCTGGCTCCTCATCTATAACCTCACATCTTTTTAGTACCCCAACACCTTTCAAGGTTTAAGTGAATTTTGATATCCCTACATTTGAAGGCAAAATCAATGCTGTTGTAGTAAAAAATTAGTTGGATCATTTGTCATCGTATTTTTATATAAATAAAATCACCAATAAAGAGAAGATCACTTTTGCTCTTTTAAAAGCATCATTATCTATCAAAAATTGGTGAGAAGTGTATAATAAAAGATTCAGTATAGATGATATTGGCCTTGAGGTGGAACCTACTTGGGATGATTTCATAGAAGTTGTAAAGGAAGAATACTACCCCATTAGAGCATATGATGATCTGTATATAGAATGACAACAATTTTGCTAAGGTAAGGAATAGTCTGTTCAAAATTACATTGATATTTTTCATTCTCTATCTACAAGATTGGGCATATATAAAAGTGAAAAACATAAGGTTATCAAATATCATGGTGGACTATAATGGTATATATGGGGGGAAATATAACTTTAATTTGGGAACCCTTGATGAGGCATACAAGTTCACAATGAAGATTGAGCACTTGAATGAAAGAATGAATACAAAGAGTCAACCTTAAAAATGAGAAAGTGATAAAGAAGGTCAAACACAAAGCTAAAATTAGAAGCAAAAAGAAGGGGAGACTAAGAAATGGTGTGATTACCAAAAATCTAGAACTCACTCCAAAGAAGAATGTCAATCCATCAAGTCCCTACTTTTTGAGTCATAATCCTCAACATCTATTGCTCTACTTCATACACACCCTACAGTCAAAAAGGATGAAGAAGATATTGTAGATGCTGATCCTAATGTCTTTATTGATTCATCATAGACCCATGAGGAGAGGTTAGATAATAAGGAAATGTTGTTTCACTCTAAGTTATGGGTGAAAGGTAAGCCTCTACATTTCATTTTTGATAGTAGAATTCAGAAAACTTTAATCTCTGCTAATGTTATGAAAATCCTAAATCTATCCATGAATCCTCACCCAAAGATATACAATATTGGATGGTTGAATCTAGGGAGAAACCTCTATGTCACCCACCAATGTCTTTTCTCATATGCAATAAAATGTTTCCAAAAATGAGGTCTTGTGTGATGTGGTTGATCTAGATGTTTGTGATGTACCTTTGGTTAGCCATTCAATATGATTGAGATGGAATTTATGAATAAATAACTCAATGATCATCCTCACTCTTGGAACATGGTGCTACAGGGTACCAGAGATACCACCTTCTACATCTATTTCTTTGATTATTGCCAAGAAATTCATTCTCACGGTGGTCAAGCCATAGAAATATAAAAGGGCCAATGTTGCAACCTTAAATATAAAAGCAACACAATAATAGAAGAAAATAGATACCAAGCTAAGTAAGTTCATGGCCTTCCATCCACAGACTAATGGTTAGACAAAAATGGTGAACAATCAAACCATGTATAGCTCTACAAAGCATAGCCAATTCCAAGTATGCATTAAGAATCAAATCAAAACACAAATACCATACTTGATGAAAAATCTTGATACAATGAGGACTATTACTTCTTAATTAGGGAGGAGTGATCTGAGTAATATTTTAGGTGATAGTTCTACCTCAATTAATGGCAACACTTTTAAGAGCCATAACTTTTGCACCATAGCTCCGTTTGACTCCCCATTTGAACCACTGGAAACATAAGAATGAGGAGAATGTGGTGAGATGAAAAAAGCTTTAATTTATATATTTTAACCTCTAAAAACTAAATAGAGGTGTCCCAAATTTCAATTTTAGTAGTACAATCTAATAATAGTAGTTTTTTAAAAATAACAATTCTTCAAATTTTGTATTGTTGTAAATTGTGGAAGTCAAACCACTTAATCTCCCTCAAGATTGGTAACCTTTCACATCCTCTTCCTAATTCAAAATGTGTGTAAATGAAGATGTAATCTGAAATATAAATTAGACATCTCTTCTCAAAGATAGGTATATGTTGTATCTATAATTTTGAGCAATAAAACATCTCTTCTTAGATATAACATTACTATTTGTGTGTTCTTGAAATATTTTTCAACCAAGACTTTTGAGTTTTATATCAGTGGTATCAGATTAGTTTGTATTTAGAGTGTATAATCTTGAGGATGAGGTTAGATTATAGAAAGCTTGGATGGAAAATAATACAACCAATAGAATATCCACCTATTCACTCCAAATGAACTCAAATGGTGGATAACATAGATACATTCGATCCTTTCAAGGAAATTATGAAATAAGCCCTATAGCAGTAGTAAGTGTAGATGATACAATAATTCACTCAAATTTTCCAACAAATCTTGATGGGAAATTATATCTCCTCATCTACAATCCCATGTCTTTTCAATTCCCCAACACCTTTCAATATTCAGGTGAATTTTGATATCCCTACATTTGAAGGCAAAATAAATGCTGATGTAGTATAAAATTACTTGGATCAATTGTGATCTTATTTTTCTACAAATAAATTCACTGATAAAGAGAAGATCATTTTTACTCTTTTGAAAGCATCATTGCCTATCAAAAATTAGTGGGAAGTGTATAAAAAGATATTTAGTATGGATGATATTGGTCTTGAAGTGAAACCTACCTAGGATGATTTCATAGTAGTTATAAAATAAGAATACTACCGCATTAAATTATATGATGATTTGTATATAGAGTGGCAATAATTTTGTGAAGGTAAATAACAATTTGTTTAAGATTACACTGATATTTTTCATTCTCTATCTATGAGATTGGGCATCTAGAAAAGTGAGAAACACATGGTTCTCAAATATCATGGTGGACTACAATGGTATATATGGGGGTAAATATAACTCTTTAATTTGGAAACCCTTGGTGAGGCATACAAGTTCATGGTGAAGATTGAACAAAAGCATGGAAGAAAGAATATAAAGTGTAAAATTTCAAAATTGAAAAGTGACAAAAAAGGTCAAACACAAGGCCATAATTGAAAGAAAAAGGAAGGGAAGATTGATAAATTATATGATTATCACAAATGTAAAACTCACTCTAAAGAAGAATGTCAAGCCATCAAGTCCCTATTTTCTAAGTCATAATATTCAAAATCTACTACTCTACCTCATATACACTCTATAGTCAAAGAAGATGAAGAAGATATTGTAGAGACTGAGCCTAATGCCATTATTGCTTCATCACAGACCTATGAGGAGAGGCTAGATGACAAGGATAGGTCATTTCACTCTAAGTTATGGGTGAAAGGTAAGCATCTACATTTCTTTTTTGATGGTGAGAGTCAAAAGAATTTAATCTTTGTTAATGTAATGAAAATCCTAAATTTATCTATGAATCGTCACCCAAAGTCATACAATATTATATGGTTGAGTCTAGGGAGAAACCTTCGTATCACCCATTAATGTCTTCTCTCATGCAATAAAACCTTTCCAAGATGAGGTCTTGTGTGATGTGGTCAATCTAGATGTTTATGATGTACTCATTGGTCATCCATTCATGTATGATTGAAATGGCATCTATGAATCAAGAGCTCAAATGATCACCCTCACTCTTAGAACATGGCACTAAAAGCTACCAAATGTACCACCTTCTACATATGTCTCACTGATTAGTGTCAATAAATTCATTCTCATAGTGATCAAGCCACAAAAATCCAAAAAGGTTGATGTTGTAACTTTGACTATACAAATAATACACCAACATAAGAAAATAGATACCAAGCTGAGGAAGTTCATAACCTTCCATCCACAGACTGATGGTTAGACAAAAATAGTGAAGAATCAATCCCTACACATCTCCAAAAAGCAAAGTCCATTCCAAGTATACATTAGGAATCAAATCAAAACAAAACTATCATAGTTGATGATAAATATTGATGCAATAGGGACCATTGATTCTCAAGGAGGGAGGAATGAACCAAGCAACATTTCAGGGGGTAATTTGAGTGATGGTTCTACCCCAATTGGTGGTAAAACTTCTGGGAGCCATAACTTTTGCACCATAGCTCTGTTTGACTCCCCATTTAAACCATTGGAAAGATAAGAATGAAGAGAATGTGTTGAGATGACACAAGATTCACTTAGTGAATTTTGTCTTCCAAAAAATCAATGAAATTTCTCCAAATTTTAATTTTAGAAGTGCAATCTAAAAATGGTAAGTTTTTAAAAATAGTAATTCCTTAAATTTTGTATTGTTATAAATCATTGAAGTCAAACCAATTAATCTCCCTTGAGATTGGTGACCTTCAAAATCCTCCACCTACCTTAAAAATATGTATAAATGAAGATGTAACTTGAAATAGAAATCAAACATCTCTTCCCAGAGATAGGCATATGTTGTATTTACAATTTTGAGCAATAAAAAATCTTTTCTTAGAGATAGCATTGTTATTTGTGTGTTATTGAAATATTATTCAACCAAGAATTTCACGTTTTAGATCAATAGTATTAGATCATTTTGTATTTAGAGTGTATGATCTTGAAGATGAGGTCAGGTTATAGGAAGCTTAGGTGAAAATAATATAACCAACAAACTATCCACTTGTTCGCTCTAAATGATCTCAAATGGTAGAAAACATTGAGACATCTGATCCTTTCAAGAAAATGATGAATGAAACCCTCTAGCAGTAACAAGAACATATCATATGACATTTCAACCAAATTCTCTAACAAATATCAATGAGAAATTTTGGCTCTTCATCTGCAATTTTACATCTTTTCAGTGCCCCAACACCTTTCAAGGTTTAGGTGAATTTTGATATCCCTAAATTTGAAGGAAAAATCAATAATGATGAGTAAAATATTGGTTGGATCAATTTTCATCCTATTTGTATATAAATAAATTCATCGGTAAAGAGAAGATCACTTTTGCTCTTTTGAAAGCATCATTGCCTATCAAAAATTGATGGGAAGTGTACAAGAAGAGATTCAGTATGGATGATATTGGCCTTAAAATGGAACCTACTTAGGATGATTTCATAAAATTTGTAGAGGAAGAATACTACCCTATTGGAGGATATGATGATTTGTATATAGAGTGGCAACAACTTCACCAAGGTAAGGAATAGTCTGTTCAAGATTACATTGACATTTTTCATTCTCTATCTACGAGATTGGGCATCCAAGAAAGTGAGAAACATAAGATTTTCAAATATCATGATGGACTATAATGGTATATATAGGGTGAAATGGAATTCTTCAATTTGGAAACCCTTGGTGAATTGTACAAGTTTGTGATGAAGATTGAGTAGAAGCATAGAAGAATGAATATGAAGAGTTAGCCTTTAAAATGGAAAAGTGACAAAGAAGGTCAAATATGAGGTGAAAATTGGAACCAAAAAGAAGGAAAGACTGAGAAATGAGATGATTACTACAAATCTAGAACTCACTCCAAAAAATATAGTGAGCCATCAAAGTCCCTACTTTTTGAATCACAATCTTCAACATCTACTACTCTGCCTCATACACACACTAAAATTGGAGAGGATGAAGAAGAGATTATAGATGTTAAGTCTAATGCCATTGTTGCTTCATCATAGACCCATGAGCAGAGGCCACATGATAAGAAAACATTGTTTCACTCTAAGTTATGGGTGAAAGTTAAGCCTCTACATTTCATTCTTAATATTGGGAGTCAAAAGAATCTAATCTTTGCTAAAGTTGTGAAAATATTAAATCTATCAATGAAGCCTCACTCAAAGCCATATAATATTAGATGGTTGATTCCATAGAGAAACCTTCATGTCACCTACCAATATATTTTCTCATATGCAATAAAACATTTCTAAAATGAGGTCTTATGTGATGTGGTCAATCTAGATGTTTGTGATGTAATCCTTGATTAGCCATTCATGTATGATCAACATGGAATATATTAATCAAGAACTCAAAGGATCACCCTCACTCTTGGAACATAGCACTAAAGGGTGCCAGGTTACCACCTTCTACATCTATCTCCTAGATTAGTACCAAGAAATTTGTTCTCATGGTGGTCAAACCATAGAAATTCAAAAGGGTCGATGTTGCAGCCTTGACTATAAAAATAACACAATAATAGAAGAAAATAGATACCAAGTTGAGGAAGTTTATGACCTTCTATCCATAAACTAATGGTCAGATAGAAATGGTGAACAATCGGGCCCTACACAGCTCTACAAAACATAGTCCATTCTAAGTATGCATCAAGAATCAAATCAAAATATAACTACCATGCTTGATGAAAAATCTTGATGCAATGGGGACCATTGATTGTCAAAGAGGGATGAATGATTTGAGTAATATTTTAATTGATAATTTGGGTGACAATTCTATTCCATTTGGTGGTAGATATTCCCAGAGATGTAACTTTTGCACCATAGCTCCGTTTGACTCCCCATTTAAACTATTGAAAAGATAAAAATGAAGAAAATATGGTGAGATGGAATGAGCTTTTCTCAATGGATTTTAGCCCCAAAAAATCCAATGAAAGTTCCCTAAATTTTAATTTTAGTAGTACAGTTTAAAAATAGCAAGTTTCTAAAAATAGTAATTCCTTGAATTTTGTATTGTTGTAAATCATGGAAGCCAAACCACTTAATCTCCCTTGAGATTGGTGACCTTTCACATCCTCCTCCTACCTTAAAAATATATATAAATGAAAATTTAATTTAAAATGGGAATCAAACATCTCTTCCTAGAGATAGGCATATGTTATATCTAAAAATTTGAGCAATAAAACATCTCTTCTTAGAGATAACATTATTATTTATGTGTTCTTGAAATATTATTCAACCAAGACTTTCAAGTTTTGGATCAGTGGTATCATAGCAGTTTGTCTTTAGAGTGTATGATCTTGAGGACAAGGTTAGATTACAAAAATCCTAGGTGGAAAATAATAGAACCAGTAGACTATCCACATGTTTGCTTCAAATGACCTCAAATGGTGGACAACACTGAAACATCTGATCCTTTCAAGAAAATGATGAATGAAGCCCTCTAGTAGTAGCAAGGGTAGATCCTACAACAATTCACCCAAATTCTCTAGCAAATCTCAATGGGAAATTTTATCTCCTCATTTACAACCTCACATCTTTTCAGTGCCCCAACACCCTTCAAGGTTTAGGTGAATTTTGATATCCCTACATTTGAAGACAAAATCAATGCTAATGTAGTATAAAATTGGTTGGATCAATTGTCATAATATTTTTCTCTAAAAAAATTCATTGATAAAGAGAAGATCACTTTTGCTCTTTTGAAAGAATCATTGCCTATCGAAAATTGGTGGGAAGTGTACAAAAAGAGATTTAGTATGGGTGATATTGGCCTTGAGGTGGAACCTACCTAGAATGATTTCATAGAAGCTATAAAAGAATAATACTACCCCATTAAAACATATGTTGATATGTATATAGAGTGACAACAACTTTGTCAAGGTAAAGAATAGTCTGTTCAAGACTACATTGATATTTTTTATTTTCTATCTATGAGATTGGGCAACCACAAAAGTGAGAAACACAAGGTTCTCAAATACCATGGTGGAGTACAATGGTATATATGGAGGGAAATTAAACTCTTCAATTTGGGAACCCTTGATGAGGCATACAAGTTCATGGTGAAGATTGAGCAGAAGCATGAAAGAACGAATATGAAGAGTTAACCTTTAAATTAGAAAAGTGACAAAGAAGGTCAAACATTAAGCCAAAATTAGAAGAAAAAGAAAAGAAAGACTATGAAATGGTGTGATTATCATAAATCTGGAACTCACTTCAAAGAATAATATCGAGCTATCAAGTCCCTAATTTCTAAGTCACAATCATCAACATCTACTACTCTACCTCATACACACCCTACAGTCGAAGAGGATAAAGAAGAGATTGTAGATGTTAATCATGATGCCATTGTTTTTTCATCATAGACCTATGAAGAGAGATCAGATGATAAGGAAATGTTGTTTCAATCTAAGTTATAAGTAAAAGGTAAGCCTCTACATTTCATTCTTGATACTAGGAGTCAAAAGAATTTAATCTATGCTAATATTGTGAAAAGCCTAAATCTATCTATGATGCCTCACTCAAATCCATACAATATTGGATGATTGAGTTTAGGGAGAAACCTCTGTGTGACCCACCAATGCATTTTCTCATATATAATAAAACATTTCTAAGATGAGGTCTTATGTGATGTGGTCAATCTGGGCGTTTATGATATACTCCTTGGTCAGCCATTCATGTATGATTGACATGAAATATATGAATTGAAAAATTAAAGGATGACCCTCACTCTTGGAACACAATGCTACAAGGTACCACCTTCTACATCTCTCCTTGATTAGTGCCAAAAAAGTCATACTCATGGTGGTCAAGCCACATAAATCCAAAAAGGTCTATGTTATAGTCCTGAATATACAAATAACCCAACAACAAAACAAAATAGATACCAAGCTAAAGAAGTTCATGGCCTTCCATCCATACACTAATGGTCAAACAAAAATAATGAACAATCAAGCCTTGCATAGCTCCACAAAGAATAGTTCATTCCAAATATGCGTCAAAAATCAAATCAAAACACAACTATCACACTTGATGACAAATCTTGATGCAATGGGGACCATTGCTTCTCAAAGAGGGAGGAATCATCTAAGCAACACTTCAGGTGACAATTCGGGTGATAGTTCTACCTGAATTGGTGGTAGAATTTTTGAGATCCATAACTTTTGCACCATAGATCTATTTGACTCCCCATTTTAACCATTAGAAAGCTAAGAATGAGAAGAATGTGGTGATATAACACAAGCTCAGCTCAGTGGGTTTTGATACCTAAAAACATAATAGAAGTGCCTAAAATTTCAATTTTAGTAGTGTAATCTAAAAATAGTAAGTTTATAAAAATAATAATTTTTTAAATTTTGTATTGTTTCAAATCATGAAAGTCAAACGACTTAATATCCCTCAAGATTGGTGACCTTCCACATCCTTCTTCTAGGTTCAAAATATGTATAAATAAAGATGTAACTTGAAATGGAAATCAAACATCTCTTCCTAGAGATAGGCATATGTTGTATTTGTAATTTTGAGCAATAAAACATCTCTTCTTAGAGATAACATTATTATTTGTGTGTTCTTGGAATATTTTTCAACTAAGAATTTTGAGTTTTGGATCAATGGTATCAGATTAGTTTGTCTTTGGAGTGTATGATCCCAAGAATGAGGTCAGATTACAGGAAACTTAGATGGAAAATAATAGAACTAGTAGACTATCCACCTATTTGCTCCAAATGACCTTATATGGTGGACAACACTAAGACATCTGATCCTTTCAAGGAAATGATGAATGAATCCCTCCAATAGTAGCAAGTGTATATGCTATAATAATTTACCCAAATTTTCCAATAAATCTCAATAGAAAATTCTAGCTCCTCATCTACAATCTCACATCTTTTTAGTGCCACAATACCTTTCAAGATTTAAGTGAATTTTGATATCCCTATATTTGAAGGCAAAAACAATACTGATGTAGTTAAAAATTATTTGGATCAATTGTCATTCTATTTTTTTATAAATAAATTCATCGATAAAGAGAATATCACTTTTACTCTTTTGAAATCATCATTGCCTGTCAAATATTGGTGGAAAGTGTACAAGAAGAGAATTAGTATGGATGATATTGGCCTTGAGGTAGAACCTACATGGGACAATTTCATATAATTTATAAAGGAAGAATACTACCCCATTGGAGCATATGACGATCTGTATATAGAGTGGTAATAATGTCACCAAGGTAAAGAATAGTCTGTTCAAGATTACATTGACATTTTTCATTCTCTATTTTTGAGATTAGGCATCGAAGAAAGTGAGAAACATAAGGTTATCAAATATCATGGTGGAATATAATGGTATATATGTAGGAAATAGAACTCTTCAATTTAGAAATCATCAATGAGGTGTACAAGTTCATGGTGAAGATTGAGCAGAAGCATGGAAGAATGAATACAAATATTCAACCTTTAAAATTAAAAAAGTGACAAAGAAACTCAAACACGAGGCCAAACTTAGAATAAAAAGAAAGGGAAAACTAATAAATGGTGTGATTATCACAAATATAGAACTCACTCCAAATAAGAATGTTGAGCCATCAAGACCCTACTTTCAGAGTCACAATCCTCAACATCTATTGCTCTACCTCATACACACCCTACAGTCAAAGTGGATGAATAAGAGATTGTAGATGCTGAGCCTGCTACCATTGTTGCCTCATCATAGACCCATGAGGAAAGGTTAGATGACAAAAAAGGCTGTTTCACTCTAATTTATGGGTGAAAGGTAAGCCTCTGCATTTCATTCTTGATAGTGGGAGTCATGATAATTTAATCTCTATAATGTTGTGAAAAGGCTAAATCTATCCATGAAGCCTCACCCAAAGCCATACAATATTGGATGGTTGAGTCTAGGGAGAAATGTCATGTCCCCTTTTCAATTGACATGTTTTGAGTTCATGGTTAGCCTATTATGCAACCCTCGTAGGCTGATAGGATGGTTAGAGGGTCTTGATGGAGATTGGCGTGGCTTCATTTAGCAAAATTTTTCTAGTTGGCTTTCATTTGGGCTCGATTGGACATGTATTGAGGGAGATATTAATATTTGATTGATTTAATCAAATATTAATTATTTGGTCTAATTTTAATTTAGAAACCCTAATTAGGACAAGCATATCTTTTGAGGGTATAAGGGTTTCTCATGGAGGCCATTATTGATTATGCATTGATTATTGATTTTGATATTGAAGAAATTCTTCTATGAAGACTGAGCCAAGGGTTCCAAGATTCCATTTGCAGTGGAAAACGTCAACTCTTCATTGTGTGCGATTCAGAGGTTGTGAGATATTAGTTGATTTATTGCCAAATTGAGAGATAGGTTCATACAGAAGTTATCACAGAGGTTTACAGATTTGAGAGATAACTTCACACAAAAGTTATCACAATATTTCAGGTATTTCTTTATTTAGCTTTTGATTCAATAAATTATATAGATAGAGATCTTCTGTATTAGAGCCATAGATTTTTAGATCAGGGGTTGAAAATAGATAGGTTGTGCTTAATTGGCAGCTGTACGAAGTCTGTACAATTCCATACAGATTTGTGAAAAATTTGTAAGCATCAACAGATTCGCTCAGACACCGACCTCAGTGGAAAGAGATTCCCAGTGACCAACATTGGCCGACTGAAGACCGAAGTCAGAAAAAAAAGGACCTATAGAGACTGACGTTAATAGTATATCGACTAACACTGGTGCCTGTGTGTTCGACACAGTAGGCCGAGACGAGACAAAATTCAGGTTTCATTTCTAGATTTACCGAAGATCAGGGTTTTAAGACCAGATTTTAATATTATTTTATTTGTATGAGAGAAGATTGTAATTGTAATTATCTAAACAAGTGATAAGATATTTGATTGGCAGATAAGAGATTTACTGTGATTTATTGTTTATCTGAATCTATTGTACAAGATTGTATCTTTGTTCAGAACTGTTTGTGTTTCTATATTCCCTATTTGAAGGGGATATTACAGTGGTATCCAAGCTTTTTATTGCTATATATCAGAGTTTCTTCAGAAGAAAGGAGCCCCTAAGAAGGGGATATCACAGTGGTATCAGAGCTTTCATAGAGAAAAAAGAGCCCCTAAGTAAGGGACATCACAGTGGTATCAGAGCTAAATCTTGCCATCCTGAGGGTTTAGAGATCTCATGCAGCCACAAGAGTTGGGACCACACAGGTATAATACACATAGTAGAGCCTTGCTTGAAAGCATTCAAGTTTTAGAACATCAGCTGAAAGACATGGGTGACAATATGGACAGGACCCATATTCCACACCGTCTTAGGGATCAAGATGATGCAGAGGTGTTACTTACGCTTAAAGAACTATGTGAAGGGCAAAGGTGGGACAATAAAGTATTACAATTGTTGGCAGAGGCACTACCCAGATTGGGTACTTCAAGGAGACATTCACCACATCATGATGATGTTAGGAGTGATGCAGGATCACAGAGAGGCCTTAGGACTGCTTCTCGTACAGCTGACAGGCTTACTAGGCCTACCTTTGTGAGGCAGGATGCTGAAGAGGTGATAGCAGGTGAGGATCATGAGGAGTCATTTGCAGACACACTTATGGTAGTAAATGATGAGTGGGAGTTATTACCACCTGAGGTTAGAGAGATGATTACTTTTGATCGATTCATCACACAGAGGAGAGAACATAACTGAGGTCGACAGACTAGGAGACCAAGACATCAGAATAATGATTTGAAGCATGCTACGAGCAAGCTCACACTAGCGATGTTTGACGGTAGTGGTAAGGTAACAACATAGGACTAGGTTAGTAAGCTAGACACATTTCTCACATTGTGACAGATGGCTGAGGGAGATGCTATCAGATATGCGACACTACATCTTGAGGGAGTAGTTCACGATTGGTGGCACCACGGGATGGTGACACTCCATCATGATTGGATCACATCATATCAAGAGTTTGTGGATAGGCTAGTGGAGCATTTTGATAGGAAGGATATAGAATCCTATTTTAGAGAGTTGGCACAATTACGCCAAAGTGGCAGTCTAGAGACTTACATTGGTGACTTCCAGAGGTTATCAGTCATGGTTCCTGACATTTTAGAGAGGCGACTTGTAGTGCTCTTCATGGAGGGATTGACAGAGCCATTGAGAGGTTGGATCAAAGGCTTTGATCCTCCTTCATTACAGGTAGCTATGAAGAAGGCGCATAGTATGGATATGGCAGCCCCATCCAATAAATCTAACTCCAGAGGTACTTCTTCATCTAGAGACCATAAGTGCTCCAATGGGGATACAGAGAGACCAGATTTTAACATAGATAAATCAGGTGTAAATAATGATTCAAAGGCTAATCCAGCAGCACCCCCTCTGGATCGTGAGGTGCTTAATGATCTACGCAAGAAGAAGCTTTGCTTCTACTGCAAAGGTCCATATGATATCCATCACGATTGCCCTTTGAAGCCTAAGGGCAAGGCAAATCGTGTGATGTGGGCATATTATGAGGATTTAGATTTAGAGGATTTCAAATAGCAGAATAGTTCTGAGGGGGTAGAGGCAGAGGCTTTAGGGCCTAAGGCAGAGGCAGAGTTAGAGCTTCACATGTAGGAGGCATGCCTATCTAGCATTCAGTTAGATGAGTCATTCAGACTCTGTGGAGTTTTGGCAGGGCAGAAGGTCATCACCCTTCTTGATACAGGAGCCACACATAATTTCATAGATGCTAGATTTGTGGAGAAGCGTGGAATCACTATCAAAGATTTTGAGGGCATCAAAGTTAAGGTAGCCAATGGTCACACTCTTAGGTGTGAGCGTATGATTAGAGACCTCCCATTGCGCTTGAACAACTATGAGTTCAAGGCTGACTATTATGTGGTGAACATGGGGGATATAGACTTAGTCTTGGGTATGAAGTGGCTTCATTCATTTGAGGAAGTTACTCTTCATCTCAAGGACATGGAGGTTCTCTTTAGTGTTGATGGGAAGACACATATTCTTAAGGCAATATGGGGCAGTAGCTTCAGATATATGTTTTTTCATCGGATGGAGATGCCTATACCACATGACATGATAGAGTGCGATGACGAGTGCACATTGGCACCAACACAAGAGAGATATGAGGATGAGCTTAGTCTTGAGGTGAGTTCAATTTAGGAGTTATCACATGTGGTAGGGACTCAGCTTCTTGTTACAGTCATGTCACAAGTTGATGATGATATGACTATTTCTAGCCTCCACAATCCAGTTTTAGATATTATTCAGGTAAGGAGTTTGCTTGCTGATTTTCATTTATGGATTGGATGTTGGGGTGCTTATCTTAATACTAGAGATGATGTGACACCATTAGATGAGAGTTGGGATGGACATGGCATGGAGTTCGTGATAATTGATAGTGGTGGAGATCATGACTACATTTGGGATCCAGGTGGATTGATTGATCTGTCATTCAGCGATTGCTTGAGGGCAAGCAATTTCAAGAGGGGCAGATTGTCATGTCCCCTTTTCAGTTGACATGTTCTGAGTTCATGGTTAGCCTATTATGTGACCCTCATAGGCTGATAGGATGGTTAGAGGGTCTTGATGGAGATTGGCATGGCTTCGTTTAGCAAAATTTTTCTAGTTGGCTTTCATTTGGGCTCAATTGGACATGTATTGAGGGAGATATTAATATTTGATTGATTTAATCAAATATTAATTATTTGGTCTAATTTTAATTTAGAAACCCTAATTAGGGCAAGCATATATTTTGAGGGTATAAGGGTTTCTCATGGAGGCCATTATTGATTATGCATTGATTATTGATTTTGATATTGAAGAAATTCTTCTATGAAGACTGAGCCAAGGGTTTCAAGATTCCATTTGCAGTGGAGAACGTCAACTCTTCATTGTGTTTGATTTAGAGGCTATGAGATATTAGCCGATTTATTGCCAAATTGAGAGATAGCTTCATACAGAAGTTATCACAGAGGTTTACAGATTTGAGAGATAACTTCACACAGAAGTTATCACAGTATTTTAGGTATTTCTTTATTTAGCTTTTGATTCAATAAATTATACAGATAGAGATCTTCTATATTAGAGCCATATATTTTTAGATCAAGGGTTGAAAATAGACAGGTTATGCTTAATTGGTGGCTGTACGAAGTCCGTACAGGTCCGTACAGATCTGTGAAAAATCTGTAAGCATCAGCAGATTCACTCAGACATCGACCTCGGTAGAAAGAGATTCCTAGTGACCGACATCGGCCGAATGAAGACCAAAGTTAGCAAAAAAAGACCTACAGAGATTGACGTCGATAGTATATCGACCGACATCGGTGACTGTGTGTTCGACACAACAGGCTGAGACGAGACAAAATTTAGGTTTCATTTCCAGATTTGCCGAAGATCAGGGTTTTAAGACTAGATTTTAATATTATTTTATTTGTATGAGAGAAGACTGTAATTGTAATTATCTAAACAAGTGATAAGATATTTGATTGGTAGATAAGATATTTACTGTGATTTATTGTTTATCTGAATTTATTTTGCAAGATTGTATCTTTGTTCAGAATTGTTTGTGTTTCTATATTCCCTATTTGAAGGGGATATTACAGTGGTATCCAAGCTTTTTATTGCTATATATCAGAGTTTGTTCAAAAGAAAGGAGCCCCTAAGAAGGGGATATCACAGTGGTATCAGAGCTTTCGTAGAGAAAAAAGAGCCCCTAAGTAAGGGACATCACAAGAAACCTCCATGTCACCCACTAATGTCTTCTCTCATACGTAATAAAACCTTTCTAAGATGAGGTCTTGTGTGATGTGGTCAATATGGATGTTTGCAATGTACTCCTTGGTCAAGCATTCATGTATGATCAACATGGAATCTATGAATCAAGAACTCAAAGGATCACCCTCACTCTTGGAACATGGTACTATAGGGTACCAGAGGTACCATCTTTTATATCTATTTCCTTGATTGGTACTAAAAGATTCATTCTCATGGTGGTTAAGCCATAGAAATCTAAAAGGGATGATGTTTCATCCCTAACTATAAAAACAACATAATAACAGAAGAAAATAGATACCAAGCTGAGGAAGTTCATGGCCTTCCATCTACATTCTGATGGTCAGATATAAATAGTGAATAATCAGGGCCTACATAGCTCCATAAAGCAAAGTCTATTCCAAGTAAGCATCATGAATCAAATCAAAACACAACTATCACACTTGATAATAAATATTGATGAAATAGGGACCATTGCTTCTCAAGGAGGGGGGAATGATCTAATAAAAAATTTAGGTGATAATTTGGGTGATGGTTCTACCCTAATTGGTTGCATAACTTTCAGGAGCCATAACTTTTGCACCATAGCTCCATTTGACTCCCCATTTGAACCATTGGAAAGGTAAGAATGAGGAAAACATGGTGAGATGGGATGAGATTTTCTTAATGGGTTTTGACTCACTAAAATCTAGTATAAATTCCCTAAATTTCAATTTTATTAGTGCTATCTAAAAATAGTAAGTTTCTAAAAATAGTAATTCCTCGAATTATATATTGTTATAAATCATGGAAGTCAAACCACTTAATCTCCCTCGAGATTGATGACCTTCCACATCCTCTTCCTACCTTAAAAATGTGTATAAATGAATATATAACCTGAAATATAAAGTAGACATATATTCCTCGAGATAGACATATATTGTATCTACAATTTTGAGCAATAAAATGTCTCTTCTTAGAGATAGCATTATTATTTGTGTGTTCTTGAAATATTATTCAACAAAGACTTTTGAGTTTTTAATTAGTGGTATTAGAGAGGTTTGTATTTAGAGTATATGATTCCAAGGATGAGGTTAGATTATAGGAATATTGGGTGAAAAATAATAGAACCAACAAATTACAATTATCTTGGGTCTTGGTTGTTGTGCTTGCAACATTGGTGGGAAAGGTTGGTGGGTAGGAGTAGACTAAAAGGTGGTACAAATTATGTTTGCACCATTTGGACATGATGTGACTCAATTATTCCATTACCCATAAAATTCCTATTGTGGTTAAATTGCTTTGGTCTATCTTGGTTATCGGCCTGTATTGGTTCTGATGCTTGTGCATGGATTGGATGTTGATTTTGGCTACTTCCCTAATTGATACCTTGATTATAATTAGTTGATGTAAGCTTGATGATCCATTTATTAATAATATATTGCTCAATTGACAGCGTTTGTTGATGATATCCTTAAAAGTATGTGCACATTGTAGTTCTAGATGATAAGCTATCTCACTATGCAAATTTTTAGTAAACATAGTGGCTAATTATTTATCTAGTAAACTATGGGTGAATCAGCTTAAAATATCTCTCCATCACTATAGATAACTTTCAAAAATCTCACCAACTTTTTTCTTTGGTTGTGTTAATTCAACCAATGAAATCTCATGTTCAAAATTATACAAAAAGTGTTGTACAAACTTATCAAAAAGATCATAAAAATCTATTACTGAATTCTTAGGTAACTTTAAGAACCACTCCAAGGCTTATCTAGCCAAGCTCATTATAATAACAATAAAAGGTATATATCACTATATGCCATTGGTTGACATGTGACAAAGAACTCTATTAAATGAGCCTTAGGGTCACCTTTCCCTTTGTATTTGTCAAATTTTGGTAGTTTGTATCTTGGAGGAAATGGTATCTATAAGTACTCCATGTTGAATGGATAAGAACACACATCATTCAAATTAAAAAATTTAATCTATTTCCCAGCTTGAATGGAAACAATTACATCCTTTATCTGTTATAATTCTTGGGATAGGAAACTAGAAGGAACATTGGTTTGAGGGACAAGATTAGTTTGGGAGGTCACAAGTGGGACACTTTGACTAGGGTATGATGGAGATATCTATTAGGGTACATTGGTTTGGTTGAGAAATGGACCAGGAATATGCATACATAGATTAAGATGTACTTGGAATTGTACATTTGGTTGTGTAATATTTTGGTTTGGGTTGGTGATAAAAGTTTGTCTTGAAAGATTTTGTGGTTGGGATAGAGGGATATAACTATACTGTGTCTGCTATGTTTAAAAAGAGACATGCTACCGACTAATCAAACCTTGATGTTGAATGAGAAATTGCAGACCAAGACCCTGTCTCTGAACGTGTGGCACATTTTGAACCAATTATTGTCTATTAGGTATTTGAGAAACATGAGATCCTCCTTGTTGAATAAATCCTTTTGGGGAAGTGAAAGTAGGTTGAATATTTTACATCTATCATTGACTAATATTTATACATTGACTAGTCATTGCTTGGTTTTGGACTGGTACACTAGTCTATGACTGAAGAGGTATGTTTGCCATTACCTAGAAAGGTGGAACATTAGTTGTCCCTTGTTGAGGTGGCAATATATTCAGCCTCTATTGCATTGGTACATTAGTTTATGCCTTCTGTTTTGGAATACTACTTGTCACTTGTTGAGGAGGATTAGGATTTGTCACATTTGGTTGTTGAGGCATGTCATTGGTTGCTAGTTGACTACCTAATTTTATTGGTTGCAAACTTGATGATGCAAATGGTTGAGGTTCTGATGTAGAAACTCCTACTCGCTAGTATGATGGTCCACTATTGGTAATAACTACAGGCACATATTGTTGACTAGTTGTTTGTGTGTTAGTACCAATTTAATTGGGATTGGATTTTGCTTGCACATTATCCACTATATTTAGGTCATTATTCTACGTAGAAGTAGAAGACACTTCTTCAATAATGGGTATATGCTGCAAGTTTCTACTAAAGTGTTTTGCATGAATGGGTCTGAACTCTAATTGTCTTGACTAGTTAACTCTATCAAAACTCTTGTTGAAGGAACTAAGTCAATAAGAGGTTTGCACACCATGTTCATCTAATTGAAATCACATGCTAGATTCTAGTAGGTTTGATATGCCATCTACATTTGGTTAAAGTGGTATTCCATGAGGTTTTTTCCTTTATTATGCATATTAGGGTCTTGATACATTATTTAGACTAGAGCTAAAGGATTGCTAGAAGAATCTTGTTGATCATAAATTATATTATGTGGCATTCTTACTAGGCTTGGTAAATTCTCATGAGGGAAGTCTACTAGAAACTTGGCCCCTACCTCTATGTATTGAAATAAAATCTCATCTTTATTCTCCAATAAATGACGCTCAAACAAAAATATATCATATGTGGAAGGCATATTATTAGAGCATGACTATTGAGGAACTGGTTCATCAGCTATGAGTATTATATCTAGGTATTGTGTGGTTTGTTCTTTTTCTTGTTTTGAATAAGATGGTGTATTAACCAAATAGTTAGCCAATGGATCTTGGCTTTACATCCCTAATTGAGTATTATAAGAGGGATAAAGATCCATCTCATAAGAAATATTATCCACGTGGGGGTCTTGCACCATTTCTTCTTGCACAACCACATTAATAATCCCTAGATTATACATGAGTCCACTATGAGTGTAGGAATACATGTTGGGATCTATAGTCAATGATTTATTATAGAAAGGGAAGAGAGTTCTACAAACTCTAAAAGGAGAATGTCTAAAAATATGATGTTCAAACTTGGTCTAGATTTATCAAAAAGATCAAAAGGTTTATACAAAGATTTGTGATAACACAAGCTAACATTAAGTGTCTAATGTTACACATCTTACACAAAAAGATTATGTAAATGAACCAAAAATTGAAATGCCAAACACTAAGGTCAAAGTTTATCAAATTAGTCTAATCTAAGAAATTAAAAGTTGCTAGGTCTTTTGGCCAAACGTGGTGTCAAAATCTAGGCTCAAACAAGGTATGCACTAGGACTCTTGGCCAAATGATGTCAAAAGCTAGAGTTTGAAAATAGATAAAATTTTTAGTCTAACATATTTGAAACACTTATTAGGCATTTTTAATCTAACATATTTGAAATATTAGGCATTTGATTCTTGGACATGGACTCGATAAAATAGGTATAAGGTATGAAATAAAAGACACTTTAGAGATAGTTTATTTTCTCATAAATAATGGTATAAAACTTGGTTCTTTTGACAAATAAGCTAGACAAAAGTAAATGATGTAGCTGTGCTAGACAAAGTTTCAAAAATTTGAAATCTATGAAAGAGGGCCTATGAAACAATATCTAAAATGTTTTGTTAGACTACACAAAAGATGTGACAAAGTGATTTTTTCAAAAACTCTCTAAGGGAAAGATAATTTCTCACAATTTTGACAACATAACAGTACCTTTCTTGACTAAAAATGTTGTGGTGTATAGACTCAAAGTGCAATTGTTTAGCATGAGATTACTTAAGTCTATTAAGTGGTGATAATGATCATGAGTCTTAAACAACCTTCAACCCAAATTGGAAATTGAACCTAAGTTCCTTCAAGTTTAGTGCAAATGGCAAACCCACTTAACACATAAACCCTATGAACTGATAAAGGTGCAATTTTATATTTAGATTATAAATGAAGGACTTAAACACCTTTAGCAAAGGTCTAGACTCAATTTGGCATCATAACTATGCCAAAGTGGATGATATGACTCCAAGTTTTGATGAACTTTGAACAAGAAAAATTGATGATTTCATGTGGGCAACATAACACCTCTTTATTCAAAGGAAAATGAGTACCATGTGTTTGGTTTGCATCATTTGTTTATACCAAGTTTTGACTTCAAACAAGACTTTATTCTCAGACAAAACCAACTAATTAATCGCTCTTAGATCCTAAACTGACAAGTTTGCTTGGTATTATTAGAATCCATCAATATACATAATTTGAAAGGATTTTAAGTGTTCATCCAAAAGTAAATGTGCATTATATAGTATGGTTTTTATACCCCCCCTTCTCTTAAATGACATTACTATGACATGGACCTTGAGGTACACATTGCACCAACAATGCTTCCATGGCAAGTGGGTTTTGTCTAAGAACTAACAAGTTTCCAAAAAATCTATGGGAATCAATTGAACAATGACTTTCATGCCAAACAAAGCAAAATAAAAGCATGAATTTTGGGTTTATATCACTTGGCTTGTTGCAAAAAGGTCTAGTCTTTTTTACAACCACTACATCCTACTCTTCACTCAGTGTACTGCGATGTCCAAAGTTGCACTATGTCCCATGTGAAACTTCAATTAGGATTCAAATGAATTTAATGTTGGAAGGTGAAACCTCAGGTCAAAGATTCCCTAAATAACTCATGGGAGGTGATGAAGTACCCCTTGCAAGCCAATTTTGCATAAAAATAAAAAAATCATGAAATAGAAAGACTTTAGGGTCATTTTCAAAGTCACCCAAACTTTGATGAGTTTTTGGGGAGTACATTATAGGAATTTATTTTGAAGCCTTGGACTAAGCTATTTTCAATAGGAATGACACTTTTGATTTTAAGGGTTCCCTAAAAGGGACAAATGGAAGAACATACGTGCAATGCCCCTCTTTTTACCAACCAAAAATCTAATTTAAAAAACCAAGTGAATACAAAAATCTTAAACATGTGAGCTCATTTTTAAGCCCAAATGGAAAGGTGTGATCATGTTATTTTGACCCCTTGGTCTTAATTGCAAACTTTGAAAACATTCACCATAAACATCTAAATTCTTTGTTAAACACCAAAACAAGGTTCCTAATCCATTTTAAAGTATGCATAAGATGATTTAAACATGTTTTTAGCAAATTTCAAGATTGGTCCTACAACAAAAATTTTATTATGTCCTTTAGCCTTCAATCTATTTTATGTTTGAAATAATAAACTTAAAAAAAAGAGTTCTCAGGTTTTTTACACAGTATAATCCTGCTACTACACAGAGCAATCTCGCTACTTGCAAGATAATACCATGATTATAAGAGTTATGGTATTGTAACTTAATTTCAAGTGATTTAGTCACAATATCATGAATTGGTTTTATAATACCACTAATAACAAGACAATCTTGCTACTTAGCAAGTCATGGTATTATCTCTAACTGTTAACAGTTAGATAATACCATGACTTAGTTAAGCAACCCCATTAATAGTAGGACAATTTGGTGACTAATCCAGTAGTGGTGTTTTTGACCTTTCATGAAAACATATTTAGTCCAAAAATCAAAATGGTTAAGCAAATAACAATCTCACTACTTGTAGGACAATACTATGACTGGTTTAGAACAAACCCATGACTTCTAGAAAAATAGTTTTTACTTAAATTTTTCACTTTTGTAAGCCTCCCACTCTAAGATTCTATAAGGAAAATATTAGTGAGTTGCTTGAGGGAGATTTGTGACCATTTTTGTGAGGCTAGGATGGTCCCACCAGGTGTGCCATTATGTGAACTAAGAATTTAACTAAGAAGAGGAGATTAATATTATGTTAGTGAATGAAATCAGATCAAAAACACACAAAACTAACATCTTCATGCCTAGTTATTAGGGTGAGCTTAGTGAAGAAATAAAAATGAACAAATCACAACTAAAATTCAAGAAAACCCACATTTCTTACCTTCCTTGATGCTTCAAGAGTATTCTTTGATTGGCTTACTTAGTTTGTGCTCATGAAGTATTCATGAATGGAAGCTTGGCTACCTCCATCTCTCCTTGGCACATTTGGCTTTGGCTTGGCTTGAATTGGAATAAATTTGGCATGGTAACAGTAGTTTGCATGAATATTTTGGAACCAATCATGAATTATAACTTTGCACAAATCAAGTTTTTTGAATGATGTGCAAGGCCTCTCTATTTATAGATTTTTGAGATTGATCAGAATTAACCTGAACCATCCATCCTAAGATGAAGATGTGTGGTTGAGGATTAATTCATTTTTTTATAATTAAGTTTATAATTATCCTCATCATGACATTGGAAAAAGGGGAAATTAATAGGCATGGAGGGTATTGATGAGGCATGGAAGGCATGAATCCTGATATTTGTGGCATTTATGGTCTAGGGATGTCTTCCCAAGAAATGAGGTCAGCTGATGATGAAAATATTCAATATTCATTTCTAAAAACAAGTATTCAACAAGTTTCTATGAAATTATTAATTAGGCTCTAATTTGGTTTAATTATTTCTTAAGCATGTTTAAGTACTTTGTGCACAAATTACTCAAATTGATTAGAATTTCTTGCTATTAGTCCAAAATTTGACTAGATTGGAATTAGAATGCGATGTACAATGTGTTGGATCTATTATCCCATTTAGGATATTATCAACAATAAATAACAAAGGTGCATGTCTGATGCAAGAGATTTGATAAGAAAGAGCAATCCAGGGCATCTAGGTGCAAAATTAGTATTTAAACTCAAAATGAATTGATCAAAGTTAGCTGGCCCATAAATTGCACTATCTCATTTAATGACACTCTAGCAAAAATCAGTACTTGAATATGTCAATTTCACATCTTTTATCATGTTTTAGTGTTTTTAGACCAAATTATGTGCTTTAAATGGAAATTGGTCAAAATCCTGCTTAGAGGTTATTGGTGGCCAGATTTAGGTGTCTACATAGATGAAATTCTTTCTAAACCTTGGAACAGGCTTTTTGAAATAATTATGGTTCTTTTGATTACAAGGGTTCCCTAAAGGGGACAAATGGAAGAGCATACATGCAACATCCTTATATTTTGTGAAAATAAAGTGCTAATTATGAAAACAAAATTGACAAGTGTTTTTAATTTTAAGCCCAAATGAAAGATTTGGTAGTGTTCATTTGACCCCTTGGTCTTAATTTATAACTTTGAAATCTAACTACAAGATTTAAGCAATAACACCCTAAATGAATTTCCTTTAAGAACCAAAATGAAAAGTTTGATTCATTTTAAGACACCCTAAAAGAATTTTAAAAGGATCTATTTAAGTATGCTTTGATGATTTTTTAAGTAAAACCTACAAAAAAATGTTAGCAAGATGTTTAGATTACAAGAACTTTTGAAGATGAAACAACCAACTTAGAAAAATGAGCTCTCGGGTTTGTGTTAAAAAAAACATAGTGACTGTCAATGGTTATACTAACCAATGATGGTGATGTTTATATAGACTGATGATAGTTTTATTAACTAGTGATGGTTATGAAAACTAATGATATTTTTACTAATTCTAATCGATGATGGTTGAAAATGATTGTCGACAGTTTAATCAACTAGTGAAAGTTACTGTGTAAACCTATGACAAAGAAAAATGATAAAAAAAGTTAGAAAATCAAATTATAAAAGTTTTAATGATATAAATGAAGATTTTAAAATTGTAGAATGATCTTATTCATGTGTGGGATGCATTGGATCCCACCAGGCATGCCATTATGTAAACTAGAAATTTGACTCAAGAGAGGATGGTTATTATTGTGTTAGTTTCAAAATGAAAATAAAATAAAAGAAACACACTAACTATCATAACATCTCTAGGCCTAGACACTAGGAAGAGCTTAGTTAACAAACATGAATAAAACACGTAACTAAAATGCAAAAGAAACTTTCTTTTACCTTCCTTGGATGCTCCAAAAAAAAATTTTTAGTGGCTTGCTCGACTTATGTTCATGAAGTCTTCATCAAAGGAGGCATGGATATCTCCTCTTCTCCTTGGCACCTTATGGCTTGTGGCTTGGCTTGGCTTGAATCAAAAATTTGGAATTATAACACTAATTTTTATGAGGCTCTAAATTCAATTTGGCATGGTAAATTTACATTATCCAAGCTTAAAATTCAATAGGCAAGGCCTCTTATTTATAAATTTTTTAGATTGCTTAGAATCAACTTGAACCATCCATCTTGAGGTGAAGATGTGTGATTAAGGATTAATTCAATTTTTTAGAATTAAATATGTAATTATCCTCATTATAATATTGGAAAAAGGGGCATTGAATAGGCATGGGGGGTAATTATGAGGCATATGAGACCCATAATCCTAATATTTGTGGCATTTATGGCCTAGGGATGTCTTCCCAAAAAATGAGGTCACCTGATGATGCTAATATTCAATATTCATTTCCAAAATAGATTATTAAATGATTTTCCATGGAATTCTTAATTAGGCTCTAATTTGGTTTAACTAGCTCTTAAGCATGATTAAGCACTTTGTGCACAACTTACTTAAATTGATCAGAATACCTTGTTATTGGTCCAAAATTTGACTAGATGGGAATTGGAAGTCAATGTCAGATGCATGCATTGTATCCTTATCCCATTTAGAATGCTATCAACAAAAAATAACAAAGGCACATGTCTTGTGTAAGAGATTTGATAGAAAAGAGCAATCTAGAGAACCTAGGTGCAAAATTGACATTTTGTCTTGAAATGAACTGATCAAAGTTAGCTGGCCCATAAATTGCATTGCCCTATTTTATGATACTCTAGCCAAAATCAGAACTTGAATATGTTAGTTTCACATCATTTAGCATGTTTTAGTGTTTTTAGGCCAAATTGTGTACTTTAGGTGGAAATTTGTCAAAACCCTGATTTGAGGTCATTGGTGGCAAGATTTAGGTGTCTACACTAACCTATTTGGTAAATATTTTCTATATTTCTATTCAACTATTTTTCCAGATTATCCTCATTAATGCAAATATATCAAGATCTTCACCAAGAGATCCTCCACCTTACTCCATAGAGAGATATCTGCCAAAAACAAAAAAAGCCCTTCCTTTTCCTTATTTAATCTCCAAGTCTCTCCTCCTATCATAATAACTTCACCTTATACATAACCAACTAACAAAAAAAACATTTACACATGAATTTTTTTACCATGGCTCTGATACTAGATGTTAGGAATAAAGTCCTGATACTACATATTAGATCAATTAACTATATCCTATAGTATAAGTAAATAATGTGGAAAACAAGCTACAAAAAATGAGAGATGAAAAATAACATATTACATAGAGATTATGTGGAAACCTTACAATGTGCAAGGAAAAGTGATGGGCAAGATGGTAGTTCTGAACATCATTAATAATCTCAGCATTAAACTCTCTTCTACAACAAATCTTCCATAACAACTCCATCAATGTTTAAAAACAAAGCACTCAATGCTTCCACCTAAAGAATTTAGGTTGTGAAACAAAGAAAAATTAGCCTACAGGATCCAACCTCTAAGTATGCAAGCCCAAGGCTTGCATGGAACCTCTAATAGGATGAATTTACAAAGGATATCTCATGCTAATAAGTAAAATTTACAACATAGAGATAAAAATAAAAAGAGGAGAAAATTATGCCATACACCATGTGGGAGTACTATTCATCAATAGGGAATCTTATCCCCCCATGTGCAAGGTAAGGCCTTTGAATGGCATCTCATCATGCCCACTTAACCACTCCATATGTAAACCCATGTTCTATCCCATTTATTACAACCCATGCCACATGTGACCTCAATATAGAATAGTGATCCTTGTCTCCCACTTTCCCATGTACACATATGTGTGAGTCAAAATATTCACACTTTTTACCTCACCAACTAGGATCCCACAAAAAACTATGCCCCATAAGAACATGCCTGATTAGAAACATGTGACCTACTATCATTATGTCTTCACATATTTTCCATAGGCAAACCCAGGTGACTTAGTGGATAAATGTGCACAAATTTTCTCTCCTCCTCTTTTGACCTTTAAAAATGCTTTTTGGATCATGCCAAGTCATCACCTAGCCACATCACTAACCATCCACATCACCACTAGGCCACATCACCATGAATAGTAATTGTGAATAGTGACTTCACATCCTAACAAAATATTTAACATGTGATTTTTATTTTTATGTGGTCTATATTTCTCTATAAGTGTACTCAACCCAATATTTTTTCATCAATAAGATATTATATATTATGTCTTAATTTGAATCATTGTTTTCATAGAATGTCCAACATTGTGATAATTGTCATAATTTGTATTGATAACATAATTATGTGATGTATATGTATTTAGATTAAAAAAAATTTGTATAAGAGGAAAAATGATAATATTTCACTCAAATATTTTATATAATAGTATATGATGGGATGATGGTAATCTATAAAATTTCCTCTTCGATGGAGATGAAAATTCAAGTTGATTTGTAGTTTGTGATACTGCATTAACTGTAATGTTTTCCTCATTTTTTTGTTAGTTGGTTTAACATTGTATCTTTGTTTAATTTTAAATTTATTTTTTTTAATTAGTTTCAGTAGTAGGTGTACACTTTCTATTGTTAAAATCTATGAGCCTAACTTCTATGTCTCTTACTATGTGGTATATGTCATTAAAGGATTTGAATATATTGAAGATGATTTACTAGTGGAGTGGTGAAAATGAGCTTTGTTTGAATATGTATTGGAACTAATTTTTTTCCATAGAATTCATAATATTATATATATAGTATTTTATCTAAGTAAATAATAATTTATTGTCTTGTTGGACCCTTGCTTGAGTTTATAAATCTACACATAATATAGTCTCTCATCAATGTTGATTGAAAAATGAGCTATAAACTAATCTACCAAATAATTAAACACACTAATTGATTTTATTGGAAGGTAATATAACCATTAAAAACCATATTCCATGATACTTGTTGGGAATATCATAGTTAATAATCTCTCATTGTATGTGTAATATAAGCAAGTTGCGTGGAATAATCGAAGGTGTTGTTATGGATCACCTTTACCTTTGTATAGTGGAAGATTAGGAGATATAATACTTATAAGTAAATGATAGGTTGACATATCAAGCAAAAATAAATTATGAATAAAGACATGAAAATCGATTGAGTGGATAGCTCTATATGCTCCTTTCTCTAATAATAACACCTTAACATGCAAAGTTATAATAGACTACTTAAGGGAACTTGCAGTAGGTGAGGTTAGTAATGTAACATGCATAGTCATCATAGGAGGGGTAAATATTTCCTATGTAGGAGTAGGTGTATAAATATTTTGGAATATTTATGTTTCCCCACACTTTGGGTGGATGTCACATATGTCATGAGAGATATTGATGTAGGAATAGTACCAATCGTAGAGGTCTAAACACCTGAAGTGGAATGAGTATCTTGAAATGATGAATTTATATGGTATAAGAGCTCATATTATTCATTATATGTAGTAGCTTGAGCCATATTTTTTTTGTCTATTTTATAGATAAAATTTCATCAAGATTAAGTGGACTTAGGTTAATATATTCATTGAATTATTGGTCATCAATCACATCAAGTTGATCCTTAGTGGTTGTTTCATGAGTAATATCAGTCTCAACATTCATGATAATTTCATTAATAGAGTGTGTAGTATGTATTGTATAATATATAGAGGGATTAGGATAAACTAAGGATTCCATGCATGTCCATTGTCATATAATGGTAACAATAGGTATCTCTTATTGGGTTTTTCAACAATATGATTTGAGGAAAGCTTGGGATTGTTCATTGCTAATTTTAGCCTTAAAACTGTACTCATATTTGATCCATTTGATTATATGATTGCTATAAATTTAACATATCCAAGTATAAAAATATTAAAATATTACCTTCATGACTTGAATGAATAAATATAGACAATTTTTTTTCATTATAATAATGGGTTATGTATTATTAAGGAATAATCATAAATCAAGTCTAAAAATAAAACCCTAATTTGAAATTTGAAACCCTTGAAATAAGGATGAAATCATAAGAGAAACCTTGAGTTTTGACATGGTTAAAATAATGTTTAGGATCACCAAAAAATTTTACCCTAATTTAGAATTATAAATTATAATAGGATAAAACTAGTATGTCAATTCATATTATTAGATATGGCATTTAAGCATAAATTTGATGTAAAATCTTAAAATTTATTACAATGATTTACAAAGTGTCATATGTAAATATAGTAAGTAAAACAAAGGGATAATTACTTAGCTTTTTATAATTTACATTCTAGTTATGAATTATTCTTGATATTGGAAAAATTGAAGTAGCCTTATGATTTGAATAGACCCAAAACTATGTTTTTTTTAATGCAAGGTTGATATCGTCGGCACTGGGTTAATATTGACCATTGATAGTGACATGTAGTGTTTGATAGTGACTTGTGTGGAAAAGAGGATCTTTGATAATACAATCACCTTATCCTATCTTTTAAATATATATATGTATGATGCCTAACCTTGATGATGTGAATGAATTTGAAAATCAACCTCCTTCACCTTGAAACACTAGGTATGATTGTGAGGGCTAAAAACCTGTAACAAATGAGAAAGTGTAAATAGATGAACAAACCCCAATCACCCCTATTAATGATTGATTGATTCATAAGTAACCGATACTCTAAGGGCATAAATAAATCCACATGTAGTTCTCCATATTAATTTGATTATTAAATTGTGTTCTCTCACTATATGAATACAACTATTGATTTGGATTTGATACTTGACAATGCTTGCTTTGATTTGGATTTAGTATGCTTATGTTGACACCCTTTATAGTATAGTTACACACACACACACACACACACACACACACACACACACACACACACACACACACACACACACACACACACACACACACACACACACACACACACACACACACACACACACACACATTATATCTCCAAGAATTCAAATAGAGCCACTAGGTTTGGTATGGGGTATGCATGGTACTTAAGCAAACACCTAGAAGACTAATAGGCTCAAGGATGCTATGGGCTACTCATGATGTATAGAGGCTATTCAGTTTGATGGTTTGCACCAAACTATAGATAGACTCATAAACCATGTTAGGGATAGTGCGATCAATCTCACAAAGGATGCATGTATCTCTAATAGATATAAACACATTAAATTGAGTAGATGAAACAAGAAATCTACTTATATACAAATGATGAAAATGGAAATGTTGAATTGAGAGAACTATCAGATAATGCATAAGCTTAAGAGAGATGCACTTTTTGGCAAATTTAAATATGTTTTTGAAATAAAATATGTTTTCAAGAAAGGGTTAAAGATAATTCCTAATCTAATCCTAAGCTAATTCTTCACTTTCAACTCTACCACTTCCTAATGATGCAATTTTCTACTTCAACAAAGAGGAGATTGTTTGTGTAATTGTATAGAACATTTTAAGCAATTAGGGATTCTACCATGAAATGAAATATTTTTAATAAGTATGAATATGATGTAATTAAAGACATTTTTAATAATTGAATATGTTCTAGATACATACCAATGCTAAATCTTCATAAACCACCCTAGAGAATGCTCCAAACAAACTAAATTACCAAAACAATGAAAACCTAGCTAATACACTACTAAAAAAAAATGGGAATTTAAATTTGAATAGAAAAGTGCCCTCATATCATTCTTAAATTTAATTTTTTAGATATATACCAATATATTATCCAAGCTAAGAAGCAATGAAGGAGGAAGACCATGCTGTGTGTGAGCTGAGTTTAAACCAGGAGCCAATAGCAATGGAAGAGGTGAAGGAGAAGTTTCAAATTATGGGAGAGCCAATGTGGAAAGAAAAATAACAGGTAAAATTAATATTTTGGGATTTAAAATCAAGAAATAAGCCTTAGGAGCACTGTGAAGAGCAAGGAGAATCACCAAATCCATCTATGGAATAGTAGGGCATTCCCTATCATAATGAAAGCCCAAGAATACCAAGAATAAACCAAGTGAGATCCAAGAAGGAAAAAGATATTATAAAGTGATGATAAAAAGGATAGATCAATGTAAATATAAGGAGAGAGAGATTAAACTCAGTGATTAGCAATCATATAGGGCATCCCCAATCTATCAAGAGCAAAAAATTGACAATTTTTAATCGTTTGAGACTAAATCGGGCCCAAAAACTCACATTCTACCTAGGTTTTGGCCTAGGTCATGAATTAGGGGGTATAGTGAAGCATAGCCCATGGATTATCCCCATAGGCTATGGCCTATGCCAACAACCCATCCTAGATAGTCAATAGGGCTCTAGAAGGGCTTTAGGAGATGCTTGAAGGGCCTATGAAAAAGCAAAATGGCCAATAAGGTGATACAAATGTATAAGGAATGTATATGCTAGGATAATGGGTCTATGAAATTTTTAAGTATCTTTAATTATGATAACCAAGGTTTCTAGTCTACACATGAGCTGATGTGTAATCATAGGGAGGTGTAGGGTCATAGGAAGTATGATTACGTATGCCCTTGAGTTACAAGTAGTTAGTTTTTGAATAAATGAGTATTGTGTAGTACCTAGAAGCCACACAAAATCAAAGAAAAAAATGAAATAAAATGGTAAAAAATAACATTACCTAAACTTACTAGATAAGCATGGCAGTAAAAGAAGTCAATGGCATGATCCATTGAGTGAGAGTATATATGATGCATAATCCAAATCCAAATCTAGCTCCATCTCTAGATCTTGTATAGAAGGGACGTAAGCAATATCAAATAATATAATAAAATATAGAATGAAATTCATGAGGGTGTGATCCCTAGTGTTCTCCTTGTGAGGGATATGGGTGACCTAGATGTCCTTTAAAGAGGAAATCAAATCACATGCCACCTCAAAGAGGGGGAGTAACTTAGAACTAAAGACAAACCAGGCACCATTGAGCTGAGCCACAACTAAAAGTGAGTCAAAGAACAACTAAACATATTACATGCCTAACCCATGGGAATCAATCAAGGTACTAATTATTGCATGATATATCATAGAATTATTCATCTTATTAGTAAGAAAGAAACTAGTTGCAACAAACTCATGGCCCCATGGATCATCAATGACCCAAGATATAACGGTCAATCTTGGGTTTACCCAAATTCTACCATTTATTTGAATCGCCATTGAGAGGTGTAACATAATAGGGGTTGAGGATACATGACTAGCAACCATGAAAAGATTATCTCAATTCAAGGTAGGGTAAGTTAGCTACACAAGGGAGTAGGATAACAAAACTTAGTCACAATCAAGACATTTGACCGATACCAACCATGGTAAGAGGTGATGGGAAAGGTGGTAGGAAGTTCATAAAAGATGAATACCCATCAATAAAGACCAGAGTAAGTCCTAAACCTCTACAACTAGCAACTGACACCACCTACAAGAACCATGATGAAAGAGAGAAATAGGAGTTATAATGTATCAAATACAAAACTTTAGAGAAATGAATAACTAAAATAAGTAAAGAAAATAACTTTTAACCTTAGGTGCCGATGAGATGGGGCACAGGCCCAGGAGGCCAAAGGACCTAGGGGTCTGAGAGATCAAAATAGTCCTAAAATAGGCCTAAGGAGGCCTCAAATAGAGAAATGGACTCTACCATTGTGTCTATAATGGGCCAAAACACTTATGGTGAAGGTTTTATGGTTCCAAGAACAATAACGGAATAAAATAGAGGCTGAGAGAGGGCAAAGAGAAGGCCTTTAGCCTAGGCCATGGCCTGCGTATGCCAACCCATAGCCTAAACCACCACCAGGTTATGGGACCTATGGCCTAGCCCACTTCAAGACCATGGGTTAGCCCAAAACATCATGTCTTGGAACTGTGAGGGCTAAAAATAGACATAGGGGAGCTTGGAAGGGTTTAGAACCTACCTAAAAAGGATAGAGAGGGGGGACAAAAAAAGACATTTGTGAGCTTGTAAAAACATGGTTTTCTTATTCCAATGCTTGTGTAACTAATGTAGGGTCACATTCCTTTATTATGCAAATGCAAGGAGTTAGAGTGTTAGAGGTAGGAAATGTACCTCAACTGATAGAGCTATCACTTGCATGCTATGGCCAACCCAAAACGTGTATGTCAATGCCAACTACAAAGAGAGGTGAGGAGGGGTGGTAAGAAGCCCATGAAAGATAAATACTAGCTAGGGAAGGCTAAAACAAGTCTCAAACAATCATAACCATTAACTCATACCACCTATAGGAACTACAGAGAAGGAAAGAGGGAGTTGGTAGAGGGTTAATTGTAAGCAAGTAGTGACACGACCAACTAAAATAATCAAAAGACTTTACTTCTATCTTGAGGTAAATCCAAGGAGGAGTGCATAAGATAAATAACCATAGAGACCCAAAAGGTCTTACAATAGATGCCATGAAAGGGGAAATCCACTACCTAGGGGCATGGGGAGGGTGTTTTTGTAAGCTTTGAGGCTCACCAAAATACAATAGGACTAGGCCTAGGCCTACCCCCAATGTTAGGCCACCACCACACCCTAACTAGAGGATTGATCCTAAGTCAGGCCAATGCTTAACCTATGAAGAGGCCAAATGAGAGGGAAAAGGTAGGAAGAAGGAGATGGAGCATTAATATCCTTAGGTTTACCAGTCATGACTTGAAATATAATAGTTATAAAGGTGGAGTTAGATAATTATTAACCCAAATAAATGATAGGGTTGTAACATGTAAGTTTCATGGGCATGAGCTTTTTGTAATCTCTCTTCTCATTTATTGGGTTTCATGCTACACCATGGATGGAATAACACTCAAGATAAAACTCAATGACTCTAGCAATATTCATGAGAGATGCATTGAGAGAGTTGATATTCTGATGGGAGAATCATGAAAAAAGGGTAAGCTTGAAATTTGAGGATACATCTCAAAATAGATCTCTAATAAAGGAAGATCCAACTTAAATTTTTGAATTAGGAAAGGGACTTGGTAGATTTATCCCAACCACCAAAGGAGTGAACACCGATCGATAATCAACCTTGAGAAAGAAAGACTCAGAGGTGGAGGCCTTATGGGAGTCCACATGGCAATGCAAGGAGACAACCAAAGACTCACCATAGGGCTTTGTATTTGTGTAAATCAATTCCTAGGGGTCTAATTTAGTCTCCATGGTGTAAACCTCACCTTCATACATGAATTGGACCATGAAAAATCTTGTTGATGTGATGGATTGTGTGGTAGCAGTCTAGGGATGACTAAAGATCATGTTGTATGAGAGATCTAAATCTAAAATACAAAACTTTATCCTCATTAACTTGGGACCAAACTTGACCCAAAGCTTCACATTTCCCACCATCACAACTATGTCATTATTAAAACCAACCCAATTTTGGTGAGAATCAAGAGCTTCTTTCGATTAATCCCAAGCTCATTGAAAACATGAAAAGACATGATATTAAATGTAGTTCCCTCATCAATGATGTATCTCTTGATATGAGAATAATTTATTGAGGTCTCAATGTAGAGTGGTAACCTATCCCTTTTTACAAAAACTAAAGCATCTGGAAAAGAGGTAGGATCAAAAGATAATGTGGGAGGATGAGGGTGATTGGGGACATCAGAGTTGAACAAAACCTTGACATCATTCCATAGTGGACCCTTGTGAGAGAGACTAATTTCATCAAAGATGACTCTCCTTTGCTTAGGGTAAAGGTAAATAAGGTCCTAAATTGAGATTCCATTTGAGAGCCCCTGTAACTCCTCTATGATTGAGATTCCATTTGAAATTCCATTTGAGTAGGGAGGGATGTTATGCCAAAATTCAAATCTAAATTTAGGGTTCTGTACCCCCATGGGATGGTCATAAAGTCTAACCCCAATAGTATATCCAATTAGTTTGGTGGCCCAACCTAAGCACATGTTGACGAAGCACTCATACCTAGTGGAGGCTATGTCGATAATAATAACAACAACCTTTCTACTCTCACGCTTGGATTTCCCTTTCAAGTTAGCCAAGGAAGAGGAATCTAAAGAGTTAAAAGAGTAAGAGGAGGAATGATGGGCCTTAGCCTTGGCTTTATTCTTTTTCTTCTTTTCCTTATTATGGTCAAGAAGAGGCTCCTTGAATGCATTCAATTTGGGGTTGGGTTCTGCAAGTGGAGAAGTCTGAGGGGGAGGTGAGGTCTTGGCACTAAAATTTTGGGAATCATAATTCTTATAATCATGGAACTTCATTTTATGGAAGTTGAAAAAACTTGGTGTCATCATAAGGGAATGCCATCCATGGTCTTACAATTCTCATTTTAGGGGCCTTATTTTTAGTTGGACTCTTACTTAGAGCATTGAACTCATGGATATCCTTCTTGTTTGTCTTCTTTATAAGATAATTAGTAACACCATCTTCGATCACATTTTGATTGAGATCATGTGAAGAAGACGACTTTTGGGTTAACATAGGGTGAATGCCTACATACACCTCAAATACCTCAATCTGTAGACACATATTAATAGCTTCATTATAAGAGGTGTGTTCATGATTGAGGACATCAAGGTGAACCTCTTGCTTCAATGCTTACATGAATATATCATAAATTTGATCATCTAAGAACATTATCTTGGATGTATGGATGACTGAGTGCCACCTATGGGTAAATTCAAAGTTTAACTCACCCTTGGCATGTTCCATGGAGGTAAGTGATTGGATGTTAAGGTTAAAGGGTCTAGAGATATTAAATTACTAGAGGAAGTCATCCAAAATGAATTAAAAGCTAGAAAGAGAATTTGTAGGTAGATTCTATAACCAAATGAGAGCTTTGGCTCACAAGGAATGAGTGAAGAGCTTAAACATCATGACTTCATCATGTTACCAATCCATACATGGCATCATAAATGTCATGATATGATCTATGGGACTAGCATCCTAAGACCCATTAAACTTAGGTAGTTCGACAATTGGAGTGGGGAGGAGAATAACACATACCCAAGGGGATAAATGATTCCTACAAAGATCTTCATAGGCATAGTTGATATTGGTTTGGAGATGATCTCCCTAAGGAAGATCATGGAGGTTATGATGTTACCTAGGCCATTAGGCCTCATCATAATCCTGATCATGAAGGGGATGATGTTGAAGTGGCTCCTGATGTGGGAGATGCTCATGATGAAAATATTCCCAATCATAGGGTAGGGAATGACCATGAGATAGGTGTCATTCCCTTCAGGGACGATGAGATGAATTGGCATGCCCATGAAAATAGTTGTGGTGACCTAAGTGTTCATGGTGTTGGTTGTGTGTCATAATATGAGGGTCTACATGAGTGTACTAATGTTTAAGATAAGTATTCCATGGGCCTCTAATTTGAAAGTGGTAATAGAAATAAACACACTCATCTGAGACTCTAAAGGAAGGATTAAGAGGATGGGAGAACTCCATAGTAAATGGATACCTCATCGATTCAGGATGCCTATGTCTCTTAAGATGTACATGGGGTATTTTTCTTTGTAGATTATCCTACCGAGAAAGAGGTAGGGGACACTCACACGAGAATTGGTCAAGGCACTCGAGCCAGACTGGGTGTGATCTCTATCTCTAGAAGAAACATGCCACTTACTCCTTGGGAAAAAAAGTTTTCTTCATTCATATGAATTTGACTAAAAAAATCATCAATGATTAAGCATAACTCAATAGGCCTCAATCATGAAAAGGGGTCATTTTTACCCCTAAAATTTGAATGAAAATTGGGCTCAAGTCTCAAGGAGGTATCCTAAAATAAGTAATACTTAAACTAGTGGAAAGGTGAGTGAACCCATTGGTTATAGATTTTACAATCTTATTCCTTGTAAAACATGAGAGGGTCAAGGACATTATGTTAGGTTGAGGGAACCTCTTGGGTTCTATGGTGTCTATGTCATTCCATTACAACCTCATCTTGCTCATGAGTGAGCTCACAACCAAGACCCTAAATTTGATAGGATTGGCATCTCAAAGGTGGGAGGTCAGCCATGGATGAAATGACAAAAGATAAACATGGGATATAATATAAAATTAAACTGGTTGAATAACTAATAGGGATAAGGACACAAAACCAAAACAAAATCAAACAACTAGAGAGAGCCAAAACATAACTAAAACCAAAGCCTTACATTTATCTGAGGGGAATTGGATCAGATATTTCTAAAGAATATATAAATATACTAAGACCTTATGTGGGGTCCCACTAGGTGTGCTAGTATGTAGCTCTAAGAATCGAAATAGAGCCACTAGGGATTGGAATGGGGGTACGCAAGGTACTTAAGCAAACACCTAAATGGTTAATAGGCTCAAAGATGTTATGGGATACTCATGATCTATAGAGGATATCTAATTTTCTAACTTTCACCAAACCATAGATAGACTCATAAACTAGGTTAAAGATAGCATGATCAAGTTCAAAAAAGATTTAGCTATCTCTAATAGATATAACCACAGTAAATCAAGTAGCTAAAAAAAGAAATCTACTTGCATACAAATGATGGAAATGGAAATGTTGAATTGAGAGAGATATTCGATAATTCATACGCTTAAGAAAGATACACTTTTTGGCCAATTTAAAGACATTTTAGAAATAAAAAATGTTTTCAATAAAGCATTCAATAAAATGTCTAATCTAAGCCTAAGTTAATTCTTCATTTTCAACTCTACCACTTCCTAATGATGCAATTTTTTAGTTCAACAAAGAGGAGATTGTTTATGCAAATGTATAAAACATTTTGAGCAATTAGAGATTATACCATGTAATGAAATATGTTTCATAAGTAAGCATATGATGTAATTAAAGGAATTTTCAATAATGAAAGATGTTCTAGATACATATCAATGTTAAATCTTCAGAAACTACCCTAGAGAATGCTCTAAACAAATTAGATTACAAAAATAGTAAAAACCTAGCTAATAAACTACTACAAGCAAATGGAAATTTCACTTTGCATAGAAAAGTGCCCTCATATCATGCTCAAATGTAATTATGCATAGATATACCAATCAATTATCCAAGCTAGAAAGCCATGAAGGAGGAAGACCAAGTTATGTGTGAGTTGAGTCCAAACCAGGAGCCAAAAATAATAGAAGAGGTGAAGAAGAAGCTAAAAAATATGAGAGAACCAATGTAGAGGGCACAAGAACAAGTACAATGAAGCTTGAGGGAGCTAAGAACAAGCAACAAGCCTCAGGAGCACTATGGAGAGCAAGGAGAATAACCAACTCTAGATATGGAATAGTAGATTATCCCCTATCACAATAAAAGCCCAAGCATGACATGAATGAACCAAGTGAGATCCAATAAATCAAAATAGCTTAGAGACTGATGATTAAGAGGAGAGATCAAAGAAAATAGTAGGATAATGAGGTAAAATGAGTGATTAGTAGTCATATAGGGCATCCCCAACCTACCGTGATAAAAAACTAGTTATTTTTAACCATTGTGGACCAAACTGAGCCCAAAAACTCTTGTTCTACCCAAGATGTGGCCTAGGTTGTGGCTTAGGGGGTATCACATATCTTAGGTCATGACTTGGTTCCATAGGCCATGACCTAGGTCAATAGCCCATCTCAGATGGTCCATAGGGCTTTGGAAGGGCTATAATAAGTTGTTGAAGGGCCCATGAGTGAGTAAAAGGGACAGTAAGGTGTTAGGAATGTCCAGGGAATGTATATGCTAGGCTAATGGGTCCATGCAAGAAGATTTGTTTTTGAATCAAGATAACCAGGTTTGATAGTCCTCACATGAGATTATGTGTAATCATAGGGAGGAGTAGGGTCACATGAAGTATGACTACATATACATACATACATATACACAAAGAGAGAGACAACTTTTCACTAAGAATTAGAATAAATTCAAATTATTAGGTATGTTTAACCCTAAAATTTTAATCTAAGGTGATGTTATCATTAACCCTAGATCTGAGTTAAAGGGGTATATAGAAATGAAATGACACAAGGGTGATAATCATATCTATAGTAGGCTAATTAGATGCTAAACTCAAATATAAGTATACACTTAATTTATTATGCTAAGATAGTCTAAATATGGAAAGTACAACTATTGTAGATATATAAATGACAAAAAAAGTGATGTGCCTAGCATGTTCTAATGTTAATGCATTTTTGGATATGGAATAGGATGGAAGGAAATTATGGAATAGTCATTAGATTTTGGATCTAACACTTATAGGAGTCTAGACACTAACATCATCCTGGGACATTTATGTCAACACTACTATCTAGGTTTGATGCAAGTGTCCTATATGGAATACTTGCTAAAATAGGGTGTGACCACTTGGATGATTATGTGTTTGAATTCACCTTCACTTTGGTGCATTTAAAAATGGGTCATGAAATATCTCTCCTCATGAAATGGAAATACCTTAGTTCTTCACCTTCATAGTGACCTTGGGGAAAAATAGGTTAGTGAGAACATAATGTCAAGATAAAATCAAATATCTCAATATCAGATGGCATTGATTATAGATCCAATACTCTATAAGTGGGACTTAGATTCATTTAGTTATCCCCTATGTGTTATTTTATATGTGAATCATGAAATATTATACAAAACAAGTACAAAGATGACCTAACTTGTAACTTGGAAAATTGGGCTCTTGGGCTGATTCTTTAGTACTTCAAACCTATATATGTGTTATTCCTATAACTACTATGGAAATAGGGAATCTTTGTTTAATTGAATACTTGATATAATTATTTTGATAAGTTGTCTTAGCCTCTTTAGTATTTTTCTAAGTGATAAATGAATGAGGGTTGATCTTATATTTATATCAATCTCTTAAGATTAGTGACTCACATTAAATCACTTAGGCTAACCATTAATATATGATTTATTTTAAAATGGATGACTTTAGGGCTCTGGTCACTTGTGTCAAGATATGATAGTAGCATTGACACTACTATCTATCCAAAAAAATAGTGTACAAAGAGAAATAAATTAGGTACAAGTTCATAACTTATAGAGATGGAAGATATGTAAATTTTAAGTATTATACATGATATATAAGACCTAGGCCATCAACATAAGACTATCAGACTAAGATATATAGGCTAAGGGTACAAATGTAGAGTATATGTGAGACTTATGGAAGTAGAAAAGATATAGATTTGAGATGAACATCCAAGGTTTGTGTTTTTCAAGTGTACAATACTAAGGTGTTATATAATCATAAAAAGTCTTCTACATTCCCCCCCTCTAGAATCTAGTAATGAAATTCCTAGTTTAAATGAAAGGAATGTGTACCTAGGTATGGGTGCACACCTTATCTTTGTGTGTGCCCAACTTGAATTCTTTTCTAGTGAATGACCTCTAATCAAAAGTATGTTATAGTATAAAATTAATACATATAATCTTCAATCGAAAGTACTTGAAATTGATTGAAATTGAAAGAGCAAGGTTTAGGAGTACACATTTGCATCAATTTTACCACCTTACCTATTAGAAAGTTGTTTAAAAAAATATGTATCATTTTAAGGATTTAAAATTTAGATTAGAAAAAATATACAAAAATCATTAAAGTGCATATATCCAATGAGATAGAAAAAGTGAGAGAGAGATTGGAAGTCACGGGCCCAAAAATTTAAAGCAAAAATGAGTTACCACATGGTAGTTGAGATTAGTTCAACTATGCAATCCAATGATACTTATAACTTAGTAAGGCTAGATGTGTGTGTATGTGTGTAAGAGAGAGAGAGATTGGAAGGCACATGCCCCTAAATATGGATCAAAAGTGAGTTTCTACCTAGCAGTTGATATTAGCTCAATCTTGCAACCTAATAATACTTATTACATAGTGAAGTTGGATGATCAAGTCTAAATTGAAAACTTGGAAAGATTGAGTTATTTGATCACCTCAACCATACTAAAAGGTGAAACAACTACTATAATATATTGAATCAATAAAGTCTGTAAATGTCCATAGGGTATCAATATGAAAAAGTCAATGATATGGTAACAATCCATAAAGGATTTTTTGAATGTGAAATTGATTTGAATTTTACAATATTAATTACACATTTTGCATAGCATATGCACCTTACATATGTCTCATGTTGAAATTATGTATAATAATGGTACCAATGTATATAATTATGCCACAATTGTGAATCTAAATCATATAATAATGTGCTTTGACCAATTTAAAAATCTATGTAAGTGTTGAGAACATGCTTCCAAAACATACCCCTAATATATATAGAGAAATCTAAAAATTGATATCATCACCAATGTGGAGGACATGTTTCCAAAACATGCCTCCATTGTAAATTAGAGATGTTGAATACAAAATAGGTATGGAGAACATGCTTATAAAGCATGCCCCTAATAAATCTAAAAACTAATATAAGTATCATATATTGAACGAATGTGGAGAACATACTTCCAAAACAAGGCCCCACTAAATATGAAAAAATGTGAATGTGTGGAAGCCATGCCCATATGACATGCCTCCACTAAATTTTAAAAATTGATATAAGTAATATCTAATGAATGAGTGTAGACAAAATGAGTCTAAAGCGAGCCCCCATTGAATCTAAAAATTGTAAATGTGTGGAACCCATGCCCATATGACATTCCCACACTAAACCTAAAAATTAATATAAGTACCATATACTAAATGAGTTATGAGAATATGCTTTCAAAGCATGTCCCCACTAAATCTAGAAACTGTAAATGTGTGTAATCCATGCCCATGTGATATTCCCTCAATGAATCTAAGAATTGTTATAAGTGTGGAGAACATGCCTTTATAACATGCCCCCACTAATATTCCCCCACCTTGAGGTGATGGAAAGATAGGAAATGGTAGTTATTGCACCTCAAAAGGATAAAACAACTGTATAGTCTATGAATGTAACCATGTGCCATACATAAATCTAGTTAGATATAGGATTGAAGTGCATTGAACCAAAGTGATCACATGTAGGCCTAAAATACATGATAAATATCATGGTAACATCTAGATAGGAATAACACAAGCTCAACAATCAAATCAAGCACACATATAAGAATGCTCAAAATCAAGCCAAAAGGCAATGGTCCAAGGAGACAAAAAAAGGGGCATGTTCAATTGTTACATAATCAGAGGGACATGACTTAGTAAAATATCCATAAAATCTAGAATGACATGTTTAAATGTCCATACAACAAATATTGACATATGGAAATGTCAATGAAATTGTACATAAGCAAGGGGGTACAAACAAAAGAGCATATTTAAATGCTCTAATAAGGAATAAAATAAAAATTCAAGGCACTCAAGGAAGTGCATAAAGTAAATCATAAGAAATCAACATAAACATGTCATCGTATCCCATGGATCCAATGTGTTAGAAAAAAATTTATGTGTATAACATATCAAGTACCCTATGTAAGATATAATCATGGATAAAGATATGTGTAAGTACATATGTGATCTTAAAAATGATAATTTAGAGTGATCATCAAACCATATAGCATGTGTATCAATATCAAAGTAGTGAATACTATTACTATTAATATTACTATGATAATTTGGAGTGATTTTGTGTGTGTACTTTATATTAGTGTTGACCTTATACTATTACTATCTAGATGTTTCCATGATATGTATCATGCATCTTAGGCCTACATGTCATCATATTAGTTCTACACATTTTAATGATATATCTTCTGATATTATGATAAAATCTAACAGGCCTAGGAAAGCACTTAGACTAGGGAAAGAAGATCAAAAGATGAGAAATAAACTATAATCACTCAATAGATAGTGTGTGTTATAAGAAGCTCATAAAGGAGGGTATTTATAGGAAATACCCCTCATTAACATTTCTTGGTATTTTGAAAAGTGTCATGATCATGTGAGGTGAGCAAAACATTTAAAACACCTTAGTATACTTAGCCAGATAAGGTGTGAACCGAATCAACCAATTAAACCGATTAGGGAGTTAACCCTATTCACACTTGATAGTAGAACTAGATAGGAAAGAATGTTGTTCACACCAACACCCCCTTAAGTGCAACCTAGGAGGAATGAGAAATGAAAATATGCAAAACACAATGAATGGGTCCTAGCAACAAGGCCTGGTGAGGTACCCATGTACAAAATAATCTATCATAATTGATGAAAAGGAGAAAAACCAATAGGAAAAATCCTCTCCCCAAAAGAGAGAAAATATGCAATATATGAACAAATTATGGAAAGAGGTATCAACATGACCTCCAAAATAGGAAATCCATCATGAATATATAATCAATAACTCCGCCCCCCCCCCCCCCCCCCCCCCCCCCCCATGAGGAAGGAAATGAGAGACTATGAGTCCCGCACATAATGAAGCAACTCATGTGTTAATGGTTAATGTCGAAAGATGCATGCTGAAGATGATCCAATGAAAAACTACATTTATCCATTTAGGAAGAAACAAGTTCAATGGTTGATGTATAATAAACTTCCAATTCAAAAATCAATGTGAGAAAGGAAGTCTCAAGATGAATGAGGTCTTTATAAGCTGCTCAAGTGTCACCATGTCAATGCTAAAGGATGACAATTCAAAGCTAAGTGTAGAAAAAGATCCAAATATGAAAATGCCTCATGTGAATATGTCTTCTCCAAATATTTCTCAATGATCTCTAAGCCAATGTGAAACTATGATGAGTGATGATATGATTGATTAGGTACCATACAATATTCAAGTATAGTAACAATAGATGTATGGTGCTCACCATGGGCAAGACAACTGAACCAAGAAGAATCCAATATTTTTGTAAAAGGTGTTAATGATGATTACGTTGAGACTATCAACTCATGAATATCTATAGAAACTATTATTGTAGAAGTAGATGTAGGCAAGGAAAGAACAAGAGGGTTTGAATGTGCCCTCAAATCATTTAAAAAAGTAGAAGCTTCAGAGAAGCTATCATAAAAGAGGAAATGAATATCCTTAATGGTTTCTTCCAAATCTAAAATATGGGACTCACAAAACAAAGCTAAAATATCTGGCAATTATTCATCTCAAGGAATTGTATCTGGAAGATCATAATTTTCCTTCCTGTTGCACTAAAGTATAAAAAATAGGAGAGGGAGGAGTGGGTGATTCCTCCAAAAATTGATAAGACATGTCCAAATCAATGCCAGTGGGTAACAAAATTTGATCGATGTGATCATAATAATGCACGATTCAAGTTCAAGAACCATGGATGTATGGTTCTCACCATTAGTGAGAGAACTAAACAAAGGAGAATCAAGTGTGTCTATTGAAGGTGGCAATGACGACTGAGTTGAAACTATCAACTCATGAATATATGTAGAATTTGTCACTATAAAATTATGATCAATGGGATTATAATGAATACATGATTGAAGTTCAACAAACAATGAGGTAATATCTACTAGTGTGTAGTCATGTGATTTTGGCAAACTAATGCCATTTGTAATATAAAATTGACTCATTTCTTGAATTTGAATGAGTGATCTAAGATCATCAAGTTTCCTATGTATGCAATGATCAAAGGTATGATTTTTATTTGCATGGTACTCAAATTTGTGTTTCTAATGATTAGGATCCATGATTAAAATAAACAAAGAAATGGCCATAATAACAACCCCCCAAAATCCCTCAATCAATAATCCCCCTAAGCAAAAATAAGTATGCACTTTATAATTAGTGTAGTAACAAAATCCACTTGCAACAATGGCTAAGTGGTGGTTTACAATTGGTTTAAAATTTTCCAAAATAAGGTGAGAATGAATAAGTGGCAATTTTACAAGACAATAATATAAATTGATATCACACTTGTGAAGTAAATGAAAAACCATGCACTTTAAAAAACAATTGCACTCAAAATGGGTTCCAAATGAACCCAAATAGAGTCCCAAGAGGTAAAAAATGGATGCCACACCTAAAAAGTTTGTGATAAAATACTAACTACTATAAAACCATTGATTAAATGTAGAACAATTTGCACCATCATGTAGAGGGTGTAAAATTAGCCAAAATGAAAAAAACAATGCTTGTCATTTGGAGGTCTGAAGCTCGAGCTATTTTTTGATGAAGTTAGGTCATAAAGGCACTATGTGCATTAGAGAGGGGGCACCCACAAGTTTTCAAAATTTATCATAACTATCACCAAATTATAAACTTGTTAACTTTAACAGAATTACCACCAAACTTAGCAAAACTCTACTAGATTTAGAATACCACCACATTTAGCTAAAGCCACCAGATTTGACCCATTTTTTTCAAAATAAATTCAATTACCATGTGTGGGAAAACCAAAAAATCTAGTCAATTTTGTATTTCAACCAAGATTGAATCATCTATGGCTATGAAAAATGTGGATATTTTCCTTCAAACCTGAATTACATAAATCTGACAATTTTGAGATTTTTTTGTTTGTTTTAGACAAAACACAAAAATTTTGTGATTGTCATTATTTTTTTTTTATGAAAAAATGTTAAAAAAATTATTTAGGTTGGGGTTAGAAACGCATAGGGCCGAGTGGTGATATGGCCGCAAGGTGGTCTTAGTTTTTAAGTTAAACAAAATTTAAAAATAACAATTTTTTTGGATGTTTTTTTTAAATAAAAAAAGTGGCCCACCCAGAGGAGGCTGAGACTCCCCATGGTCATAGTTATGCATGGGGGGTTATGACCCTCCCAGGGGTCAACACCCTTGGTGGGCGACTGAACCACCACCCCAAGCTATAGCTTATGGTGGTGGTTATGACCATGACCAAAGCTATCATGCCCTTGGTGGGCCAGCCAGAGACTGTGCCACAAGCTTTAGCCATAAGGCTTGACCATAGCATGTGCAGGTTGACTTAATTTTTATTGTATTTTTTTTTCAAAAAAAAAATCTTCTTTGTATATATATATATATATATATTGATTTTTTTTATAATATAAAAAAATGACCCTTTTTTAAATTTTGCCAAAAAATGAAAAAGAAAAGGCAAGGACTACTGATGTGTTTTTCTATTTTTTTTGACAAAATTGATTTTTTGTTTTTAAAAAAATTAGTAAACACTTAAAAATAGATTAGATTCGCTGAATGGCCAAAAATGAATCAATTGGGAGCTTGTAGAAATCAAAATCTGATGGTTGAGAGGGCCAAAAAAATTGATTTTTTAATAGAAACCACCAAATCTACATGAATCATTTTTAACAAAGCCTTCATATAGAGAGCCTTTGATGTCTAACTAAGACCAAAATGGAAGTGAATTTGCCTTTCTTCTACACTCTAGACATGACGGTGAGCTTCGTTCAACTCTTGCAAATGCCAAAAATAACCTACAACTAAAACACAATAATGGAAGTTCCCCCCTAGAATCTAGTTATTCCTCTCGCATCTTTTTGATTTTTAGGACCATCCTACAGATGCAAGAGAAGAGCATACTTGAGAGTGGGATAAATTAACATATTAATTACCCTACTAGGCTACCTTGGGTACCTTAACTAGCTCTGGTACCATGTGAGATTAGGCTAGAATCTAATAAGCCTAGGGAAGCACTTAGACTAAGGAAAGAATATCAAAAGATGAGGAATAAACTATATTCACTCAATAGATAGTGTGTGTCATAAGAAACTTACAAAGGAGGGTACTTATAGGAAATACCTATCACTAACCTTGCATAGGATTATGATAAGTGTCATGATCCTATGAGGTGAGAAAAATAATTAAAACACCTTAATAAAATTAATGACATAAGTTGTAAACATAATCAACTAGTGGAACTGATTAGGGAGATAACCCTATTCACATCTAATAGTGTAACTAGAAAAAAAAACCCTATCACACCAACATATCTACCTAGACATCTTTCCTTATATATGTTATATGGTTACATTCACAAATTATACAATTATATTATCTATTTGAAGTGAAGTAACTAACAATTCCTATCTTCCCTTCACCTCAAATGGGAGCATATCAGTGAGGGAATATTATTGAGGCATGTTATCCATACTTATAACCATTTTTAGATTCAATAGGGGCATGTCATATGGGCATATATTCATAGTTTTTATATTTAGTGGTGTCATGTTTTGGAAGCATGGTCTCCAAACTCATTCAATATATGGTACTTACATCAATTTTAAAATTCTTTGGGGGCATGTGATATGGGCATGGCTTCCATAAATTAACAGTTTCTAGATTTAGTGGGGAAATGCTTTGGAAGTATATTTTCCATGATTATTCATTATTTAGTATCTCTAGTTTACAATGGGGGAATGTTTTGGAAATATGTCCTCTGCATTTCTACGTATATCAATTTTCATATTTCTCCATATATAGTGGGGGTATGCTTTGGAAGCATGTTCTCCAGACACTTACATATTTATACAAATTGGCCAAAACACATTATTATATGTTTCAAATTCACAATTGTGGTAGAATTATATACATTGGTACTATTTTTATACATAATTTCAATATGAGACATATATAATATCCATATGTTATGCAACATGTTCCTAATATTGAAAAATCTAAATCAGTTTGAGATTTCAAAACTTTTTTATAGTCTGTTACCATATCACAGAGGTTCTCATAATGATACCCTATGAAATTTTATATATTTTATTGAGCTAATATAATGATATATTTGATTCACTTTTGGTATGGTTGAGGTGATCAAATCACTCAATCTTTCCAATTTTTCAATTGGACTTGATCATCTAGCCTCACAAGGTTATAAGTATAATTGGGTTGCACAGTTGAGATAATGTCAACTGTTAGGTGAAAAATCTGTTTTGCTCCAAAGTTAAGGGCATGTGGCTTCCAATATGTGTGTGTGTGTGTGTGTGTGTGTGTGTACTTTAAAGATTTATATATATTTTTCTTAATTTGAGTTTCAAAGTCTTACAATGATATATCCTTTTCAAAATAACTTGCCAATAGTCAAGATGGTTACATTAGCACAAAAGTGTACTCATAATCCTTGCTCTTTCAAATTTAATTACTTTCAATCTTAGATTATATGCACTAATTTTATACTATCAAACGCTCTTGGTTACATGTCATTCACCAAAAAATCACTCAAGTTAGGCACACACAAAAACAAGGTGTTCATACACACCCTAGTATGCATTCCTTTCCTTTAAACTGGAAATTTCAATACTAGATTAAATGGGGGGGGAATGTATATGATGTTTTATGATTATATAGCACCTTAGTCTTATACACATTGAAAACACAGACCTTGGATGTTCCTCTCAGTTATATACCTTTCTTGATTTTTCAAGTCTCACATATGCTCTATCTTTATACCCCTTGGCCTATAACTCTTATTCTGATCAGTCTTATGTTCTTGACATGGACCTTCTGTCTTTCCCATAACACTTAAAATGTATTTGTCTTCCATCTCTACAAGTTTTGAATCTATACCTTCTTTCCTACTCCTAAGACACTAAAATTTAGGATAGAAAATACTATCAATGCTATTATCCTATCCTAATGCAAGTGTCCAATGCCATAAGGTCATCCAATTTGAGAATGAAATGTATCCTAATGGTTGGCCTAAGTTCTTTAATATTATTTTTTACTTCAAAGGGATTGATATAAATACAATATCAACCTTCATTCAGTCCTCATCTAACAAAAGATGAAAGAGACCAATGCAACTTATAAAAAACACTCTATCAAGAAGTATGTCGAACAAAGCTTCCTTATTTCCATACTAGTCATAGGCATAACATGTCTATATGTCTGAAGTAATAGAGTAGCCCAAGACCCCAATTTTTCAAGTTATAATCTAGGTCACTATTATACTTACTTTTCAACATATTACATGATTCTCATACAAACCATCATGTTGGAGATAAATACATGAGTTTGAGGTTCTCTTATGAAATATTGGATATATAAGTAGCACCCTATGATAGTGGGTACTTTGGGGTTAGCTCGACACTATGTGCCCACTAGCCCATTTTCCCTAAGGTCACTATGAAGGTGGAGAACTAGGGTTTTGTCATTTCACAATGATTGATAGACCCATATCTAAATGCACCAAAACAAAGGTGAGGTCAAACCCATAAACATCTAGGTGGTCACATCTTATTTTATTTAATATTCTATATAATGCACTTACGTCAAACCCAAATAATAACATTGAAATAACCATCCCATGTTAATGTTAGTGTATAGAGTGATATAAATGTCAGATCCAAAATCTAACGAATGTTCTAAAATCTTATTCTTTCTTATTTTCTACCTATTCTAATTCTAAAACTACTTTAGCATAAAAAAAGCTAAGTCATCCCTTATTTAACATTTCCATATTTAGCATAGTTGTAATTTCCAAATTTAAACTATCTCAGCATAATAAATTTAGTGTATACTTATATATTAGTTTAACATATAATTGTCCTCCTATAGATGATATTATCATCCTTGTGTCATTTCATTTATATATACCCCATTAATTCAGATTTAGGGTTAATATAAGATCACCTAGATCATTTTAGGGTTAAACATTTCTTAAAATCAAAATTATACCCTAAAATCATTTTTGGATCTAAGTTATAATTCAAAATCAAAAGGTTCATAAATGTGTGTGTGTGTGTACACACATAGACACATATACAAAGGTTATAGTCTAATTAACACACCTAATAAATTGATAATCCAACTCTTTAATTAAAAAGTATTTTTATCTTAAGCTATCAAATTACACTACAACACTAAAACAAATATTTGAAGCATTGAAAAGATCAAATATACTATTGCATCACTTGTACTAAGGGTTACTAGATAAATATCATATGGTTCCACTACTATAATTCCACACACATGCATAAGAGGGAGAATTACATGTGAGTCTGAGACCCTCTTAAGAGTATTGGTTATGTAGGTATCACCTAACAACAAAAGGGGTTGTTAGGGCTAGCTTGACTCATGTTACTAACCCCTTTTCACTAGGTTATAAGAGTTACAATGTTAATTATCTAGGGTTACTTATTATCTCAATTTGACATACAAGAGGACATGTTCAATGATGTAAAATAGTTACATAGGTCACATTGCAGGCTCGACACAAATTTGGAACTATTCCTATACATATCTTTGATTGGACACTTGCATTGGGATTGGACACAAGAATAAACATTATTATCCTTAGTTTATGAAACTATCCAAAAGACAAAAATAATAATTAGAATACAAATTAATCAAATTAAATATCTTTAGGACATCACTATAATGATTCATGATCACTACCATCATCTAGAACATAATAACAAACAAGATACAATCTCTTTATCCCTTAGTTGATTATCTCTTGTTGTATTTATTGCACATGCCTAAATGATGTATATTATCAATATACTATATTACATTGTTAAAATCTTAACTTTACTTGATTACATTCAAACAATTTATTGCTTGTATGTTTCTTTTATGAATCTAAAGGCATTAAATCAACTTCAAACTTTTATTGTGACTAATATAAATGATTTATTTTTAATTTCATAAGAATGGGTGAGTTTTTATCCATGTGTATTAGTGTATATATGTGTACCAAATAGGTCCCAAGTCATTTATTGATTTAAACCTTAATCTATATAAATATGAGTCTAATTGGTTAATTTCTCATGTCATTGACATACTAGGTAGATGGTCTGATCCTAAGGAAAGATTTTATTTTATAAATTAATTGTTGATATGATATGATCAATATCAATAGATGAACTTTGGTATTATACTAACCCATTCTAATGGTAGCGACATGTGCACAATAGTTTAAACTAAACATTTGGGTATATATGTGCAAGATACTATGCAAGTTTGAAATAGATAATGAGGTTATTATAGGATTTAAATGGAAAAATGGAAGGTTCAAACTCATAAGGTAACATGTAGGTGTGAGATAATGGCATGTTAGTATCATATTTATGTGTGAAAGTCATGCATGTTAAATGTATGTTAATATTATCATTTTTAAGTACTTAATACCATATTTCAGTATTTACACAATTGATTCTTATTTATTTTTTCGTAAATTGATTTAGATTTAAAGATTTTAGATGGCCTAAAAATTACTCATAGATATCCTATTATTTATAACCCACCTTACCATCTTGAGGTTATATATCATATCTAGATTATTTATTTGAGTTAGTGCAGTTGAATTTTAGCAATGCTCAATAGCCTTGGCACTAGTCTTTATTTATGAGGTTTGGGGCATTTGTCTTCCCAACCCATGGGCCTACATAGATATACAAAATTTGGATTTGATCACCCCAATTTATCTAATAGTTCAACATGGGGAACCATTCTACAATGTTTCAACATTGAAGCATCATCTCCAACAAGTTATAAGGAAATATGGTTTCACCCACATACAAGTTTATTCATTCCTTGCTCTTATTATTTTTAAATTTTCAATTATAGTTTAGATTTAAATTTTTATTATATGTAAGTTTATTAATATATTTTCATTAAAAGTTTTACTAAAGAATCCTACACATTTGGATCCTTCTCCAAGAGATAAAATATGTTGTGCACACTCAGGTACATCTTTATCCTTTTATTCTAGTATTTGTATTACATTTCAATACTATGTTGAAACAAGGAAATTTTTAGATACTAAAATATGGTATTAGACAATTAAAAATTTTGGTTTTTACATACCTTCACCTTACATGACTCATCACACACATGCTCCAATTTTCCATTATCTCATACCCACATGCTATTTGTGGGTCCAATCCTTTCATGTTACTTTCATTCACCTATAGGAAATATATAGTATATGCGAAACCATCTATCTTACCCAAATATATCTATATCATCAAATAAGTACTCTTGTCTCCTATATGAAAATTTAAAATTTAGAGCATACCATCTGGGAGGTTCTATTTAAATTTGATAATTTTGTCTCATTCTAAGTAATGGTCAATTTTCAAAACTAAATCATTCCTATGGTTCATCCCTTTTTTATAGCATGATAAATTATGAAAATAGACTCATATAAATATAAATTACGTATATTCTTATTGATCATCTAGAACTTATCCATTAAGTGCAAATAATCTTTTGTTCATTGAATATGACTACCCCATTTATCTTTATTTTTTAATTATTCAAAAGGATTAGGTATTCAAAAAGTATGATGCACATCAAATTCAATTCAAAATTACCATTTTTCAAATGTTTAAATTTATATCATATGTCACATACATTGAAAAATCATAATTTCACGTATACATTTGATATGGAGAATTATATGTTGCTTGATTTCCCTCCTTGGAGTATTGGATATGTAAGTAGCACTTAATCAATCATTAAGGATTGGTTGAGGATAGCTCAACCCACCTTTTTCCACCATAGGTATTAAAATACTATGCATGCATTAAAATATAATTAATAACTAAATGCACACCTTAGCAAAATGGGTTTGTAGAGAGGAAAAGTAGAATATTAGCAGAAATGGCTATGTGCATGTTTAAATCCAAGAATTTCCTTTGTTATTTCTAGGCTGAAAAAATAGTTATGTTTACTATATACTAAATAGGTCTCTTTCAAAATCTATAAGAAACCTAACACCTCATGAATCATGGTGTGGTAGTAAATCACTAGCAAAATATTTTAGTGTTTTTGGATGTGATGCTTATTGTCATGTGCTTGATGAATTAAGGAAAAAAACATGATAACAAAATCATGAAATGTATCTTCATTTACTATAGTTATTATTAAAAAGGCTACATGTTATATGATTCTTAAATTAAAAAGGCTATTATTAGTATGGATGTTGTATTTGATGAAGGTATGCATAATAAATCTACACCTACTTTTGAATTAGTTTAATAAATTGAAGACATAGAGAAGGAAGAACCTATTGAAAATGCACAAATACCCATAAGGAAAATGAAAATGATTATTTTTTTATAAAAAGAGTAAGCATGTTGAGGATAAGGATTATAATTTTAACTATACCTTGATGACTACAATATCCAAAGTAAGTGATCCCTAGTCAGATAAATAAGAAAAATGTAAGAAAGAATGGGAAGATGCAATAAAAGAAGTGTATAACTCATTGATTAAAAATAGCACATGGGAATTGAAATAACTTCCTAAAGGTAAGAATAGTATTGGTATTAAATGGGTCTATAAGAACAAGTTTCAATATGATGGATGTATTGAAAATCAAAGCCCGTCTTGCAGTAAAGGGGTATTTTCAACAAGAAGGAAATGATTTTAGTTAGATAGTTAATCCTATTGTAAAAAAGAATACAATTAGACTTATTATTGATTTGGATGATAACTTTAAAAGGTAGGTTTATAAAATAAATATGAAAAGTGTATTCCTTAATGGTGATTTATAAGTTTAGATCTACTTGGAATAACCACATGGATTTGTGAAAACAAGTCAAGAACACCTTGTTTGTAGGTTAAATAAATATTTATATGGGTTGAAGCAAACACCAAAGGCATGGTAATCCAAAATTGGTGAATACTTTAAAAAATAAGGTTTTATAAAAATCCCCTTAGACCTTAATCATTATGTGATAAAGTGTGATAATGCAATATTAGTTGTGGTTCTTCATGTGGATGTGTTTAACCTTAAATTGATTTCATGGGTGATAGGGTTAAGAATATAGAAATAGTTTTAACATAAGGATAATAAAATAATTTATAGCACATCAACTAATAGAAATCATAGATAAATAATATTACGAATTTATATAATTGAGATTGATAAAAATAGTAAAGTACAACTATTGAAATATATTACAATAAATGATATACAATGGTACTTAGCTTATTTACTATGCAAAAGTAGATTTGGATTGAAAATAGGTATAAATTATGTATGATAAGTTTTTTGGATTAGTCATCAGATTCTATAAATCATAATTTTATGATCACAAATATTAGCCTCTGATCTATACACTATCGTTGATGTTAGTGTCTGATTGTGATGTATGTGTCATATACATAAAAATGATTAGACTTAGATGCAACCAAATTTATTAATATGGGTTTTTTATCACCTTTCTACTAATGTATTCATAACTGGGACACATTATTCCACTTTTCATTGATTGATAAAACCCTATCTCTTCACCCTTTTTAACCCTTGAAATTAGTTTGTTAAAAAATGGGTTAGTGGGCTCAAGGTGTTGAGATTCTCCAATAGTAGTATATATAAAAAAATTAGGTAACACAATAAAGTTAATACCTTATTTTTGTAGAATCCTTTGGCCATCAATCTTTCTTTGTGCTTCTCCACATCTCCATCTGATCTAAACTTTGTCTGATATGTCCATTTCCAACCAACTAAATTCTTTCCTTTTGAAAGAACACAACTCCTCTTTTTATTAGAGAATTGTATTCATCTTGCATAGCTAAATTCTATTCATCTTTTACTTTTATCTCTTCATACGTGCTTGGATCATCCACCTGCATCACTCTAGTCATAAGAGCATAGTTAACAAACACATTCTCAAGACCTTGATATATTTACTCAATACTGCGTGTCTTTTCCATGTTACTTCCATCACTTTCACTTAATGTTTCTATTTGATTTTGAGCTCCTCCTGTAAATGAAGACAAATATTTATTTGAATCATTAGTATCAATAAGCTCATCCTCCTTGATTATAATTAAAAGGGAAGATGGTTTAAGGACATCATCATTTCCAATATCTTCATCAAACCACACATTTATTTTGATATAAATTTCTCATTTTTTAAGATTACACAACGTATAAACTTTTTGTTTCCTCACTATATCCAATCTTCATGTATTTTTCACTTTTCTTATCTACTTTTTTCCTTTCTCTGATTAGGAATGTGATTATAAGCATTGCAACCAAAAACTCAAAAATGAGAGACAATAGGCTTTCTAACACTCCAAGCCTATTAACAAGTTTTGTTCATTACTACTTTAGTGGGAGTCTCATTTAGAATATATGCAGCTATATGAATTATTTTAGCCCAATATTTGGTATCTATCTTTCTAGAATATAACATGCATCTATCCATTTCCATTATAATTATATTCTTTCTCTCATCAATCCCATTATGTTGAGGTGTGTAAGTAACTGTAGACTCTTTTTTATACCATTTTATTTGCAAAGTTCAAGAAGGCATTGTTAATATATTATGTGCCCTTATTTTTTTTTTATTATCTTTAAGTGTCTTCCACTTTGTTTTTCAACTAGGGAATTATATTTCTTTGAGCTTAACAAACACCTGACTCTTCTTTTGTAGGAAATACACCCAATTTTTTTTTACTATAGTCATCTTGTAAGTGAGAATATACCTTGATCCAACAAGTGATGGTGTCTCAACTGGCCCTATTAGATCATTATGAACTAGATGCAATGGAACTTTTGCTCTCCATAATTTTTCATGTGGAAATATTTTCACATGTTATTATTTCATAGCACAACCTTCAAAAACCTTTTAATTTTAAGAGATACTTGGAAGTCCATAAACCATGTTCAACTTATTCATAAGCCCAAGGATTTGATAGTTGACATGTCCCATTTGTTCATGTCATAACATGTTTATGTCAGTATATGTTGCAATGCTACACACATGACTATCTTCACACATTGAAGTAAATTCTTGAACCTTGTATAATCCATTCTCAACTTTGACAATTGTTGTGACTCTAAATTTGTCATTTATATCTTTGATTAAACACTTATCATTGTAGAATTCTAGCTTGTATCTTTGATTTACAATTTGAGAAATAGAAAGTAGATTAGTTTTTAAATGTGGAATTAGCTTAACATTTTTAATATACCATTCTCAACTTGAATATTACCAATTCTTTTAACTTTTAATACATTGTTATTTCTCAGAACTATTTTTTCTTTAGTGATATCATTGCTTAATGACTTAAATTTCTCCTCATTATGAGACATATGTTGTGTAGCACCAGAATCAATGACCCAATCATCCTTAAACAAATTATTTGTTTAAAGAGCCACACATAGAGTGTTACTTTTAGAGTTAACCATTTTTATAGATTTTTTAGTCTTCTTTTTTCAATCATTTAGTTTCTTATAACATTGATTTTCATGATGACCTAATTTATCATAATAGTTGCATTTGATTTTGTCTTCTTTGTGATAATTATGACCCTTAGCAAAATCATGCCTAGTGTCTTGCCTCCAATTCTTCTCTTTTGACTTGTCATGAAACTTCTTGTAGCTAGGCTTTCCCTTCATCACAAAGGCTTGAGAATCATTACTTGGTATCTCTTTTTCCTTAGCTAACCACTTTTCTCTCTGTATAAACTTATCACACAACTCTTTAGATGTAATAATAGTTAGCTTATCAACAGTATCTAAACCCCTTATAAATGGTTGATATGATCCAAGAAGTCTTTGTAGTATTATTTGCACAAAATATTTATCATTTATGTTCTTTTAAGGGAAGCAAGCTCATTCTTTTTTCCCTTTATTTTTTTTAGATGATGCACTAACTCTTTTGATTCTGATAATCTCATATTGAAATTCTGTAATAAGGGTAAAGGATCCATATATCACTTGAATTTTCATCCATTTTCTTTAGATTACTCCATATCTTGACACCACTTTGTTCATTTTGAACTTCCGAAAAGACTTCATCAAAAAATGTAAGTTTTATCCATGCCGCTGCCATCTTGTTTCCTTTGTCCCAACTATCTTGATCTTTACTAAGAAATGTAGGTCTTTTCTCAACATCAACAAACTCATAACAATTCTTAGTTAGAAACATCTCCAAATATAAAACCCAATCATAATAAATTTTTCCAATCAATTTAATTTCAAACAATAAAATTCCACTAATCTCTCTCCTTTAAAATATATATATTTCACTATCTTCAGAAAAAAAAAATGACTGCCTTAAATTTTGAACAATCCCCTTCTTAAGATAACTGTCTCAAAGTAAACTAAATAAGAAATAACACTTTCCAAAACTGTATAAATCTTAATTCCCCTTTTTTAAAAGCATGCCCATTGACCATAAAAGGAATTTTAAATGGAATCCACTCTCATCAACCATACCCAAATTAGAATAATGCATGGAATTCAAATGTCCACAGAAAAAAACTGTATTTCCTTTCTTTTTATTTCCACAGAAAAACGGCGGAACAGAAAGGGCGCTTCACACAAGGGATGTCAAATAGAATTAAATGTGATTTGGAAAAATTTCCCAACTTTTCTGCTCGGTCACTTACAGATGTAAATTTGCAGCGTCTTGCTCAGCCGTTTTCCTTCCTTCTTAAAGCAACGTTTTTCTCCTCTTAGCAGTTTTTCTTCATTCCTCTGCTTCGTAGGTAGACCCCCAGCTGGAATGATTGTTCTAATTTCTCTATAATTCATTTGAAGAGAAGTGTTTACGCAACTATATAATTAACTCTAAACTTTTGAAAAAATACATTGTTGATGTTATTCTTCCATTTGTCTTAAATTTAATTTTCTGGAACATTGTCTCTTACAAAATATATGATATTGTTTGTTTTTAGCTTATTAAGAAGGTTCAAGTTGTTTCATGCTATAATCCAACCTCTGAATATATTTTGATCCTAGCTTTTTTGATGTATCATCACATTTCTTGATATAAATATTATATTTATTACATTTAGTATTAAGGAGTGAGCTTTTTAATTTCGAAAGTTTTTTTATAAGTAGATCTCACATTACGTAGTTCCTTAAATTTTTTGGCCTAGAATGTATGCTAAATCTAATCATGTGAGATCTTCAATAATTAAATTTGACATTCGGCTTTTTATGTCAAATAACTTTTTAATGATAATTATCAATTCAAACATTTTCCTTCAAAACTTTACATAGTTCATGTTTATAATTTTGAATAGTTCATGTTGTTTTATATATATATATATATATATATATATATATATATATATATATATATATATCAATGTTTTCTAAAATTAAGTGCATAATAATAATCTAGTATAGTGTGTAAAAAAGTCCCACGCATGTGTAACCATTTTCAAGAAGGTTTAGATAGACATAAGACATTGTTAGAAACTGAAGATTAATTGGAGATAATTTCTCCACTCACAGTTTAACTGCTTGTTGCATCTCGCTCCTTCTCATGCATGCACAACAGTTAACAAACAATTAGAGATTAGTTAGTTTAAGCAATTAACAGTCAGTTCTTTCAAGTAGTTAAGGATTAGTTTATTTTCAGTTATTTTTGCTTTCACATTCTATTTAAAGGTGCCTTGGGCGCAGCTTTGTATGGGCAAGAAAAAGAAGATTAATAAAAATCTTGTTTTCAAGAATTACAATAGCAATCTGGGTTCAATTCTTATTTTTCTATTATTTGCTTTGTTTTCTTTCTAATAAATTGGTATCAGAGCTAGAAGAAGAGGCACTAGCTACACATGCTGAATTGGCATACAAGTTTGGAGTGCAGCAGTCAAAGTTTAGCGTGAAGGAAGTGCACAGGTGTGAAGTGCGTGCAGTCAAGTGGTCGACGCATCAACAGAATTGCACAACTAGCAGAAGGTGAAAAGGTGCAGTCAAATTGCAGGTTTTAAAGCACCAGTTTGTTGAAGCGTAGGGTTGTGGGGATGCCCTAGCCCAATAGCCAGCAGTTGCAACAATCAACAGTCCATATTTATTTATTTATTTTTTAGCAGTCGTGCAGTTAGCCACAAAGAAGAAGCGCAGTCTACCCATTCAATCTACTCTTGCATCGAAAGTTTTTTTTTGTTATTTCTTTTGTTTCTTTGTGAAGAACAAAAAGCACTGACCAGACTGCTGAAGTTCACTTGAAATCCGAGAAGGGCTCTAAGAATTGTTCACTCTAGAGTCTATTTTGTAGGAAAAGAAAGGATTGAGGGTTTGACTTTTAGTAGATAAAAAGTCAGATCGTGGAAGAAGCACAACGAAGAAGTGCGCTTCAATCCTTCTTGTAGCCACTGTTGATTTAGTCACTTCAGCGTAAAACATGGTAGCAAACAACAGTATTTCTCAACCTCAAATTCCTCTTTTCAATGCTAAGAATTATGATTTTTGGGAAATTAAGATGAGAAATTTGTTTTGCTCACAAGAAGTTTGGGATTTGGTAGAGAATGGTTTTGTAGAACCACAGGATGAGGCTGCCCATCTGGCATTAACTCAAGCACAAAAGGATGAGCTTAAGGAGAATAGGAAAAAAGATGCAAAAGCTTTATTTATAATCCAATAGGAACTAGATGAATCTATTTTTTTTAGAGTTGCAGTAGCAATGAGATCCAAAGAGGCATGAAAAATCTTGGAGACTACCTATAAAGGTAATACAAAGGTAAAAATTGCTAAATTGCAATCTCTTAGGAGAAGTTTTGAAAATTTGCAAATGAATGATTCAGAATCTATAGACCAGTTTATGGGTCAAGTGTTGAATATAGTGAATCAAATTAGATCTATGGAGAAACAATCACAAATTTGAATATCATAGAAAAAATACTCAGGAGTTTACCCAATAAATTTGATGCAATAGTTGTAGCTATTGAGGAAACCAAGGATTTGAAACAGTTATCTATAGATGAATTAATGGGTTCTTTGTTAACAAATGAATCAAGAATGAATAGGAATAACAATACTTCTCTTGAGAATGCTTTCAAGTCATAGGTATCATTTGGCAGAGGAAGAGGAAGAGGAAGGTCAAACTTTAGAGGAAGAGGCAGAGGTAGAAATGGAAGGAACAATCTAGATCAAGGTGAAAATAGTAATCAAAACTATAGCAATAGAGGACGTGGCAACAATCACTTTCAGCAAAGTTCACAGAGGTTTGATAAATCTAACATTCAATGTTATTACTACAAGAAATATGGACATTATGCAAGTGACTGCAGAAGGAAACAAGGATATGTGGAGAAGTAGAATGCTAATTACATAAATGAATCTAGTTCTAATCCAGGTGAATCTAGTTTCTGGAAGCTTGTTTCTCACTTGTCATGTTACTCAAGAAAAAGCTAGAGATATTTGGTTCTTAGATAGTGGATGCAGTAATCATATGATAGGGAATAAAGAATTCTTTGCTAGTCTTGATGATTTCATAAAATCTAAAGTGAAATTAGGAAATGATAACAAAGTGGATGTAATGGGTAAATGAGTAATAAATGTTTTGGCAAAAAATGGTGAAAGAAGGTTTATACCTGATGTTTATTTTGTATCTGGACTAAAGCATAATCTTATGAGTATTGGATAGTTAGTACAGAAAGGTTACAGAGTATCTTTTATGGATAATGTTTACACAATACTGGACAAGTTTCCAAGTGACAGGTTGATAGGAAAAGTGGAGATGACCAAGAATCGGATGTTCCCTCTTTGAATTCAGAGCATCCAGGGAGAAGAGGAAGCCCACTTCAAAACCATGCAGTTAGACCAATCATGGCTATGACACTTAAGGTATGGACATTTACATTTTGGAGGTTTGAATTTGTTACAGAAGAAAAATATGGTGAAGGTTTTACCACCAATAGAAAAGCCAGGAAGTTCATGTGATAGTTGTATTCTGGCAAAACAACATAGAGAGAGCTTTCCAATAGGAGCCTCATATGGAGCAAAGGTAATATTGGAGCTAGTCCATAGTGATTTATATGGACCAATGCAAACTCCATCATTTGGAGGTAGTACTTATTTTCTAACCTTCATTGATGACTTTAGCAGAAAGATGTGGATATATTTTCTCAAAAATAAGTCTGAAGCCTTTGGAAAGTTTAAAGAATTCAAGGCAATGGCTGAAAAGCAGAGTGGCCGTTACATCAAGGTACTTAGATCAGATAGAGGAGGTGAATATATGTCTAATCAATTTCAAGATTTTTGCAGATATCATGGCATCAAAAGGCAATTGACTACAAGGTACACACCACAACAGAATGGTGTAGCAGAAAAAAATAATAGAATAATCATGGAGATGGCTAGAAGCATGTTGAAAGCCAAACATTTGTTAAATGAATATTGGGTAGAAGTAGTAGCATGTGCAGTGTATATTCTGAATAGAAGCCCAACAAAGAGTGTCAAAGATCGAATTCCACAAGAAGCGTGGAGTGGTAAGAAATATAGTGTACATCATTTTAGAATTTTTGGTTGTATAGCATATTCTCTTATACCATCTAAATTGAGAAGAAAACTTGATGATAGAGGTGAGAAATGCATTTTTATTTGTTATAGTGAAGAATCAAAGGCTTATAAGTTGTATAGCCCCATTTTCAAAGCAAGTGATTATTAGCAGAGATGTTGAATTTAAGAAAGAAGAAGCATGGGATGGTATCACCATCACAATTGGAGCACCAATTCTATAGAATGAAGAAGAATCTAAAGAACAAAATTTTCAAGGAGATCAATCCTCTCCACAAGCAAGAACAAGCACTCCAATAAGAACACCTAGGAGGTTTGAATAAGGTGAATCATTTGGTCATGCATGTCATCCTACTCCTAATTCACAAGTAAGTGATGAATCAAATCCAACTCTTGCCACTTTAAGATCAAGATTGAAAGGTAAGAAAATGAAAAACTTGAATGAGATTTATAATCAAGAAGAAGAGAAATTAGATTTGTGTTCAAATTTTGCTCTTTTCACTCATGATCCTATGTATTATGAAGAAGCAGTTAATGAGGAACATTGGATAAAAGCAATGGATGAAGAGATGAATGCTATTGAAAGAAATCAAACATGGGATCTAACTAATCTACCTAAAGGTAAGGATTGCATAAGAGTCAAATGGGTTTATAAGAGTAAATTTGATGCAGAAGGAAATGTTGAAAAGCACAAGGCAAGGTTAGTAGCAAAAGGTTTTGCACAAGAACATGGAGTTGATTATAATGAAACATTTGCTCCAGTTGCTAGACTTGATACTATTAGAATGGTTTTAGCAATAACTGCTCAAAATAATTGGTATGTATATCAAATAGATGTCAAATCAGCTTTCTTGAATGGTTTCCTAAATGAAAAAGTGTATGTGAAACAACCACCAGGTTATGAAGTGCAAGGACATAAAGAAAAAGTCTATAGATTGAAGAAGTCCCTTTATGGTCTCAAGCAAGCACCGAGAGCATGGTATAGCAAGATTGATTCATATATGACAAACAATGGATTCACTAGAAGCAATAGTGAGCCTACACTGTACACAAAAATCAATAAAGAAGGTCAGATTTTGATTGTGTTTGTATGTTGATGATTTGATTTTCACTAGAAATTTGTTTGTAGACACATTTAAATCAGCAATGAAGAAAGAATTTGAAATGACAGATTTGGGATTAATGAAGTATTTTCTAGGCATAAAAGTTGTATAATCAGATAAGGGAATTTTTATTTGTCAAACTAAATATGCAAAGGATGTGTTAAGGAGGTTTAAGATGTTGAATTGTAAACCAACACCTATACCAGTTGCTACAGAGACCAAACTTAGCAAAGAAGACAAAGGGTCTAATGTTGATTCTACAACATTCAAAAGACTAGTTGGTAGTTTGATGTATCTTACAGCGATAAGACCAAACATCATGTATGGGGTCAGTTTAATCTCTAGATTCATGGAGTCACCGAAAGATTCACATTGGCAAGTTGGAAAGAGGATATTGAGATATGTGGCAGGAACTACAGAATATGGAATTTTATATTTCACAACTAACAATTTTTGTTTGATTGGTTATACTGATAGTGATTTTGCAGGTAGCATTGATGACAGGAAGAGTACTTCTAGACATGCCTTTCTTTTAGGAACAGGTGTAAGTGCATAATAATAATCTAGTATAGTGTGTAAAAAGTTCCCAGGTGTAAGAAATATCAAATAATTTTGATCCTAGCTTTCTTGATGCATCATCACATTTCTTGATACAAATATTATATTTCTTACATTTAGTATAAGGAGTGAGTTTTTTAACTTCGAAGGTTTTTCTATAAGTAGATCTCATATTACGTAGTTCTCTAAATTTGTTGACCCAGAATGTATGCCAAATCTAATCACGTGAGATCTTTAATAATTAAATTTGACAACTTTTAATGATAATTATCAATTCAAACATTTCCCTTCAAAACTTTACATAACTCATGTTTATAAAAGACGTGTGTGTGTGTGTGTGTTTTCTAAAATCAAATACATAATAATAATCTAGTATAATGTGTAAAAAGTTCCCACGCGTATGTAGCCATTTTCAAGAAAGTTTAGGTAGACATAAGACATGACATTAGTGCATATTTAAATTGAAAAAGACAAGATGAAGACAAAATATGGAATACTATTAGTGAACTGAAATCCTCAACTAGATGGGATATCATTTAATAATTATTATCAATTCAAACATTTCTCTTCAAAACCTTGCATAGCTCATGTTTATAAAAGAAATATCAAATAAAATATATATGCTAATGTTTTCTAAAATTAATTGCATAATAATAACATCGTATAGCGTGTAAAAAAGTTAGACACTTGTGTGGGCATTTTCAAGAAGATTTAGGTGGGCATAAAACATCTTGTCATTGGTGCATATTTAAAATGAAAAAGATATTGGTGCACATTCAAATTGAAAAAGACATGTCGAAGACAAAATCTATGATCATTTTCAAGAAGATTTAGGTGAACATAACACATCTTAATATTGGTGCATATTCAAATTGAAAAAGATATTAATACATATTTAAATTGAAAAACACATGCTTAGAACAAAATCTGTGATTATTTTAAAAAAAAATTAGGTGAACATAAAACATCTTAATGTTGATACATATTCAAATTGAAAAAGACAAACCAAAAACAAAATTTGGAATACTATCAATAGACTGAAATCCTCAACTAAATATGATATCATTTGGTTTTAAACTACTTTATAATTTAATATACTATTCCAAATAAAATCTAGACCGAAGGTCATGACAAAATCTGGGATATTATAATGGACTGAAATCCTCAATTAGGTGGCATTTTAATTGGTTTTAAACTACTTTGTAATTTGTGAAATCAATTAGGTGTAAGTTGAATAGTGCAAGAAGTCTCTGTTTCATCGACTCTTATATCTACAATTGATCGATTGATAGAAGTGTCGGACACAAAGACAAAATGGATCAGGAGATGGCATTAGCAGTGATTATTACGTGCAGTCTATCAGTGGCAGTTTTAGTGGCAATGGGAAGAAGAATATTATGGAAGAGTAATAACCATAAAATAAAACTCCCACCTGGATCCGCCGGATGGCCCTTTATTGGCGAGACATTCAGTTTCTTCAAATCTATTAATTCCTCCCAACACCAACTCCGTCGAAAGTTCGTTGATGAACGTGAGCGAATGTAATACTCTTACTAACACTCAAATTATTTGAATGAAAAATCAAACAGGTGATCTGATCTGATTTAACGTTTTTGCTCAGCTTCTGTCCAAGTTTTTTTCTGTGTTAAGCCTTTCAAAGAAAATCGACATCAAATACTCTGTTGAATCAATAATAATAGAAACAGTAGATTTTATACAGCCTGTCTGTTCTTTTTTGGCAGATTGGGATTGGCACTAACGTATTCCTTTTTGTTCTAGCTTGCAACCTTCATGCAGCAGACAAAAAAATGGCGACTATATATAAAATCAATTTTTTTTTAAAAGCGACTAGAGGTTAAATAGATATTTAGTATTCTATACAAAATATTTAGGAGTTTTGAATAGATTATATTTATTGAGAAGATCTTCTGGAATCAGTTGCATAGAAATTATTTGTTCCTGAGTTTTGAGTTGCTCTACAATGCATCTATAGTAATAGAAAGGGACTAAATTTGATGATCGTAAAACTTTATTTATATATTTGTGGTATAAATTTTATGTAGATCATTAAAAAAATTATAAAACATATATAAATATTTTATATACTATTTTTTCTGCTTAATATTTGAAAGACAATGTTAGATAAATAAGCAACTTTATATTCAATTTTTATACACTGTGAAAGCATAACTTCAATTATTTGGTGCGTTAATGTGTCTGTTATGATTGCTCTGGATGATTCATAACAGTTTGTAAATTGAAGTTAGGGCAAATTCTTTTGAGATCTAATTAGAGAAATTGAAATACAGGTATGGGCCGATTTTCAGATGCAGTTTGTTTGGAAATGCACGGACAATTGTGTCGGTGGATCCAGAGTTCAATAAATACGTCCTGCAAAATGAGGGAAGGCTCTTTCAAGCCAAATATCCTAGCTCTCTGGCAAAGATTATAGGCAAATATGGTTTGCTGGAAGTTCACGGAGAGCTTCAGAGAAAACTTCATGGAACTGCTGTGAATTTGTTGAAGTATGAGAAGCTTAGCTCTGACTTTATGGACGACATACAGCACACATTCCTCGCTGGCATGCAGAAATGGGAGCAACAGAGAGTCATCCCTCTTCAGCACAAGTGCCATCAGGCAAGCCAACATGCAAATGTTTATGTTTATGTTTATGAGTGTCATATACTTTTTCTAATTAGCTAATTTTTTTTCATTCGAATCTTTTCATGTCTTTCAGCTTGTTCTGAATTTGATGGGGAAAAAATTACTGGACTTACCCCCTGCTGAGGAGATGGAAGAAGTATATAAGGCTTTTGACCAATACGTGGACGCTGTCCTACGCTTGCCCCTCGATATCCCTGGTACTGCTTTTGCAAGAGGAATTAAGGTGCCTGATCCAGTTTAATGACCGCAATTTCAGTTATATTCTTACTGAATATTTTTTAGACTCTGAAATCATTCTGGTTTGAACTGCAGGCAAGAAAAACTCTGATAAAGATGATTTACAAGTGTATGGAGGAGAGAAGGCAGCATCCAGAAGTGGCTCGTAATGATCTTTTGACCAAGCTTCTGAAAGAAGGAATCTTTTCTGATGAAATTATTGCAGATCTGATACTTTTTTTGCTCTTTGCGGGTTTTGAGACATCATCGACAGCCATGGCATTTGCTGTAAAGTTTCTCACTGACAATCCGAGAGCATTGGAGGAGCTCAGGGTGAGTGCACAACAAACTCTTTTTTAACCAGTAATCCCAGCCCATCTAAGTCAGTATGAATAATATTAACCATAAAGATGTGGCGCAGGATGAACATGATGCTATCTTAAAGGCAAAAGGCAAAGACAATCAAAAGCTGACATGGGATGACTATACGTCAATGAAATTCACCCAGTGTGTAAGTACACTATATACTCGGATGCTTTTAACACATTTTTTTATAACAGTATTGTTGAGACCAATGTTTATGGGTAAAAACTGTGTCAAACTTTTGTATTGTTATAGATTGTAGAAGTGTTATATTTCTTATAGCGTTGTATCTCTTAAAATTATTGTTGTTAGTCGTCCTCATGCTCTATTGTTGTCAAGATGTTTGTGAGTTAAGATATTGTAATATTCATAAGATAGAACAACATTATATAATACTCCTCAAAGAAGGAATAATTCTACAAGATCTTAGTAATATGAGAACTGCAATTCGAGGGGAAAACTTAAAATATACTTCTATCAAATGAAAGACTCTTGACTTACTTGAAATACTTCATAGTCCTACTCATCTCTGTTATATGGACATGTATTACCTATAAGTTATGGGTAAACCTCTAATACCAATGTAGGCCGATCGATTTTCCCACATAAATAATTTGACAAGTTATCCTTTTGACCTAATATAATTAATTAAGGGGATGTATGCTATATGTTGGAATCTTCATTGACCCATATACATCATAATATCACATCCTTAGGTACATAACATGTTATCCCTTTTTATCATATTTTATCCTAGAAACATGAGAAGAAACCATGTAATGTGTGTTCCTCAAATTATAACCACCTTGTTGCCATTTTTTTTAATCATCTTAACATCTGTATGTGATCTTGATAGCTTATAGTCCTCCAAATCTGGTTCCAGATTCTACTACACTTCTTTCATTCCAATTTTGACCATAGTTCGTCCTCCTTGGCTTCAATGGATAGCCATGGTTATTGCCCCATTGACTCAATGTATTTTGATAGTGGTTGTTCTTTTATTTTCATGTATAACTATAGTGATTGTTCCTATTGTTCCATGTATAACGATAGTGATTTATTCTTTGATGCTCTATGACATGCCTTCACGACTATTTCCTCTTATGTTGATGCAAGTCTCCAAATGTCACAACCTTTATTCTCTTTTTCTATTACTTCGACCTTTTCTTCCACTATATACATTTCAACCTTGTCTTCTACTATTTTTATTTCTTGAATAGATTACTTGTGTTATTTTAAAAAAATTATTTCCCTATACAATCATCTTGATTTTCGTTTAAATTTGTCTTATATTCTTCTTCACAATCTCCATACTCAATCTTGTGATCTACCTTGAATTTTCTTTAGTCCTTGTTATATGTGATACCATGTAAAGTTATCTTGTTTCTTCTATACCAAAACTTGATGAACTTATTTTACACATTAATATTAATAATATCTACAATCTCTAACCAATAGATATCCAAGCATAATATCTAAACCCCAAAACATAATACTATGAATGTAAAACATGCTACTGTGTTCCACTCATCCTTTGTAAAATATCACAAGCTTTGTAAAGCAAAGTTGTGAGTTAATACTATGGTATCACAGGGATTCACTTCACTTATATGCACAAAAATTGAATAAAGACCTTTAACTAACTTGTGCAATGATACAAGCATTTCCTTAAGTTTAACTCCTTGAGTCACTTCTCCATCACCACTGACTCTCAAAAACATATGCAAATTATAGAACCATCTCGCCTAAAACATACCTATGAAGAAATAACTATTAGAGGGGAAAATCAATGGCATCATGAAAGTTTGAATCATAAGCAAGGCATGGATGATTCTGCATACAAATAATATTTCAGAGTGAGCTAGATTTTATTTTATAAATTGAACTTGTTTTAAGTTTTTTGGCTTTGGTTGATGTGATATTAGAGTGTGATATTTTTACTTAATATTTTTGTATGAATAACTTTGTAATATAATATTATATCAATATATTAGAAAAAAAATCAATTAAAAAAATCATAAATAAAAATTTAAGCCTTTTGTCATGATACTAATTTCCATTTCTTCTTTCTATGGCAGGTGATAAAGGAAACACTTCGTTTAGTTAGTGCCGCCCCAGGGCTTTTCAGAGAACCTAAACAAGACATTAAATTCAAAGGTTCAAATAATAATTTTTTATGGTTTCTAAATTGACACCACTCTTTGGTTTTATTTTTCAGGATTGAGTAAATCATATATTTGAAAACAATTTAATCGTACCATAATGCAGATTTTGTTATTCCAAAAGGGTGGAAAGTGTTTGTGTTCTTGATTGGACAACATTTGGATGAGAAGTACCATTTTGAAGCTCACAAGTTCCAACCATGGCGTTGGCAAAATGAGGGTCCGGTATGTCATGGAAAAGCCTTGTTAATTTGTGTTAAACAAGTTCATGACTAATATATGTAACTAATTATTGTTTATCTTTAATTAATTGCAGGAACTTTCTGAATACCCAGGGTTTATACCATTTGGAAAAGGTGCTAGGCTTTGTCCAGGGTATCATTTGGCGCAATTTGAAATATCTCTCTTCCTTCACAATTTTGTCACTAAGTTCAGGTCAAATTTGTTTACTTTTCAACTTTACTTTTGTTTTTCATTAAAAATCTCTTTTAAAGTCATGGTTTACTAATTATTTTGGGTCCTAAGTGTACATTGTTACAATGAATAGGTGGGAGCCAACAGAAGAAGTTGAAGGTGCTATATATTTCCCTCTTCCTTCCATGGAAAAAGGCTTTCCAATTCGTCTCCATTCTCGATCACTAGAATGATGAAAAGTTGTGATGTAACCTATTTAAAAAACATGTGTGTGTGTGTGTGTGTGTGTGTGTGTGTGTGTGTGTGTGAGAGAGAGAGAGAGAGAGAGAGAGAGAGAGAGAGAGAGAGAGATCTAATAATATTTTCGGACTGCTACATAAAATTAATAGTTAATTTTATTTTTGAACTTAGTACAATATAAATCATTGTTTCAAAGGTCTTTACAACATTTTTGATGCTCAAGGAAGCCTCATCACATAACGAAAACTTCAATAAATTGTAGGTAGTGAGCCAAAACTTCTTATTTGCATATCTATGAAACTTGAAAAGATATTATTAGCTTTGTTTATTTTTAAATAAAATTCATATTCACATACTTGTACATATTGAATGAATAATATTTGCTTTAATTAAATTTAAAGTAATTTATTATTAGTTATTTTCTTTAATTATAAAACAAATGTTCACCTTATTATAATATAATAGATAGCGAACATCTCTTTCATGTAGATGAACTTTCTTTTGAAACTGTCATATTATTATACATTAACTTTTTGATTTGTATTCTTATATATCTATATGATTATATTAAATATTAATAATTAGTATCATGTCTATCAAATCAAATTCTTAATTTACGTTAATATATTTATTATAAATTTTCAATTTATTTATTATAATTATTTATGGTTAAATCATGTTATTTTTTAAAATAATATATTTATTTTAAAAAATCAATATTAAAAATATATAAATAAGAATAATGAATTACTTTATGTACCATTACTTTCATTATCACCAAGTATAATTAACATTTCATGTTATTTTTCATGCTAGACCCTTTCAACACCACTTTCAATAACTATATTTAAGTATATTCGCAAATGGGTTATCAAAAAATTCGCTGCTAATCTTCTATCAAAGAAATTAAAAATTAGGGTACTATAAGGCTTAACATTTTTATAAATCACTTTACCTTTTGGTCTCTCATTTTATTTCTGGGTTTTGCTGATGTGTAAACAATAGTTTTATATATAAACAAGTGTTACGAAGTAGTAAGGTAGTATGCAGTTGTGAATGGTATATTGCATTTGTGATCAATACCTGTATGTGGTTGTGAATACTACATGCCCTCCAGCATTATTTTGCATGTCCCATCACTTCTAAGCCTATCCTTTTCCATATCAGACTCAGTTTGATGGCTAATAATAAAAGATAAATTAGCTTCGTGGGTGATTTTCCATGGACGGCATTTGGTCTGTCAAACTACTATGTGAAGACGTGGTAGAAGAAGAAAGAAGACAAACTCATTTTCCTGGCGAATTGCTAGCTGTAAGCCGTAACGTAGGGAAGGGGCTATTTATAGGAGTCAGCCAACATTCAAACATAATATAACACTAAACCACTCCCATGCACCACCTCATAATTGACACTTGGCACTACAACAGATATCCAATGCATAAGTAATGGTCCAGCATAAAGAACATCTGTCTAATGTGGAAAATGGCATTTACCATTGCTATGATTTGGACTTCCTTTCTATTTAATGTGGGTATTCAGTTTCAAGCATTGAGTAGTGTAAGGAACATTTATCTAATGTATAAAATGGCATTTATCATGGAAATGCAGATTTCTTTTTTATTTAAGGTAAATTTTCAGTTTCAAAGGGTTGAGTTTTATTGTATTAATAAAATTATTATTATTATTATTATTATTATTATTATTATTATTATTATTATTATTATTATTATTATTTTATTGAATATAAAATGTGAATAATATTTATCAATTGAGTGTAATCAAAAGATTTTGTTATATTTGTTTACATTATATTTCTTTGAGTATATGTAAGATTGTTTTTTGTATATTTTATTTTATAGATATATATGTGGAGAGGGTAGGTACATGATTGGGACCACTTCCAATTGATTGAGACAATAACTCTATCAGTCAGTGATGCCCACTCCCATATCATAAACACCTCGTCCTAGCTTGCCCAGGGCCACCATGCCCCGCCTTACCTAGGTCCACCCTGCCCAATTCCACCTTGCCTAGGTCCACCCTGCCCCACCCTACCCCACCCTGCCATGCAGTGGATGATTTTTGGTCAATACTTTTAGAAAATTACAAAATTAAAAAGAAACATAACAGCTGTAATGATTGCAATATTTAGACAAAAATAACTCAGATATATCAAAGAATATGCAAAAAATGTGTTCATTGAAAAACCCTTGTTAAGCGGATGAAATAGGTGCTCCACATTTTGAATTGGTAACTATTGTAAACCTACATTTCCAATAAATAACAGTTGTGAAAAATAAGTGTTTTGAAATAGATATGGGCATACATACAACCAACACTACATTTGGTCAATGGAAAGGTTGCAATAGTGCATGGACGACATGTGGATAAGATGAGTGGTCAAAATCAAACAAAACATTCTTTCATTATTTTAAAGTAAATTTTATCTATGGATCAATATGTGTCCCATACAATATTTAGTAGTTTTTAATTATATATAATTAATATAATAATATATCATTATATTATAATATAGTAGTAATTAATATATTTAACTATATATTATATTAATAATAATTATAAAAATATACTAGAATAATAATAAATATTAATATTATAATAATAATAAAATAATATGTATTAAATATTATTATTTTTATTATTATAATATATTATTAGATATAAATTAAAGAGTGAGGCAAAATTTACACAATTTTACTTTACATAATCTCCCTTTATCAAAATAGAAAATAAAATCTTTTCTAGTGTAACTTTCACCTCTGGGGCAACTGCAAATCATGACTATTGACCCCAAATCACCTTTTGTGTTCTAGGCACTAAACAACAATAATATACTATTTATAGGGGAGGTGATAGTGGAAAATAAGGTTGTGTTCTTTCATAAGGCATAACAATGAGTTATGTGGGGAGGAGCCATTTCATTTCTCGGTGAGCTCAAATAATGGTGAAGTAGTGGGGAAGGGTAATGCCATATAGAACATGGAAGAAATCAATAAATTCAAAGTGAGTTGGGTTGTGATGGTGAGGGGCAATGAAAAGTTATTTATGATGATGTATTTGAAGAACTTTGAGAAGAAACATGTGTAAAGTTCAATGGCATGTCACATATATCAATGTTTCCTATAACTTCTACTTAATTGATTCAGTTACCCAATTTGTGATTGAAACAAGTTTCATCTCAATGAAAACAACCAATCAAAGATTCCTCCACTATGCAAATTGGGACCCCTTTGCAATGGAATCAGGTCACATAAATCCAATGGACGCCCTAAATCTAGGTCTGGTGTACGATATGAGATCCTTGCTATACAATATCACCTAAAATACCCTCTCATTTCCACGGTTATTATTACCATTATTTACTTGATTATAAAGACAAATATTTTCCATAATTGTTGATTGAGTCTGTGGAACAATACTCGTAATAAGAGTTGACATTGATAAATTGTAATGGCCTCCAACAATAAATGTGTGTAGTAAAAGATACAACTATGAGATGGAGGATTATAATATATTATTGAAGGATCAACCTTCTAAAGAACATCACTAGTTCCCCAAGCAACCCATCAATACATCGGCTCTCAACTATGCAACAACATGTATTTAACATAATTGAGAAGCATGCCCAAAAAAAGATAGCAGACATCCCCTTTAGCATGATTGTATAGGGAATGAAAAGTATAGGTAAATCATTCCTTATAAGAAATATGAAATGTTTCTTGGATTCATTTTCAACTATAGGTAAATCTCCCCTACTTCTAATAGCTCCAATTAGTGTTGTATCATTTAACACCCATGTATCAACACTACATTAAGCCTTCTACATTCCTAGCTGAGATATGCAATCTCTTTATGGACACACATTAATAGTTTTTCAAGAGAAAATGAGATACATTAAATATGTGCTCATAGATGAAATGAGATTCATAGGCCCAAAGATATTTGGTAATATAAATAGTCGGTTGTGTGAATCCTTTCCACGCCACAACAACAAAAACTTTGGTGGTATTTTAATGGTACTTTTTGGGGACTTAGAATAGCTTCCACCTGTAAATGACATTCCAATGTATCAGGTAGTCTTTTTGTCATATGTTATGGTGCACATTTGAGACAATTGTGACATTGGAAACAATTTTTTGTCAACAATGATGTACATAACATAAGTTGAAATTCATTAATTTGATATTGAATATCATAGATGCAAACCCTATATAAAAAGATGGCTCTAAGCTCATGTCAAGGACATAATCATACATTATTGAAAAATAACAACATATTTTAAAGACACAACCCATATATATGCAACTAACATATTGGCAACAATGCATAATAAAGAAATGCTAAAATCCTTAAATGTTGCAATTGCAATCTATAATGTTGAACAGAGGAAATATATGAAGACATGTCACCAAAATGATAGTCAACTTGAATCAACCATGCTTCTATGCAAGGAATGAAAAATCATGCTAACATCAAATCTATGGGTGAAATTGGGATTGGTTAATGCAACAGTTGGAGAAATTGTTCACATTATCTATAGTCGAGACTCAAAGCCACCATCATTACTAATGTACGTAGTTGTTACATTCAAAAAATATTTAAGCCCACCATGGGATACTAACAATCATTCGCATCTTCCAATTCCTCCTATTACTCAAGGTAATCATAGATAAATACCTATCAGAATGTCATGTGGCCTAATAATACATGAATCATAGGGAATGACTCTTGAAAAAGCAAAAGTTGATATTAGAAACATAGATCATCAAAGCTTTACCTTCACTACTATATTGAAAGTACACTCCCTCAATGACATATATATCTCCCCTAATTTTACATTTGAACATTTTACAAGAATGAAATAATTTTGATATGTAAATGTAAGGAAATCAAAGGAAAAAAGGCTAAGAGAATTACCTTTTTTACTTCATTTGTATTAGCTCTAACTATAATATATTGTTTATACATTTATCGAATGGAATTTTAATAAACAAAATGACTAAAATCATCTTTTTTTACAAGCTCTTCTATAGTTTTTTATATACAATTTGGAAAATACAATGTGTATAGATGCAAATCATTTTCTCATGGTAAAGTAACATTCTATTAGTATATTGGGCTATTGCAATACATCAAGGTGTAGACCTAGTGTCAATCATGCTTGCAAGAATAAATGGATACGTTGGGATAATTGATGGGTGCCACATGGTTTTATGGCCATATCGATCATAAGTTTGACTAAAAAATGTACGTGGTGATGAAAGCACAATCATAAGTAAACTTTGACTATTGTTTAGTTGTCATCAGAACATCAGTCACAAGCACCTATGCATAGCATAGCAAATTAAATTAGACAATCCTTGCCAACCTATGAAACCAATTCTTTGTGGTAAACCATATGATTCCATGTTTTTGTGACACTATCTATGATTCCTTCTGATGTTCCTTGCACCCTCAAGGCAACTTCTAGTACTATAACTTGTATAAGCACAAAAATGACAAAAAGATAAATCATACTTGGTAAATCTAGGAGGTGAAAAGTACAATTTTCTTGGTACAGAAAAGAACCTCACAAAAATGTTAAAGGAATTACCCCAACTTTACATTGAACCCATAATCCATCACATTATTGGCCTTCATGAAAATATGGGGTGGCTTATCTGCTAATTTGAAACACATAAAACATACCCACAAAAATTATAGTCCCAAGAGCACTTATCATACAAACGTTCAAGATTGTTATTTGGAATGCAAATAGAATTATAATGAAAAGAGATGTGATAGGGTAGCTATTATTACCTTGGAAGTAGAAGGAATGGTCTTGAATGTTAACTCATTAATGTTTTCTAGTGAAGAGGGAATCACAAACTTTAGAGGCAAAGTAGCAAAGAGTATCACTCTCCTCCTCACAATGCTCATCATTTCTCTAATTAAAATTCTAACTCTAAAATAGAAACAAAATTTATAAGGGTTTTCCAAAACTTCCCTATTGTTCTTTTCAAGGTTCCTAATTATCTATAGCCTTGTTTGCTTCAACTAGTTCAACACATAACACATAGAGTTTAAATATAGAAAGTATTTAATAGCAACTGGGACTGTAGAGAATGCAAATAGATTTTTTGAGAAAAACTAGTAGAAATGCAAAAAAGGGTGTCTATGTTTCTGCTCCCTCCAAATAGCCTTCCACTCTGTTGCACCTCCATCAAGTTGATCCGCGTGGCATTCATCATACAAATGGATTATCCGTTGCCTTGCTTAACATTGTAATGTTAGCTACCTTTGCTAATTTTATTTTACCCTTCGAAGCAAATGCATAACATGAACGTAAGTGTATGATTGGATGTCGTTGATCTAGTTATTCACACGTTAATGACAACAAGGAAAAATAATAAAATATGAAGATCTTCCCTCGAACATTGGAAAATAGTTTTGATTTTTACTAATCAACATTTTGTCATTGTCTATCAATCATAGTTAGCATAAATTAATTGCCACAGGCAAAAACAATAGTATATATGATAGGTACTAATAATATTGTAAAGATCTAATATTTGAAGATAAATTTTTTTTCTTTTTCTTTTTGGAAATAGCTATATTCGCATGATCAAATCATACACTAATATTTTTACAAAATTCTTATTCATTATAATTTAATTTATTTATTATAAATTTATTTTTTCAAAAATATTATTAATTTAAAATTATAATAATATATATTTTTTGAGATTTTGTTTTATTGTATCATTTTTTTGGGGGTATGATTCTTTTCACTCATAATATTATATTATATCATTTTTTATTAATATAAATATAATTTTAAATTAAAAAAATCAATTATTAAAAATTATATATGAATACCTTTTTATTATGTAAATGTATATGTTTTAAAAAATGCCAAATAAATATTACTAAATATATTACACTAAATTTCAAATATTAAAATGTTTTGTATTAAAAAATAATATATTACAATACAAAATAACTAATAATTTTAATGTAACTTGTGCTACACTAAATGGCAAATGATTATTTGGCCCTATTATGATATTTAAATTGTGTTACATATGTGTGGTGCGAATTTTTTTAAAAAAAATCTAAGGTCTCATTTATTTGCTTGTCTCTTGTTAATATTACAAAATCATACAAAATTACATTAAAAATATATATAATAAATACTATTTAATTAATTGTTCAATTTAACATGTAGATAAATAGGGGAAATATAAGGCTCTTACCTTATTTTTGTTTTATTATAAATTTGTCTCAATAATTTAATCTTAGAAATAGATGTTGAATTATGACATTTGTTACACTAAAATAAGAAAGTGAACCATGATGGTTAATATTAGGATCATAAATATCCATAGGATAAGTTGTCATGAATTTAAAAACACTCATAGTTAGTTCAAGTTGGTCCAAAATGATTTACCATTTGGTCAAAAATGATTTATTATACATATTCATCTACTTCTCAACCTTTGCTCACAATCATAATTTTGCACATTGCAACTCCTATTTTCCTATAATTAGTTAATTCTACTTGATAGAGTGTCAAGAAAAATAATTTTGAAATTTGTATTAGATAGATCCACTTATATGTCAATAAATAAATATTTTACAAGAAAAATAACTTCACAATGTATGCCAAACATATTCCATAATAAAATGTTAAATAGGAAATAAGAATTCCCCAAGAATATTTAGCTTCAATCTAAATCTAAAACTTTTATTATCTCTTTCATATAAGTTTTTAAAACCGATTGAACTATTTAATTTGTTTAATTAAGTTTTATTGGCCTTCATTTCCACAATTTACATTTCCTTGCAAGTAAATTAGAATAAAAAAGTATCAAGTTATTTTGAGAACAAGATCTATGCCTATCATTCTCATATGTTCTGTAATCAACTTTCTTTGAATAGTTCTTCACATCTTTAGCTTTGCCTCTGATTGCCTCTTCATTTCATTATGCTTATGAGGAAGGATCAACCCCTTGGGATAGGAGGATCCCACAAGTTATGAAACAAACCTTGCTACCTCTAACAATAATATAATTAACCAATAGCTCCATCAGCTAGTACTAAGATCCACCCTTTATCCACATATATTAGTATTTCAGTCTTAAGATCTAAAATCCATTGTAAGGCCACTGAGGATTTATTGATAGAATAACTCAAGAACAATGAAAATGATTGCAAACATATGCTCAACAAGTAGTAACCCAAAACACAAAATGGATCCTTAAATTTCGTTTTAACCCTTTTTTGGTTGTTTTAGCCCAACCATGGGAATTCAAATGTGAGGGAAATGAGTAATTTTCCTTGCATACAAATTTTGGTGAACTCGATGGGAAGATTTTTCATTTTTTTGAATCTTTTTTTTATATTTTCATCCATTATGTTTTTATTCTCTCTCTTTCCATTATTTCTTGGGTTTTCTACACCCACAAAACATGTATTTTTTATAAATACCTGCCTCTTTAGTCCATGTTACCTTCCCAAGTCATGTGAAAATCTAATAACAAAAATATTTTGAAGAATCGGTTCAATTTGTGTCTCAACTAGAGCAATACCCTCATGGCATGTGTAATGTTAGCTCTATTATTCAAACCACTTTCCTAGTCCCCAAAGGGTAGGGGAAAATATTAGAGCAAATAAATTTTTCCATAGATATTCCAAACACACCTCACAGCTAACATGATTCAAATGACATAACCATGACTAATAGGGTATTATATATCTAAATTATAGCCTTCCCTCATACTGAGTTTTAACACCTCAAGCACGAGGTTGATTCTATATTTTAAACCTTTATAATAAACAAATCAAACATGTGGAGGGAAGAACTATATAGTATTATATTTAAGTAGGTTGTCACCCATGTTAAATTAAATTTTAATGTGTCATCCCTTGAGCAACCACATACACAATAGTTCATCATAAGGTATCATTATCCTCCCCTGCCTACATATAAGTGTATCATACAATCCATTCATAATAACATGGATAATCTCATCAAAATAATTATACCCCATTGCTAGCCAATAATGTTGCATAAACTATCATCACCACCTGTGTGGGGCACATCCAAGATATTGGGTCTAGTTGTGCACTATGCTTTCCCTTGATCCTCTATATAAAGGGATCATTTATCACACTACCCATTTAACAATACCCATTCAAACATTCCCACTAAATTAGTCTAATCCTTCTCATAAATTGTTTGTTCCACCCTGTAGTCGATAATATTTATCTAGCCATGTTAACATTGACTATGATTGCACAACCATATTCCCTAACAATCAGATACTACTTTATTAGCATATGTATTCTAAATATACTCAATATGATAATTATATATGACATACATTATCTTAGCTTGTTCAAAGGCCAACCTTCACATCTGAGCCCTATATCCCATGAATTTTAAATAGAATATAGATCCTTAGGAATATATCTCTATAGTTATGAATCAATAAATAATGAATAATAAAACAAACTATTGCAAAAAAACCAACCAAATGAATTTGATTGTCAACTAGCTTACTATATATATATATATATATATATATATATATATATATATATATATATAATTAAGAGATGTTGCCCAATTTTACTTTTTACTATGTAATAGACATGTGCAACAACCCCCATGTGAATAGGCAGCTAAGAGATGAAATGGTCGAGCTATGAGTGCCACTTATCTTAATCTAAATCTAAGAAGTGTGCATACTAATAGATTCAACAAAGCTAAATAAAACTAGGTAAATTAAGTAAAATGTAAATAAAATGTATGTGTATCTAAATATTAAACTAACACCCTCTTTTAAATTATTTTAGGGAATTATTTAAAAAATGAGACTCAAAATGGGTCTTGACAACTAAGTCTAATAAGGTATCCATGTACAAAGTGTTCTCTTGTAAGTAAAGAAAAGGAAAAAACTTGTAGGAAAAAAAATCCACCCTAAAATAGATATGAGAGAAGTTCTAAGAGACCTACTCACTAAAATAGGCTCCCACAAAAAGTTGTATAAGTATATGGCAAATAACAACTACATCATTGTAGAAGTGAAACCCTTCAATGAATTTAGGATCAAAAAATCTTCCAAATATGATTAGGATCAAAAATATTTATGAATATAATAAAATTAGGAACAACTATCAAGATCAAGAGAGATAAAAATTTGCATGAGTGAAATAAAACAACACTATTTAAACCACCAAAACAATAGAACATGTCAAAAATGTAAATGGCACAAAGTGAACATTCTTATAAACATTGATTAATTGATGAAGGTATCTTCCATAAACATTCAATATTTTATATAATTAAAAACAATAATTTGTAAATAGAAAATCGAGAGTGAAACTTCCAAAAAAAGAATCCAATGAGAGTTCATATGGTACATATACCATCTCACCAATATACATATGTAACCAACTTTTACATATGCCTAATCTATAAGAATAAACACTAGGTACATATCTCAGTCAAATATGAATCTAAGTAAACTTTAGCCATAATACAAAATTCTCACCCCCACCACCATTATTGCCACCATCCCCCATAAATACTGATTAGAGAGAAGTATGAAAGAAACATGTGTATACAAATGGACTTTTAAAAATTCTAACAAAAGTCATCAGCTCCATGTGTCTCTTTCTCTTTGTCTACACCCTTCTTGAATTTTTATACTTCCTTTTCTATCACCAATTCTACTTGTTTTTCTCATCACTTAGTGGTTGGAAGTGGCAGCCTATGTATCTTTGGCTCTTTGGATATTCTAGCTTGCAATGATGATATTGCTCATTGGTCATTCAAGTTTTCTGAATATTTTTGGTTCTGCCTCACTTTTTCCAACCCTCTTATGTTTGTTGATTTAGTTTGGAAGGGTAGACAGTTTGGTTTGATGCCCTCCAAGTGGGTTTGTTGCCCTTGATAATTATTTCACTCTTCCCTATTTTAAATGATATTTTTTTGCCCTCTTTTTTGGCTTCGTTTGGTTGTCTCTAAATGGCTCCTTGGTGGAGGGGTGGTGCCTTCCCTCTTAGCTATATTTTTATGGTTTTTAAATGTGTTGTGCTAAGCCTTAGTAAGTGTATTATCCTCTTCCTACATCAAGGGGTCTAAAAATTTAAGTGGAATCTCCATCCAAGCCCCTGGCCAATCGGATTATAGTGGTCAGGATCATGGTGTCCACTGGTCAAGATAATCATGGCCTATCTTGATGGTTGGAGAGGGTTTATAGCAAAAAATTATCTTAAAGGCTTTTTGGCTTAAATATTTTTTGCTGATGGAAGCTCTTAGGGAGAATCAATGGATATTGGGTATGGCTTTTGGGGATCTTTCATGAGCAGTTGGTGTCATTTTTGATTTTGGCCTGATTTCCTTTTTGATTGGGTTCCTTTGCTTCATTATTATGATTATGGATATGGGTTATGGTTCTTGTATTTTGGGTAGGTTCTCAAACTGGTTATCATTGTTTTTATGGATTTGGTTTATATTTAAGATATTTTATTATGAGAGTTATTTAAGCTGAAATTTTATTTACTATTATTTAGATTTTGTCTTTTGTTTTATATTTTATATTCAAGATTTTATATTTTATCTTTTCTTTAGATGATATTTTGTCAAAGACTTGTCCTTTCAGTGGAGCTCTAAAGATTTCCCAAGGTCACTACTACTTTTTTGTATAATTGTCACTTCTTTATGAATAGGTAAGGGACTCTCCAATTTTAATATCAATCCCAAAAAAAAGATAACAAAGTTAATGAATAAAAACAATGAATAATAAAGTCCTAAAAATAATGTTTGATATGTTATATATACTATTTAAAATTAAAAAAAGTGTGTGAAAAAAAAAAACACAAATACATGAAGAGAGACAGTGTTGTGAAAAGAACACAACAAACATCTCATGGTAACTTTATGAAATAATATGAGTATAATGAAAATATGAAACTAATAAAAGTCCTATATGTATAAATAAAATATTTTCGCTTTATAAATGATTGTATTTTATATTTTCTAATGTATCTCAACAAAGTTTTATAGAATTTTACAAGTAATAAATTACAAATAAAATTATTTATAATAATACATTCTCGATACAAATAAAAACCAATCTAAAATTATTTCTATGAATAACATGAAAAATTATGTACTTAAAAAACATCAAATTGCTTTGACATACAAGATAAAAAATAATAATTATTTATTAATAAATTCTTGAAAACCTAAAAATGAATAAGCAAAAATAAAAATAAACCCTTAACATTATGAATATCTAAAAAATCAAATCACTTCAAGCCTCCTAGATCAAAAAATATGGCCTCCAAAAATTTAAAATATAAATGATTTGCTTAATAGTGCATTCAAGAAAAAAATACATGGGAGCTAAAAATGCCAAAAATAGGTCATGTGGGTGATATAGACATATAACCAAATGCTAAAAGGTATCTAAAAAATCAAATCATTCCAAGCCTCCCAAATCAAAATATATAACCTCCAAAAATTTACAATATAAATGACGTGCTTAATAATACATTCAAGAAAAAAAATGCATATAGACATGTACCCAGATGCTAAAAAGATTCTAATAAAAGTTTTGTTTTGGAAGATTTTAACAAATAACCTACTTCACATGGCATGCTTTAACAAAGTTAATAAAGCCACCATGCCACCAAAGTACTTATGTTATCAAGTGAGAAATATTTTTTAAAGCAAAATCCTAATGAAGTTTTAAAACAAAAGGTAACCATGGGATTCGATGCCTTATCCATTTGAATGGCAATGCCTTACAATAAACTCTTTAACCACCATGTTAAGTAAGGCATGTTTGTATGAAAATGAACAATTTATCCTTATATTAAGCATATAACAGATTTGAGACTTCTTTTAGATGGCAATGGTGGAAAAAATTCAATAGGTCATGAGGTACATAAAATAATAGAGTAGAGAGACAACTAAATAATTCCTGCCCAACCTCATCCACAACATTTGATATCTGAAAATATCAAAAAAAACATTCAGTTTGGAATGGAATGATTTGTGTTATGTTTGGATTAATATTTATAGATGAGGATGTGAACATAAAATAAATCATTTGGATGGTGATTTATTCATCATTGATACTCTGTGTTGATTATGTTAATCTACGTAGATTTTTGAACTCTTAAATAGTGTTTATGTGGTGTTTAATTGTCATCAAAAAATAAATATATTTTATAGCACCTCTTTAAATTTATTCTTTTATGATCTAAAGACTTTAAATATTTCCTTGTAATAACAATATATAACATATAAGTCTTGCCTATCTTTATGGGTCTTATCATTGCTTAGGTACCCATTTACATAACTTTTGTGACTCTTAATGTATTTCTACTTTACAAATTGTTTTGGTAAGAATATTTGTAACTTGATCTTCAATGTTGTGTTATACAAATTGAATCACATAGTTTTGAATAAATTATTTAATATATTGATGATGAATCTCCACATGTTTTGTTCTTGCATGATAGATAGGATTCTTTACCAATTGGATTATAATTTTGTTTTCAAAATATAATACTGAAGGTTAATTTTATGAAAATTATAATTCACCAACTATTCTCCTCAACCATACTATTTCAAAAAAGGTTGCACATGTTGATGTATAATCTACCTCTATTGGTGATAATTTAGTTGTTGGTTGTTTTTGTTACAATATGAGGTAACACCTAATCTAATGTTGAACACAAAACTGGTAGTAGATTAACAATCTTCTACACATCCATCCCCATCAGAATATGTGAAACCTATCAAAGATATAACACAACATGCCACATATTTTACCCCAAAATTTATAGTTCTTTTTCACATTTTAAAAAAAAATAGTTACTTTCCAATGAATAATTTATGGAGATGACATTAACCTTTAAACTAGACTAACAACACAAAAAATGTTAGGGCTAGTTAAAGTCAAATAGATGACTGCCCACTTACTGTATAAATAATGTGTCATCTATATTTTATGAATCGTTACTTTTTGATAATTTTATCCCTAATTCAACTAGTTTAGTGATAACTTTACATTTTTCTATTTTGAATTTAACCAAAAAATCATGTGTATATTCAGATTAAAAGAGTAGTATCTTATCATTTTTCTTCCATACTTTTATACCAAGGAAATAATGAAGTAGTCCTAGATTAGACACAATTACTTATGATCATTATTCATCTTGTAGATATCAAAAATTAAATATTTGTAACATCTCTATCTTGTACATTTAACAACTATCAATCAGGGCTCTACCCTTCAGTTGTAGACCTCCCTACTATTGAAAGGCTTACATTCACCATATCATTGTGCCTAAATGATTATCTCTTAGTTTGATCCATATCCTTCTCATGACATAGGTATCCTATACTACATAAAAAGATTAAAACTTAATAATCATCATTAATTATCAGTTTTAGATTCATACCTATTTTCTAGTCTTCTAGACATTACTGGTCATAGAGGGACACTACTGTCGATGGTGGTGTCTAGATCCTTATCTAGTGTCTAGTATCCAAAATTCATCTAAATTACAAAATGATTAAAACCTATGGGTTATACTAACTATTTTATTGAACCCTATCATGAGATATTTTCAAAAGGTGTGGTAGAAATACAATTCTAAACCTTTTCATTCCTCATCTAGTAAATACTAAGCAAACACCTACTAAATTTAAATTAATCAACTACACAAGCACTCTATTCTTCCCTATTCATCCATATTTTCATATCAATCATAAGATAAGTCATAGTACAGATCTTAAGAATTAAAATAATAGCTCTTGAGCGATATTTTTCAAATTAATGGTTAGATAACTACATTCATCTTCATATTGTATATTATACCCTTGTGCACACACACTTTCTAACATATATGAGATAAATATATAATTTTTAGGTCCTCCTTTTATTATTTGATATATAGGAACCACCCATTGACAGAGGAGTCTTTGGGACAACTCGACACCGTGAGCCCAATAGTCCATTTTTTAATAAACTCATTCCAAGGGTGAAGAGCTAGGGTTTGATCAATCAATGAAGAAAAGTAACATGTATATCGAATATGACTACATCAATATAAATATAATAAAAAACCTATAATATTTAAGTTGGTTACATCCATATACAATCATTATTTCATATAGGATACTTGTGTCACAGTCAGACACCATCATCGATGGTAGTATCTAGATCTCACAGTAGTGTCCACAGCCATAGATGTATATTTTATAGATTATGAAAATTGATCCAAAATAATTATTCTACATACTTTTCAAATGTCTCCATTTTGAATATGCCTTTGCATAATAAACTAGACAAGTACCATTATTTCTTATTTATTGCAATATCTTTTAATAGTTGTACTTTACTATTTCTAACAATCTCAATTATATAAATTTAGAATGTTATTTATTTGAGTTTTCTATTAGCTAGCCTATTATAAATTATTTCATTACCCTTGTGTTATAATTATTTATATATTCTTTAGCATATCCCCCACTAAATAAAGTTTAGGGTTAAACATTTGGTGAACTCAACCCTACGTCTTCTTTTATACACCTAGTTTGATCTAGGTTTCCAACATCCTAAGGTTTCAGTTTGTGATTTATTTTTAGATCTAAAGCTTTACCCTAGGTTTTTATACTCATTTGGTTACAAGGGGTTTGTATGCATACGATTACACTTTATTCTTCCTTGATTTCCACATTTGAGCTTCCAAATCATTCTATTTTAAAATTCTTCATAGATTTCATCTACTTAGGATTTTAAATTATAGTAATTATTTACTGTTTATTTTTCCTATCATGTTGTAATGATATAATTCTTATGCCTCTTATTTATAATTATCATATTAGTCTTTTAAACATTTAAAATGGATTAAATTTTACCTTTTCCTCTTCCTAACCCTAAAGAGGGTGATAGCTACCATCCCTCTAACTAGGTCCATTTTATCACTCTTCCAAGGGGTAAGGTGGCCTATCCTATGGTTTCAAATGAAATTAATCAATATTTCCTTCCTCAAACCCCTCCACCTCCCAAATAACTTTTAAATGATTTGTGTATGCTTTTTCAATCCAAAGTACTTAGGGTTTGTGTTTGTGAAACCTTAAAGGATCAAATCACCACTATGATAAAGTTAATAAAAGAATTAAAAAATGAAAAGTAATATTTCAATTTAAAACTTACATCATTGAAAAATTATATTCCATGCCTACAAAATACAAAATGTGCTAGTGTTAATCATGTTTTTACATCTTCATCTAACAATGTTAAACCCAACAAGGATTCATAAAAAAATGAAAAGCTACAACATAATAAAACTAAAATAAGTGATTCACATAGTGAAAAATAGACTATTTATAACCCAATTGAAATCTTAAGAGACATGCTTCAAAATAAAGTGATTCAATTACCTCATCTACATACTATAAAGAGATCAAAATACCATTTTGCATTTCATAGAATGCATGGGCATCATTTAGATTGGTTTTTTCATTGAAGGACAAAATACAAAATATAAATGATAGTGGTGATCATATCATTGATAACCCAAGTGAAATCTTAAGAGACATGCTTCAAAACAAAGTGATTCAATTACCTCATCTACATACTATAAAGAGATCAAAATACCATTTTGCATTTCATAGAATGCATGAGCATCGTATAGATTGGTTTTTTCATTGAAGGACAAAATACAAAATATAAATGATAGTGGTGATCATATCATTGATAAATAAATCAAGAAATCCACTCACATTATGAGTACCTATTCTAAACCACAAGTGCCAAAACAACAAATATGGGTACTAAAGGATAATTCAAAATTAAAACAACTGCATATGCAAAAATTGGAGAAAAAAATATTCAAAAGACACAATTAGATAAATAAAATATTTTAAATGCCAAGCTAGAGCAAGATATGTAAAAAATCAAGAAGTCAATCATAAATTATATTTTTTCTGGTGTTTAAGAAAAGATACATGACTCTTCTCTAGTTCATAATGAGATGCAACATTTTTACAATTATGAACATTGTCAAGAAACATAAACTTTCAAAAATGAAACTTCAATCTATAGTACAATGGCTTTTACATACATAGATATATCACAAGTTTAATAACAACCTAAGAAGTTACATCTCTCTTATAATAATGATTACATTGATGATTATGATCCTAATAATATAGGAGATTAGTATGATCCTAATGATACTAATTATGCACCATATGAATATGACACATGATACAGGGCCTTCATAGAGAAAGCCCCTTTATGATATCCTTGGCTTTTAGTAGAACTTTTCCTTGTACATATATTATTTGCTTATCCTTCCAAATATTTTAAAAATACCAAAAAAATATTATATATTTAATAAAATACATAAACAATCAAATAATTAAAAAAATACAAAAATATTTAGCATTCTCATATTTTATTATCTCCTTAGTATCTATGTTGTTTTTTTATATTAGTAGATAACATATCGTTTCATTAATATATACACATATATTTCACATATTTTTGAGTGTTATACAAGCATACCTAGACACATGATATATGCATTTTTAGATGTTGTACTACTCATGTCATATAGTAAGTTGGGCATATTTTATTTATTTGATCATGATTGATATAGGTTACATATATTTTATGGTCATTCTACATTATCATTTTGAGCTTATACGCTAATGCTTACACATGTGTATGCCCAAGCTCATATCTTTCATAGTGTACTTTTCATGATATAGTACATAATATTTTTGCTAACACATATATGCAGGGACTAGTATAATATGCTTATGTCAGTTGATTAATTTATTCATATTTTCACTTCTTTAAATTTATTACTTTAGTTGTTATTGTCTTACTTGTGGAACATTTGAATATGTTCCTTGTCTTTTGGCCCCTGTGTCATTGTATGTTGATTGGACATTTGCATATGTCATTCTATGTTGATTTAACATTTAAATATTTCATCCCCTTTGATTGTGAAAATTTTGAACATGTTCCTTGCATGAGGTCTCCTTAGACCATCATTTTGTATTACATTGAGTGTTCTTGTGTATGTGTTTGATTATTTGTTGAGCTTGTATTGTTAATATATAGACATTGCCATGATTTATATCATGCATCCTTGTGACTTGATGTGAACACCTATTGTGAGTATAATTGATATATCTAATTTTACATTTTATCCCTATATGCTACATGATTCATACACAGGTAATAGAGTTGCCTTATCCTTTTGAGGTAAGGTACCTACAAGTTTCTATTTCCATCACCTCAAAAAAGGGGATTTTAGTGGGGGCATGTCATAGAAGGCATGACCTTTGAATTTTCATATTTTTTGATATTTCAATGAGGTTATATCACAAAGGCATGACCTCTGCACTTATACATGTTCACAATTTTTTAGATTACAATGTAGGCATGTCACAAAGGCATGACCTCTACACTTATACATTCTCATAGTTTCCAGATTGCAGTGGGGGCATGTCATAAGAACATACCTCCACACTTATACACTTTCTCATTATATCTATATTTCATTTGGGGAATGTCATAATAACATGACTTCCACATAGACACAAGCTTTAGTTCAATTCCATAATTCAGATATACACTTGGGTCAAAATCTTATACAATACATTAATTTTATATATATTTAAAATAGGGTTTTTCTTATCTATGACAGATATAATCCAACTTAGACATATTATATTTGCATATTCCATGATATTGAACCATAAAATTTGAAACTTTTCAATTATACTACTCATTGTGATGCACCAATTACACCAGGATGTAATGTTAAAGACTGATGCATAGTCTAAACTTTTAGAGGTCATAACTTTTGATCTGTAACTCTATTTGATCTCTCATTTGTGTCAAAATTACCATTAAAAAAAATTAAATCTGTCCATAAGCCACCATATCCACTTAAGGGTGATTTTAAACTTTTTGAGACCATACATGACTGTCTAAGGGTCTGAAACTAAAATTTAATATTTTTTTGGGTTTTTTCTATTTTTAGAATTAACATAGTTTTGTAACCAAACATGAAATTTAGTTAAAATTAATTCATTATGTTAATTTTAGTTTTTATTAGATATGTGAATATTTTTATAGTTGATCACACTTGCATGCGAAACTTACTAAAAATAATAGTTGTTAAAAATAGCAGGTCAATTTTTTTGTTTTTACATTTTTAATTTTTGCATGTCAACTCCAATTCTAAGCTAAGGTTTATCTATGCTATTTTATTTAATTATTATATTCATTCAATATGAATTAATACATATTATTATTTTATAAGTTCTATGTATTGTGCCTAAAATGTTTTTTTGACTTGATAGTATTTGGGTTCATTATCGAGTCTTTTCTGCTACAGTAGTGGATTCATTTTATTCCTGTTGAAGTGATTAAATTATTAAACATTACCAGATTTATATATTGGATTGATTAAATCATTTAATCTTTCCACATTAATATGATGAGTTGATTAAATCATTTACCCTCACCTTACTATATATCCACACTTGAGTTGTGCAATTGAGATATAATGATCTCAAAGATCATGTCAAAACTCACCCTTATAGTGAATTGTGAGAATAATACCTTACAATATCCCTCGTAAAATATCTAAGGTTTAGGTATGAACCTTCTCCAGCTCTGATATTTAAAAATGAAGCATCTTTAATAATTTAAAGCATCAAGAGACAACATGGTTGTATTGAAATGCAAGTGTACTCCTTTGCTATGTTTCTTTTGAATCATTCCAATTTTTTAAATTTTATATTATGTGCATGCCCTTGGTTACATGTCATACACTAAAAAGAACACTCAAAGTGGGCTCAAGCAAAGGCAAGGTGTGTTATACACACTTAGATACACATTTCATTTTTTAAACTAGTTATTTCATCCTTATACATTACTAGATTAAAGGTGGAAAATGTAGATACTGAAACTAAATATTTATAATATCTCAATCTTGTACATTTGAAAAATATCAATTATAACTCTACCCTTTAGTTCTAGACCTCCCTACTATTTTAAAGCTCCCATTCACCATCTCACTATGCCTAAATATTTATCTCTTAGTCCAATTCATATCCTTCTGATGACATAGGTCTCTTCTATTACATAGAAATTTTAAAAATTGATAACTATCATTTATCATTCGTTTTAGATCCATACCTATTTTATAGCCTTTTAGACACTACATGTTGTTGAGGTATGTTTTCATTATTGATATTGTGGCATTGATGTGGTCGTTGATGTCAAAATCAAGATGGAAGTCATTAATGTCAAATTCAAAGTTGATGTCATGCATGGTGAAGTGGTATGTGACAAGGAGTCTTATAACAAGAGATAATTTGAAGGAAAATTATTATCTCTTTATTTAGAGAGAATTTGAATGCAACTTAGTAACTTTTATAAGGTTGATGACATGTTTCAAGATCAAGATACAAGGTAAGCATACTATTGAGTACTAGGTGTCTTGAGAAGCCTAGTCTAACCCTGTAAGAAGGTGGGCTATGTCACATAAGTGAGTCCCACTTGGTGGCCAAGTGCATCCAAACCCAAAAAAAATTAGGGTTAGAACAAACCCCCTTCGTTTGAACCCCCATGTGTACTTTTTGAAGGGGGTCAAAGGTTTAATTTAGCATTTTATTAATTAGAATGATATTTGGGGGAGGGGCAGCAGGGTTTGAACAAAAGAGGTTAGAACGAAGGTGGTTTGTTTGAACCCCATGTGGCATGAAATCCTCACCCATTGAAGTGGAAAGCTACTATTGGCCTAAAATTGCCACTTTGGATGCCATGTATTAGGATGAAAAAATAAAATAGAAACATGTGGCTCTAAATATAAATAGGTATTTTTACAACCTTTCTAATAATATGATTTTTTAAAATTTTAATATTATTTAATATTTATTTTGATTTATTTAGTAAAATATACTTATTTATATAATAAAGTACCATATGTTTGAGGCACTGGGAAAAATAGGAAACTATGGCCAAAATTTTTGAAAAATATTAGTGCACTCGATTTTAATGTTTTTGTTCTAATGGTGAAAAAATTAGTCTATTTCAACACACACACACACACACACACACACACACACACACACACACACACACACACACACACACACACACACACACACACACACACACATTGTGAGGAGAAGACATAAGCATGGATATTCCTTGCCTTGATCATTAAAAATTTATTTTTTAATCAAAAAATTATAAAAAAATAATCTTTCACTACATCTATGTTTCTAAGACCTCTCTGCAAAAAATCTTGAGAAAATATTATGTTTTGAAAAAAATATGAGGAGAAATCAAGTACTCAATAAAAAAATTTGTACATAAAAAATACACACTGTGTATTTAGGTATATATATATATATATATATATATATATATTCAAAAAAATAATAAATTTAATCTACACTTTAGATGAAACATTTCATTAGTTTACACCATTTTCATATTTTATACGGTTAAGTCACTATTGTCTATACAAATTGAGAAATGTTCATATTTTCATTTTTTGTTATACCCTTAGTATCAAAAAGTGGGACACGATATTATGATTCAACCTAGGTTTATGCATAAATCATAGTAAATCTTGGTGAATTGTGATATTATAGGCATGAGAGAGTGTATAAAATTGTGTAAGCATGATAAAAAAGCAAAGCAGTCTTCAGTAGAGTTCCAATGTCAGTTTTGAGGCTTAGTCCTTATATGAAGAGATCTAGTGAGAAGACATAGGTCTGGTAGCATGTTGAGGTGGGTATCTAAGGATTATGAGAATAAAATTGGTAGTGTGTGATAATTTTATGAGTTCATATGACATTAATATGAGGTGCTGAGAGTGGTGTAAGAGGTTCAAGGTGTGTTCAAGGTCTAAGTATGACTGACAGTTTAAGGTGTAATGACTAAAAAGACCTAGTGTGGCCTAATGAGGGGTCAAGTTCAGTTTCTAAGGTGACAAAGCTCATAATATAATTTTTAGAGGTATAATAGTTTGTTTCAAGTTTGTTTACCAATTTATAGGTCAAATATTGAAGGAGAAAACATGAAAATTGGTGTTGAGGTTTTTTGTGTGCACATAATGAGGTATTGTAAACACGAGAAGAATTTTATTATGCTTGTTGGCATGTGAAAAATTTACATGAGGATATAATAATATCATGGTATTTTTGGAATTTTCTTAACTCAAATTTCTTGGTATTGGTTTTGGATTTGAGGGATAGTCATTTATGAATAATTTTTAAGAATGAAAGGTAATCTAAACCCTCCTAAAAACCCCATAATGACCTAATTTGAAATATCTTGTTGAAAATGGCTCCGAATGGATTTTATGACCTATTTTTATGATTGGATAAATTATATTACTCTCATAGGTTTCTCCAAGTGGTTTTGGTATGTCAAAAGAGTGCGTGGAAGTTATAAGAACCCCCTCGTTTCTTAGATTTTTGATGTAGTAGGTAGGGTTGACCAAGTCAAACCATGAAATTTGTTGAATATTGAATATTTAAAAATATATATTATTAAAATTATTGTTTAAGAGTATGTTTTAGACCTAAAATATGTTAAATCGCTCATGGAAGTTGTCATATAGTTAAAAAGGCCTAGTGAGGGAGACAGTGAGAAAACCAAGCAAAAGTGAGTATGAGATTAGGGATGGATTGTAGTGGATTAGGGATGGATAAAAATTCATGGGTTAATTTTTAAATACCTATATCACCTTTCCTCTTGAATATAAATTATGATGATTCTCATATACAAACAAAAAGTTGTTCTCAAAGTGACCTGTCAAACATAATGAGGTTTGTGTAGGTGAAGACGTGAGATTGGTCTATAAGACCAATATTGATATTTAAAATTTTAATATGTTATAATTATACTTAAGTATCATCTAAACCCATTTAAATTTTATAAAAGTGTTCACAAGTGTTTTAAATCTTGGTTTTCATGACTATGTTTTTGGAGTTATAGGCAATTTTCTTTATGTGAGTGAGAATGGTATTCCTAAGTATTTTTACATATATACCTATATAAAATACACATTAATATTTTATATAGGTATAATAGTCTCTTTTTAATTTATTTTTATGTATGATAAACTCCTATGAATGTGTGAAAACTCAAAGGCTCTTGATTAGGTTTTTGAAGACTGTACAATTTTGAGTGAGCATATAAAGATGATCAATTTGATGTATTTTTAAATGTTTTATGAATTATAATGAACATTATTATAAGATTTATGTAATTTAATATACATACATATTATTTTTTTATTATATTATGTGTAAAATTTGAGTGTATACTTTAGATATTCAAGGCAGACTTTCTCGCAGTGAGAAGGCCTAATTACAAGTAGACCTAATGGTGTGGTTCAAGGAGTGAAATGAGATAAATGATATTGGAAACCTATGATGAGATTATAAAGGGTATAATTTAATCATTTATAAAAAAAATTATCCATTTATGGAGGCACAAGTTGTCTTAAGGTGGCTAAAGTGAAACGTGTGCTTTGAGAAGGCCTAATTACATCAGGTCTCTATTAGGCCTAATGATGATTTTAGTCCTTATGGGTGGTGACCGACCTTTGTATTGGTTGTTTAAATTTTAAAACATATTTATTTATGTATTAAAATTATTATCCAAGTATGAAAATGTTTATGTCCGACCAAGATGGGTGAGAGCAAGAATCAAGTATAAAAAGGTCTAATAGGCCTAATTTGACTAGTTAGAATATTGAGGGAATGAAGGAATGATATATAAGTTTGGAAAATATATAAATGGATTTAATACCATCATATATATGTGGTAAATATTTCATTATATTTTAACATTTATTATAAAGGTGATGATCAAGTCCATTTGACCTAATTCTACCAAGAAGTGGGTTAGTTGAGGGAAGAGGCCTAATAGGTTGTCTGAAGGAGATAGGAGAGTGTGGAGAAAAAATAAGGAGATCATAATTAGTTGAGTTATAAACATGTGTCCAAAGGTTATTATAGATTACAAGTAGCTAATATTTTCTGATTTACCTAGGGGTTTGGTGCCTCCTTGCAAGTTAGTGCTTGCTAAAGGACTAGTTGAGTTGGTGCTTGACTAGTGAGGAGTTGGTGCTCCTTGTGGGGTTGGTGCCTCACTAAATATTGATCCATTTATTATATGACTATAGTTTAATATGTTTTTTAGTTTGTTTTATCCCCCAATATTTTTTTTCAAAATATGACCTATGTTCTTATGTTGTATGCTTTTATAGATGCTTGTTTATGCACTAGTTAACGTATGTGTTTGAATGAATGCTTCATGAATGATAAGTGAAATTAAAGTATTATTTTTAAAATCACCAATTCACCCCTTCCCTATCATATCCCCATACTTATTATCTTTACTTCTAACATTTTGTATCATATTAGGTCTTTTTAAAGAGGCCTAATAGCCTTAAAAATACCCTAAACAAACGAAGATAACTAGTCAAGATCAAGGTGGTTTCTCTACAAGGATCCATTGTCTAATGGATCTAAGTATGATTTTTAGAGTGTCAGGATGAGAAAATATTTGATTTATCAATGTCATGATGTTTTTCAATAAATTTTTAACTGATATACTTCACCTCCTATTCCTCCTACAAATGAAGCAGGTAAGAAGGCTAGTGACAACAATTCAAAAGCAATAATTGGTATTATGTTTGGCCTATCAGAGGTATAAATTTTGAAGGTAATTCATTGTATGTATGATAAATAAAAGAGATATAAGTTGAATATTATTCATGAGGGAGACTCTAAGGTTAAGTGAGCTAAGTTACAAACCCATATAAAACAATTAGAAATCCTAAGAATGAATGAAGATGAGACCATTGCAGCCCACTTGTTGAGGGTCGATGAAGTGGTCAAGATCATAAGAGGCCTAGGTGAAGAATTGAAAGAGTATATTTTTGTTTAAAAGGTTTTAATATCTCTAACTCTCAATTTTAATTCTAAAGTGTCCATTATTGAAGAGATGCAAGATCTAGACAAACTAGAGATGGATGGATTTCATGGCACCCTCACAGCCTATGAGATGAGGATAAGTGAAGGAAGACCTGCAAATAAGGAAGTTACATTCAAGGTATAAAATAAGTAAAAAGACAATAATACACAATGTAAGAAATTTAAATACAATGATGATTTTGGTATTGACGATGATGAGTTTATAGCTATGTTTTCAAGAAAATTGAAAATAGGTTCAGGTAAATGTAAGGATAAGCTTCCCTTCAAGTGCTTTAATTATGGAGAGATTGGACACTTTGCTAACAAGTGAAATCATAAGCATAAGGAAAAATATGATGAATAGCATGATGAAGGTCATGATGATGGCAATAATCCTATAGGTATGATAATAGTAAGAAACTATTTAGAAAGTATGATAACAAGAAGATTTTTTTTAAGAACAAAAGAAGCTTTTACACCAAGAAAAATTGTAGCTCATCTAATGAGAGTAAGACAAGTGATTATGAGAGTGACCATGAAGGTGATGGTCCTGATGTAAATGAATTACTCTTCATGGCTAAGGAAGCAAGTTGTTCAAATTAAGAAGAGTCTATATGGATTGGAGGTGTTGTTGGTGATTTAGATCAAGAAGAAGATGAGGTGGACTTTGAGGTTGAGATGATGAATACACTAGAAGAATAAAATATGGTGAAATATAAGAATAGGGTGATGAGGTCTCTTGTCAAATAAAATGAGGAGCAAATCAAATTGTTTGAAGTTAGACTGAGTAACATCTCCAAGGAACAAGAAGAATAGTCAAATAGATGGAGACTCAAATTGAGATTATGACTACAAGCCTAAAAACTAAAGAAGAAGAATGTGCAAGGTATGTAACTAAAGTGGATTCCTTAAGAGTTGAGTTAAATTAGGTAATAAATAAGGTAAATTATTTTGTGAAGTTTGAAAGGAGTACCAATGATCTAGATAGCATTTTGAGTATTCAAAAGAATGATAATGACAAAATAGGTCTTGGTTTCAATAGAGACAAAAGGAAGAGTGATAATGTGATGAAGGAGAATCAGACACAGAAGGTCAATGGTCAATTAAGGAATGATGGTGCTATTAGAATAAAGACTAATCCTATTATGCAACCTAATTATATAAGGTATGTTAATCCTTTCAATGGTTATTGGTATTCATGTAACTAAATTGGTTATATAAAAAGGCTTTGTAAAAGGCCCTCCAAGAATGAATATGCATGAAACTATGAGGAGATTTGTCACTCAAGAGGTATGGGTCATAGTGTATTTCCATAAAGATGAATAGTGTGTTTTAATTGTCAAAATGTTTGTCATATTGCAAAATTATGTAAGCATGGATTCTCAAGTTCAAAAAAGAAAGTTGAGAACCCTAAAGTGCAAAAAAGAAGACAAGATGGTGAGTGGAAACCAAAATTAGATAAGATAAATGATAACAGGTCTACAATTTCAAGTGGACTATTTAACATGGTGGAGCATTGTTCAGATGTAAAGGAGTGTCAATAATTCTCCTTATCAGCTCAAATTATGGATGGAGTCAAGACAAATAGACCAAGTCAAAATGTTGTTCAAATAGATATTGAAGAGGTCAAGACAAAAGGGCTATTCAAACCTAAGAGGATCATAAAGAAGGTTAAATCTAGTAAGGGTATGGATTTATAGGAATCTCCTAAGTTTATGTTTTTTTAGTATCCAAGAGAGATTTGAGTCCATTAAGCTTCATGGAGGAACACAACTAATGAGTAGAAACATGAAGGATGCTTGGTCTTAGGGGGAAATTTGTGTTTTTTATTGATGTTCATATCCAAGGTTTAGTCAAAAATCTATTTGGAACTATGACTATAATAGGTGGGTTACAAATAACTTGTATGATGACTTGATAAAACCAAGTCACATTCATGATAGTGCCTAAATATCTCATGGAGATAAGGGGAGATTGGTTGGGTACTTTTGTGAGTTGAGTTCCTATTTGGTTGATTAGAGGAAGATTGGTCTTGTTTAGGTAAGGTATTATTTTTTAGGTCTAAGAATCAAATGGTAGCTATCAAGAGAGGACCCTTTGTCATTAATGTCTAAGGGGGAGAAAGTTCTTGTTTGGGAGAAAGGTCAGTTTGTATAGGATACATCTTGGGGAGATATGAATGATCAATGTTTTTTAAGTGTTTGATATCAATGACAAAGGGGAAGATTTTTGAGGTATGTTTATATTGTTGATATTTTGTAATTTACAATGTCATTGATGTCAAAGTCAAGATGGAAGTCATTAATGTCAAAGTCAAAGTTGATGTCATGCATGGTGAAGTGGTATGTGACAAGGAGTCTTTTGACAAGAGAGAATTTGAAGGAAAAATATTGTCTCTTTGTTGAGATACAATTTAAAATCAACCTGGTAACTTTTCTAAGGTTGATAACATGTTTCAAGATAAAGATACAAGGTAAGCATATTTTTGAGTACTAGGTGTCTTAAGAAGCGCAGTTTAGCCCTAAGAAGGTGTATGCATAAATCATAGTAAATATTGGTGAATTATGATATTATTAGAGGGATGAGAGAGTGTATAAATTTGTTTAATCATGATAAAAATTCAAATAAACCTTTATTAGAGTTCCAAGGTCTATTTTGAGGCTTAGTCCTTGCATGAAGAGACCTAGTGAGAAGGCATAGGTCTGGTAACAAGTTGAGGTGAATAGTCTAACACTTATGAGAAGAATATTGTTAGTGTGTGATCATGGTATGAGGTCATATGACATAAATATGAGGTATTGAGAGTAGTGAAATAGGTTTCAAGGTGTGTTCAAGGTCTACGTATGACTGGTAGTTTAAGGCCTAATGAGCAAAGAGACCTAATATGGCCTAATGAGGGGTCAATTTCAGCTCCCAAGGTATTAGAGATTATAATAGAATTTTCAGAGGTATAAAATTTTATTTAAATTTTTTTGACTATGTTTGAGGTCAAATCCTGAAGGAGAAAGCATGAAAATTGGTGTTAAGGCTTTTTATGTGCACAAAATGAGGTATTGCAAACCTAAGAAGAATTTTATTATGCTCTTTGGTATATAAAAACTTTACATGAGGATCCAATAATCTCATGGTAGTTGGGTAAGGTTATTATCTCTAATTTATTTTTATTTTTTTTGGAGTTGAGGGGCAATCTTTTATGAACAATTGCTAAGAATGGAAGATGGTCTAAGCCCTCCTAAAACCCTCATAATGGTTCGATATGAAATATATTGTTTTAAATGGCTTAGAATGGATTATAAAACCTATTTTTATGATTTTATCATGTGTAGGAATATCCCAAGTTTCTCCAGGTGGATTTGGTCTGTCAGAAGAGTGAGTGGAAGCTATAGAAAACCCCTTGTTTCTCAAATTTTTAATGTAGAAGGCAAGGTTGACCAAGTCAAAGCATGAAATTTATTGTTTATTGAAGATTTATACCTATATATTATGACCATAGTGGGTTATAATTATCTTTAAGACCTAAAATATGCTAAAGTGGTCATGGAAGTTGGCATATCACTAAAAAGTCTTAATGAGGGAGACATTGAGAAAACTAGATAGAAGTGAGAATAAGATTAGGGATGGGTTGTTTTGGATTAGGGATGGATAAAAATTAATTGGTTCATTTTTTAAGACTTATATCACCTTTTCCCCTTGAATATAAATTGTGGTGATGCTCATATATAAACAAAAAGTTGTTCTCAAAGTGACCTATTTAACATAGTGAGATCTGTGTAGGGTGAGGACATGAGATTGGTCCATAAGACAATTATTGATATTTAACCTTATAATATATATTAAAATATTTTATAATTATGATTAATTATCATATAAAACAATTTAAATTTTATAAAAGTGTTCACACAAGTGTTCTAAGTCATGGTTTTCATTACTATGTTTCTAGAGTTATAGGTAGTTTTCTGTTTGTGAGTGAGAATGTTGTTCTTGAGTATTTTTGCATAGATTTGAAGAATAAAATTCACATAAACTTGTTATATAGGTATAATATGATATTTTTAATATATTTTTATGCATTATAAACTCCTATGATTGTGTGAAAAGTCTAAGAAGCTTGCCTAGGTTTTTGAAGACTGTGTGCAGTTTTGAGTGAGCATATAAAGATGATTAATTTGAGGTACTTTGACCTATTTGATGGATTATAATGAGTATTATGATGACCCTAAGATAATTTTTATTATATCAATATTATTTATTTATTGTATTATGTGAAAAATTGAGTGTATACTTCAGATATTCAAGCCAGACTTTCTAGTAGTGATAAGGCCTAATTACGAGTAGACCTAATGGTGTGGTTGAAGGAGTGAAATGAGATAAATGATGTTTAAAATTGTTTTAATAAAATTTTTCACCCTATGACACTCTATTAATATCATAAAATTTTATGTAACATTGAATCATCTCTCAATTTGTGGGAACTTGTAAGAGAGATGAATCTCTAGGATTGAAAGGGCTAGCTCCCTAGATTATTATTTAAGTACCTATCACATAATCTAATGATTATTTATGAAAAAAGTTATATAATTGCTTAAAATTTAAACTACACTAAAGAGGTGATCCACAAAGACATATCCCATATACTATCAGATGTATACTAAGCAACAATGCTTTCCAAGACCAATTCTACGCAGTGAAGGATCCTCACATAGTGTTTCAATGTGAAGGTAGCATACTTGGGACAATAAAAAAGATAACTGACATAGAGGAAGATTGCACACCATAGAGACAATTTCATAATTGGATAAGATCCTAGTACATTCAACACACTTCACATCACCTGTTAAAATCAAAACTCTTGCTTAAACATGAAGGATAAAGGGAGTAAGGATGATACTATCACTTAGCTAAATTAAACATCACTCACACACTTAGATAAAATGTTCAAAACTCAGAATTATAATTGTATTAAATTTTCAAAGATAAAGTTTAATGCCATATCAGTATGGATTTTCCATACCAATTATGTTCTCCCTTTTAATAACCAAAATGGATTACATTTATAGAACTTAGTAGAAGAAAGATAAAAGAGAAGCTAAAGTGGCACAAGGAAAAGTGTCCAAAGGTGAAAATTAGTTACAATTCATGTAAATGAGGTGGAAAAGGAGTCATGAAACTTATTTACACATCATTCCTTTCCAAATTAACCTCTTCTCTAAACGTGGAAATGCAAATCTTCTTAATCATTCTCTCTTGTGAAACTACCTTCATCATGGGCTTTTCTTAATCATTATAAAGCAAGTTATGGAAAAATGTCTCATGTGTGCTCAGGAGAGGGAGTTAAAAATATGTCTCCACCTGCATTGATATTTTTATTAATCATGGATCTTATCTTACACAATTATAATCATCACTTACAACCATGATCACTCTCCAATAGGCTTGTATTGACACTTGGCAATAGAATATTTCAATTATTAATAGTTTATCCATACCAGGGGTCTCATGACACATATTAGGATACCTCATATGCTTGGATTCATTAGAAACATCATAAAAAGCCTCCCAACTTAAGTTTTCATGCTTCTCACCATGCTATTTTAGATGCCACTTTAGACTGGCTGAAGTGAGAGGCTTATTAGGGACACTTGTGAGTATTTAAAATATATAAAAATGGAATGGAGAGTTATTTCAAGTCCCAATATCCCCTCCCAAGTGGTTAGAATCCATTGACCATCTTTAGGACCTACAAAACACAATAAAGTGTCAAATAAACCTACTTCCTACATCACTTGTATGAATTACATACAATCCAATTACATGAATTTTACACTCATGAAGTTTAAAACAACTTATCTTCAGAATTAATGGTCAAATTCATCCATTTGGAGGCACTTTCAGCTTCATTTCTCCCATCAGGTCCTAAAATAGGGTTGGTAAGGATTTTCAAATAACTATCCCTCTTAACATTTATTCATGAAGGATACACATTATAAATATTTTCAAATTACATTTAGGTCTCCTCAAGGATCTTATCTACCTTCTCAAAATTCTTCAATGTCCCATGCATATGGTCATGAAAGTTATGAGCTTTCCAACTTGACCACTCAAGCCATTCTTGTGCATTCTGTGAAGGTTTAGGAGCTTTCAAGCCAAGAATTGATTTTTTTAGTGATTATATTGTCTAAATAAGGTTTAAAAACTTTTATATGTACCCAAAAAACATTTTCCCATCATTTTAATATCTCCTCAAGAGCTAAATATGAAACCTTACCCCTGTTTGGCATTAGGCCCAGACCTTGCCATTAGGTCTGCCTACACCCTTGAGATAAAAATGAGGTACTCGTAGCTTTATTTTCATATTATTATGTTTAAAAAAAAATTACATAATAATTATAAAATAAATTATTAATCTTAACTAAGGTCAAAAATGAAAATTTCCATCCTTACCAAGCCCTTTGTTTATTATTCATTCCCATGGTGACTGTAACCTTTATAGTGTAGGGTACCCTGTTTTATTTAAAGGATTGTATCAAGGTTTTTTAGATTTTTTTAGGTTTCCTAAAGCTTATAAAACCTTTATTTGGTATTTTATTTCCTTTTTGTCATCAATTTCGCCATTTTCCCCAAAACTGTCATCCTCATGCATGAGAAAATTGCCCCTACTTTGAGACACAATAGAGAGGGTTTGAACTATTATCTTATCAAATAAAACTATTTTATAGTGTCTAATATGTCCTAAGGATTTTTTTTACCATATTTTAGCTTCTAAATCGAATGATAGACTACCAAACTCTTCAAATTCCTGAAGCGGACCTTGAACCAAGCAACTTGTGAAGGTAGGCAAGGCATAGGTTGTAATTTGGAGGTTTTATGGATTTAATTGAGATTTTTTGTGATATTAAAGGATCATAAATTCCTCCCATGATTAATTTAATGCATATTATAACCTTATTTCCCCTTAAACACTTCTTTATTCTCTTGGAAACATAGACTAGGTTTATGACTACCTAGAAGGCGAATCACCATTTAGGCCTAGTTGTAGGTTATTTTGAGATTGGTTTGGTCTTTAAGAACATAATACACACCTTATATAATTTTTATATGCTCATTTATGTGGTTATTCATCATTTTTATAAGGATAATCTCCATCATTTGTATCATTTATCTCTCATTCTCAAGATTAGGCCATTTGCTCATTGGACTGAGCCATCCTTAAAACTCTTCATGTAGGTATAGGTCTGAGATTTAGTTGATGTTTTTGGACCTTATTTAAATTATTATTAGGTTATAATACCATCATAATTCTTTTAATTTCCTTATAATCCTTCAAACCATATGAATTCTATGTTTAGGTCCTCAATTAGGATACCTCTGCCTTGACTATAAAAGTCATGTTCTACCCTTGTAAGTGTGTCTTTGGGAAGAGTTAGGAATTTTAGATGGTGTATTTAGGTTTTCCATGAGTTATTTGAGGTCTATTTTAATTTTTTTAATCCAAATACACCAATGTAAACTCATTTAGTACAAGGAAAACCTTACCTCCAACTCAATTTTTATCTCAGTTGTAGGTGCTAATTTACATGCATGTAGGTGTATATATGGAGTGTATACCTTTGGTTTTGATGTGATAAAACTTATATGATTCCATTTAAGGTTAAAATTTTATTTTAGCCAACATTCTCACATTTTAACCTTCAAAACACTATGTAGTAGTCAAATTAGATCACTGCCCAATATGTTGGATGTAGGTGTTTGTAGGTATGCCTATTATATGGACATGGGATAGGCTTAGGATATCATCACAAGAAAAAACTAAAATTATCATGAGATAAATTATTTTAATTTGCTTTATCATGATAAATTTTCTAATCCATGCTTTGATTTCACTTCAATAAGCTCTCAAAATCTCAAAAGATGGTCATTCTTTCCATTGTGCCTATAGATAACACTGAAAGCTTTTAGTGTGTTCATTGGCAACTTTGAAGGTTTCAATGACTATCTCCCTCTTATATTTTTGGCTTCAAAATTATCATATTAATTTTATGTGGATAGGGATACTAAAACAAGCAATTAGGATCATTTAAATACTCTTTGATTATATTATGCACTATTTCCAAAACCTTAAGGACCTCTAATTAGTCCCTTTAGGGACTAAGAGACCAAAACAATCTTCATTATCTTAGAGTGGATTTCATATCCTCTTTACCATTTTCCACCTTAGACAATCCTATAATTATTATCAAAAATAGGCAAGGGTTCCAAATAGGGTCTCATCACAACTCCACATATGCCACCATGACATCAGTAGGGGCCTATATATAGCTTCATGGACTGTGATATGTAGGCAAGAACATGAAAGAGCAAGGATATGTAAGGGTGAGACTCCCCAAACACCTATAATGAATTTTATATATCTCAATTGAATAACCCTCATTAATAACACGTGAAATCAATTTCATAACACCTTCAATGGTACCTCTAGGTGAAGATATTTATGTGAGGGCTAACAGTGAGGATAAACATGGCTTTGAGAGCATTACTTTATCATTTTATGAGTTGAAAACTAGTTCCAACACCTTAAAATTCATATTCATGGATTAAAACTCTTGAATATACATACCATGCCTCCATCCAACATGAAAAATCTCCTTCTTGGTGACTGGGATTGATGCGAGTATGAAAGGACTAGTTTGGAAACATCTACAAGCCTAGAAGAGTCTTTCTTAAGTAATTTAGATTTACAAAACAATAAGGAGAATAGGAATTTCTTGAAAATAGTTTATAAACACTTACAACACATAAATCCATCAATCCAAAACAATAAAATATGAGACAAGCTCAAACAGTGACCCCTTCATGGTTGCAAGTCTATAAAAAGCTACCTAGAGTGTTAGTATTTGTTCATAAAGGAGGAGACAAAAAATTGAAATTTCTTGTTCTTAAAATTAAGTGCACTCAAAGTAATATTTTCCTCCAAAATCACTCTTCCAAACTCCACTTGTACAACCCATATCAAGTGCTTGAATTTTCTCATTTTTAGCTTGCCAAGTGAAAATGGAGGAAAATAAGTTGCAGATGGAATTTTTTATGAAAAATATACAAATTAAATGTTAAAATGGCCTGTGGGGATGTGAAGAGTCATAAAACCCACGTTTTTAGTTGGAATGGAATTCAAGGAGTCCATACAAGTGCCCAAAGTGGCCTATTTTTAAGGGAAAACTATCATTTATTGATCATGACTGATTATTTAACTAACCTCTGATATATTATGACATAATTTGACCTCCTCCATTTTTGTATCCACCTTGGTGAAAAATTTTATAACCCACCATCCGTACAAGTCATTTATTATGCTAGAAAAGTGGCCAAAAGGCACTTTTTGCACATGAGACCTAGCAAGTGATCAATTTATGACTTTAAAACACATTAAAACATGTTAAATACCACCTTATGACATTTTCAACATAATTTTATCCTTTGATCATCTTTTACTAGTGTTGACCAACCTTTGACTTTGGTTGACTAGGCCATTTCAAGGGAGATGAGTTTAGACAAGGACTAGAACAAGGCCAAGTGAGACATATAGGACAATAATAAACCTCATAGGACACATGAAACCTTCTTCAAGAGTTAAAAAATAGTAGGGGTTGACCTAATTTTACTAAAATTCAAATTTGGTCAACATTCTTGGTGACTTTAGGGGTAACATGCTTGCCTATGTTAAGGACCGATAGCATCATCCAATCCATTGGGTCATGGAGTCTCTCTAACACCTATTCAACACTCAAATGCCTTTGAAAAACACACCAAACCAAATGAAAACACACAAACACACAAGACACACTTAAAGGAAACACACATGTGTTCAACTAGAACACTTAGGGAACACAAAACACAACATGAAAAGCACACACTTATGCTACTATTTATAAAATAGAACTCACAAAGACTAATAGAAAATCTTTAGATGTATCCCATTCATAGGGATGGGTAACTCTTCTCCAATCATTTTGATCAGCTGAAAATAATTGCTATGTTTGCACTTGCTAATGATATAAGGACCACTCCACAAGGCATCAAACTTTGTATGTCTACCTAGTTTTGCTCTATCCTCATCCCATTTCAGAACTAAGTCACCTTTGTTGGACACTCTTGTACTTGATATTTTTTCAAAATACTTCTTCATGAGCACTTGGTGGTGTTCCATAGTCTTATGTTCATTGTCCCTTGCTTCTTGTAGTTGCATTAATTCTATCAATCTAACTTCTATTGGAGTATTCTCAGGTAGCTCCAACTAGTGTGCAAGTTCTAGAGCAGGTAGTTATTGAGATATGGATAATCTATCTTCTCTTCCATACATAAGCACAAAAGGAGAATTACCAATTGACCTTTGGGAGTGATTCCATCAGCCCTTAGGGTTGTTGTCAACTTGATGTGTCATGCCCTTTGATTGTTCTCCAATGTTCTTTTGATAATCTTGATGAGATTCTTATCGATAAAATAAGCCAATCCATTAATTTAAAGGTAATATTTGGATGAAGTGCTCAAGTAAACTCCATTCCTATTTGCCCAATCAAAGGTTTAAGTACTCATAAAATCAAGTGCATTATCAAAAATGATAGTGTAAGGAACTCCAAACCTTGTTATGATGCTCTCATAAGATTCTAAAATACCATTGTCACTTGCCTCTTTTAATGTAATAGCCTCTACCCACCTTGTGAAGTAGTCCGTTGTAGTCAATATCCACTTGTGTCTATCACTTGATAGAGAGTTGATCATACCAATGATATCAAGGCCCCATTGCATGAAGGACTAGTCTACTTAGATAGGATTCAATGGAAGTCCTACAAGATTTTGTTTGCCTACAAATAAGGCACATTCAGGACATATCGTAGCCCAATTGTATCAATCCTTGAAAAGGTTAGGCCAATAATATCCAGCCCTCATTATCTTTACAACTATTGTTTTAGGGGAAAAATGACCTTCATCTACACCATCGTGAAAATTTTCCAACAGCATACCAAACTAATCATTGTTAACATACAATAATGAATGGTTTACAATCTAAAATACCTTCTTTGAGACTTTTTTAAGCCATTGGGACACTCACCATTTTGGAGGAAGACAATGACGTCTTGTGTTCAAATTTGAATTGGCATGTGGTCAGTTGATTGGGGATGAGCTTGATTGACCAAGACTTCTTCCTTTAGCCATTGAAGATCTAAGGCTAAATGTTCACATAACCCCTTCCCTCTCACCAAGTTTTTTACCTTGATATTAACATCATACTCTATTGCCTTTGTAATCCATCCAGATCTCTTTTCATTGAGATCTTTGCTTAGGAAAAACTCCTTGGTACTAGGATGAGAGACCATGGCATGTACCTTGTTATTTGAAACCATGTGCCTAAGTTTTTTCAATCCTCTTATCATAGCTAGGATTTGTTTCTCAATAAATGTATACTTGACCTCATAGTCTTCCAATCCTTGGCTAAAGAATGTAATTAGTTGCTCTATTTATTCATCATTCTTTTGCATAAGCATAGATGAGATTGTATCAAGGTTAGCAAATGTATAGAGTGTGAACTCTTTGGAAAAGTTTGGATTTAAGAGAGTAGGAGATTGTGCAATTGCTTGTTTGATTATCTCAAAGCTATTCTTAACTTCCTTTATCCAAGCAAAAGCTTAGATCTTCTTGAGCATGGTTGTGGTAAGTTTCACCAAAAGTTACAAAACCTAGAATAAACCTTCTTACAAAGTTTATTTTACAAAATAAACTTTGTAGTCCTTTCTTGTGTAGATGCAAAGACAAGCTTAAAATGGCCTCAATCCTTTTAGGGTCAATAGACAAGCCTTCTTTTAAAATAATATGACTCAAAAACTTACCTTCCTAGACAACAAAGATGCACTTCTTTGGATTAATAGATACTCCATACTCTCTACACTTCTCAAGCACTTGCCTTAGATGTTTCATATGATCATTATAATATTTTGAGAAAATGGCTATATCATTAAGGTCCACAAACAATATCTCATTTATCAACCCTTTAGAACCCATGTCCATTGCCCTTTGAAAGGTAGCTCTAACATTAGACAAACTGAAGGGCATCTTTATATAGGCAAAAGTTCCCCATTTTGTAGTGAAGGCTATCTTAAATTGATCCTCTTCATTCACCAATATTTGGTTATAACATGAATAGCCATTAAGAAGTGAAAAACATTGAGAACCTAAGACAACTTGCAAAATTTGTTCCATAGATGGTAGTGAATAATGATCCTTGAGAAACAATCTATAGGTCTCTAAAATCCACATGAAGTCTGATCTCTCCACTCTTATTTTGGACAGGTACAAGATTAGCTACCCAAGTTGAGTGCTTGATAGGAAAAATAATCCTTGACTCAATCAATTTGGTAAGCTCTTTCTTCATGATTTCCTCTCTCTTGTGATTTATAGGCCATTATTTTTGCCTAACTAGTTTATCTCCAGGTTCTAACTCAATAGTTTGATGAGTTAGACTTGGATCAAACCATTTTATATCCTTGCATTCCCAAGAAAATATATCATGAAACTCTTTACATAATTCAATAAAGACTTACCTTTCAGATGGAGAACATATCTTACCAATTTTTAGAAGATTATCCTTGAAGATCATGACTCTTTCATCATTCTCTTCTTTTGTGGACATGCTCACCCTTTCCTTCCTCTTTTGATCATCTTCATTGAAAACATTCTCCAAGGTGACCATCCCTTTAGGTATCTCGTTTGTCTTCAACTGAATGACTTGCTCCTCATATTGATTGTGGAACATTTTTTGGTTCTTTGAAGAAAATTCTTCCTCATTTTGCAAGAAAAGTGCAGTGTGTTTATCACTTTCAAACACTTTCCATGACACCTCATTATCTAGAATATAAGGTCTCAAAATTATCTTGATATGATATTGATCATTATCTCTCATTACATCATCAATTATGTCAAAGTGTGCTCCTATGATAGCCAACCTAACAACATGGTTATTTGAATCTCTTGGTATAGGTTGTGTTGAAATCATCAAACTTTTCAAGTAGATCCCATACCCTATGCTTGTAGGATTTAAGAAAAGGATTCTTGGTTGTATCTTGGCTTCTCACTTGGTGTATGACCAATTCATTATCCCCATAAACCTTCAAATTATTGATTCATCTTTTCTTTGCCCACTGGAGGTCATGAACTAAGCCTTCATATTCAACCACATTGTAAGAACAATTGAAATGGAATCTATTAGAAGAGTAGTATCAGTTTGTTGATGGAGATATTAACATGACACCAGACCCTACACCTAATTTGCTACTTGAGCCATCAAAAAACATTTCTCATATCCCTTCAAGTTCATAATCTTCATTAGTGAGTGAAGGTATAGAAATATTTTTTTCATGCATACAATACACTCCCAAATTAGTCTCTTCTATGAATATATAGGGATCATGCTCATATTTTTTAGTACCATACTCATCAAGGAAAATGTCAAAAATACTTTCAAGGGGAGAGGATTCTTCACCACTCATGACACCTTCTTTTTCTTCATTAATTACACAATTTTGATTTGAATTTGTCTCCACATATAGTTCAATATGAAACCTTGCCAAGGTTTGTGTTCTTATGGTTGCCTTAGCTCCATATCTTTTCCTAAAAGCTATAAAATTCCAATCAGTAGAAATGTATCCTCATATTTTAGTCATGAAGTCTCTTGACAAGCAAATGGAAAAATGAGATAGAAGATCCACCACCAAAATGTCTTTCATAATGGAGAAACTTGGATAATCATATAGAAAGACTTTCAATCCTCTAACCAATACCACTATCTTGGTTGGAATTCCATCAATATATAACACACCTTTGCTATATGGTTCATACTCTAAGCCTAGCTTATCTGCAACCACCTTAGGCATAACTGAGGTACTAGCTCCACTATCCACAATGTAATTGTGAACCAATTTGTCTCCCACAATGAATGTTAGGTAGAAAGGTGGAGGATTTTCAGATTTTGTGGAAGGTTCTAAGACATGACTTGGTCTATTGTCAAGGGCTAAACCATTGTGTCTTGGAGCTTGAGGGGCTACATGGATGTTTGCAAGTTGTTCTTGTAGGAGTTCCTTTTGACTAGGCATTTGCAAGACTTTCCAAAGAGATATGCTTGTCTTGATATTTTTCAAAGAATCAATAATGTTTGAATGGGAAGTATTTACCTTTTCTTGCATTCTTGAAGGTAGTGAGGAAGCTTGAACTTGATTTATTGTAGGCTTGACAACCTTGCTCACATTCTAACTTTGGTGAGGAGTGTGACTAATAGGAGGTGTTACATTAGGATTCACACTTTGTGGTCATGGAGAGGCATTACTTGGAGTCACATGTGCTTCTGAAACATCCCCCAAAGCTCTCTTTTTGGCTCTTGTGTTGGCTAAAATTGATGTAATTTGTTTTAACACATAGTTATCCTCCTTTTGAAAGTTCATAAGAATGGTACCTTGGCTACTACCCTCTCCATGAGTATCCCTTTGCATGAGATGTGCTTCTTCTGATGTGAGGCAAGGAGGAGTTCCTTCTTATACCACTAAGGCTTGACAACCTTCTCCACTATCATACCCAAACTAATCTTGAGATTATCCCTAATGATCTAAATGTTCCTCTCTTTAGACCAGATTAGTATGGACTAGAAAAACAACCCTTTTGGATGGGATGGAGTTAGGATTATGGACATTTGGCTGCCTATTGAAACCTTGTGGACCTTGTCCTCTTCCTTGGTAATTATATTGAGGTGGAGATCTATAATTTTGTGGAGGATAATATTGGAGATTGGGTGGAAAAATTACATGCAAGTGAGCTTGTTTGAGTTGAGCTTGCAATGACTGAATCATTTCATCTTTGTCTATATCATTATCTACCTTCTTGGGAGTGGTTTTAGGATTGAAATTGGTATTTGGAACTTATTCTATACTTGGAGCTTCAATTTAATTATGAGACAACAAAGGCATGGAAACTCTTGCAGATAATCTCTTAGCTTGTATCAAACTATTCTCAACTTCAATAGTTATCTCATATGCCTCAGGTAGAGTAAATCCTCCCATTGATTGCAACATTACTGCCACATCAGTACCAATAGCCTTGAGATAAGTGGGGAATACAAAGCTTGGAGGAGGCCTAATGATCGGTGGTAATCTATACCATGTCCTTTGAAATATTTAATTGAAATCTTCCATGAGTTCATGAAGACCTCTCTTTATCACATTTATCTAGTGAATTAGTGAAGTATGGTCACTCTTATTCTCAAACCTATTCACCAAAAACCCCCCAAAGTCATCTCAATTAGTAATGCAACCACTTTCCAAAGTCCTATACCAATCAAGTGCTTTACCCTTTAGAGACATGGAAAGTAGTCTAATAGTTATGTTAGCTTGAGTGATATTGTGGAAATTACAAAATTTTGAAATGTCCCTAATGTGCTTAGATGGGGTCATAGGACCTTATTCATTGAAGCTAGGGAGATTTTTGGTAGAATTGGGAGGAATATGATCATATGCAAAAAGGTTAAATGGATTTTGGGTGTTGAAGGCTGGGAAAGGATGTCTTCTATCCATATCTTCTTCCTCCTCTTGATCTCTTATCTCCTCAACTTATTCTTCTCCTTTAAAATCTTCTTATTCATGATATCTGAATGTTAAAAATGGTTCAAGATGTTTTTCAAGAGGAGCTTCAAGTAGATGGACTTGACTGAATGCTCTACTATAAGATGATCTAGTGAAGACCATGAAGTATAATGTGGAAAAATTGATCTACAACCAGATATTCTAACCTTTTGGAGTTTCCAAATGTTGGAATAGAAACACTTCTTCAAACATTGGGCTTGTCAAGACCAACATTCACCTTGACATGGAAACAATTAGGACTAGCTATCACACTGGGAACACTAGAACTTTGTCATCAAATTGTGCACCCTAGTAAACTCTATGAAGATCCTACAATTTGATGCAACATTCAATCATCTCTAAAGTTGTAGGAACTTGTAAGAGAGATGAATTGTTAGGATTGAAAGGGATAGCTCCCTAGATTCTTCTTTAAGTGTCTATCACCTAGTCTAATTCTTGTTTATGAAAAGATTTGAAAGCTTGAATAAAATGGAAACTACACGAAAGAGGTGATCACCAAGATATATCCCATAGACTATCAGACTTCTACTAAGCAACAATTCATTCCAAGACTAATTATATGCATTGAAAGATCCTAACATAGTGTTTCAATGTGAAGGTAGCATACTTAGGACAATCAAAAAGATAACTGACCTAGGGGAAAATTACATACCATAGAGACAATTAGATATTTGGAGAATAGCCTAGTACATTCAGCACACTTTACATGACCTGTTAAAATCAGAACTCTTACTTAAACGTGAAGGATAAAGGAAGTAAGGCTGATACTATCACTTAGCTCCAATTTACATCACTCACACACCTAGACAAGATCTTCACAACTCAGAAATAGACTTGCATTCAATGTTCAAAGACAAAGTTTAATGTCATATAAGTAGGGCTTATCCATACCAACTATGTGTTCCCTTTCAATAGCCAAAATGGCTTTAATTTATAGAACTTGGAAGAAGAGAGATAAAAGAGAAGTTGAAGAGGCACAAGGACAAGTGTCCAAAGGTGAAAATCAGTTAGAATGCATGGAAGTGAGGTGTAAAAGGAGTCATGAAACTAATTTACACATTATTCCTTCAAAAATTAACCTCTTCTCCAAATGTGGCATAGGAAATCTTCTCAATCATTCTCTCTTGTGAAATTGCCTTCATCATGGGCTTTTCTTAAGCATTCCAAAGCAGGTTATGGACAAGTGTCTTATGTGTGCTAAGGAGAGGGAGTTCCAAATACATCTCCACCTACATTGAGAGTTTTCTTAATCATGGATATTCTCTTACACAAGTCCAGTCATCACTTACAACCATGATCACTCTCCAATAGGCTTGTATTGACACTTGGCACTAGAATCTTCCAATTCTTCCTAATTGATCCATACTAGGGGTCTCATGACACATGGTATGACACCTCATATGATTGGATTCATTAGACACATCATAAAAAGCCTCCAAACTTAAGTTTCCATGATTTTCACCATGCCATTTTAGATTCCACTTTATACTGGTTGAAGTGAGAGGCTTAGTAGGGACACTTGTGAGTATTTCCAAGCTCTAAAAATGGCATGGAGAGTTGTTTCAAGTCCCAAGTGGTTGGCATCCATTGATCATCTTTAGGACCTGTAAAACATAAGAAAATGTAAAGAAAACCTACTTCCTACATCACTTGTATGTGTTTCATACAATCCAATTCCACGGATTTGATCTTCATGAAGTTTCCAACAATGTATCTTCAGCATTCATGGTCAAATTCATCCATTTGGAGGCACTTTCAGCTTTATTTCTCCCATCAGTCCTAAAACAAGGTTGCAAGGGTTTTCAAGTGACTATCCCTCTTAACATTTTATCATGAAGGATACACATTAAAAATATTTCTAAATGCCACTTATGGATCCTTAAGGAACCTCTCCACCTTCTCCAAATGTCTCGAGGTCTCATGCATATGGTCATGAAAGTTATGAGCTTTTGAACTTGACCACTCAAGCCATTCTTGTGTATTCTATGAGGGTTTGGGAGATTTCAAGCCAAGAATTGAATTTTTGGTAATTATATTGTCCAATAAAGGTTAAAAAAATATTATATGTACCCCAAAAAAAATTTCCCATCATTTTAATATCTCCTCAAGAGCTAAAGATGAAACCTTACCCCTATTTGGCATTAAGCCTAGACCTTGCCAATAAGTCTGCCTGCACCCTTGAGTTAAAAATGAGGTACTAGTAGATTTATTTTAATATTATGAGGTTTAAAAAATATATATTATTCCTATAATCATGATCAAATCACTTATGAATCTTAACTAAGGTCAAAAATGTAAATGACCATCCTTACCAAGCCCTTTACTTACCATTCCTTCCCATGATGACTGCAACCTTTGTAGTGTAGGGTACCCTATTTTATTCCAAGGATTATATAAAGTTTTTTTAGATTTTTTTATGTGTCCTAAAGCTTATCCAACCTTTATTTGGTCTTTTATTTCCTTCTGGTCAACAATTTCACCATTTTCCTAAAAATTGTCATCCTCATGCATGAGAAAACTGCCCCTACTCTGAGAAAAAAAGATAGGGTTTTCCCTATTATCTCGTCCAATATACATATTTAATAGTTTCTCATATGTATTAGGTATTATTTTACCTAATATTTATCTTATAAATCCAATGATAGACCACCAAAATCTTCAAATTCCCAAAGCAGACCTTGAACCAAGTAGCTTGTGAAGGTAGGCAGGGTATAGGTTGTAATTTGGAGGTTATATGGATTGACTTGATATTTTTTAGATATTTATGGGTCATAACTTCCTCCCTTGATGTATTTAAACCATATTATAACCTTATTTCCCCTTAAACACTTCCTTATGCTCTAGGAAACATAGACTAGGTCTATGACTGCCTAGAAGGGGAATCACTCTTTAGGCCTAGTTGTAGGTTATTTTGAGCTTGGTTTGGTATTTAGGAACACAATACACACCTTATATAATTTTTATAATCTAATTTATGTGGTTATTCATAATTTTCATATGGCTAAGCTCCATCATTTGCATCAGTTATCTCTCATTCTCAAGATTAGGCCATTTGCTCATTAGACTGAGACATCCTTAGGACTCTGCATGTAGGTATAGGTATGAGATTTGGTTGATGTTCTTGGATCTTATTTACATTATTATTAGGTTATAATACCATCATAATTATTTTAATTTCCTTGTAATCCTTCAAACCATATAAATTCTATTTTTAGGTCCTCAACTAGGATACCTCTGCCTTGACTATACCAGTAATGTTCTACCCCTGTAGGTGTGTCCATGGGAAGAGTTAGGCCTTGTAGATGGTTTATTTAGGTTTTTAATGAGTTCCTTGAGATATATTTTATATTTTTAAAGCTAAATCCACCAATATAAACTGATTTGGTACAAGGAAAACCTTACCTTCAACTCACTATTTATCTTAGTTGTAGGTGCCAATTTACATTCTTATAGGTGTATATATGGACTATCTACCTTTTTTTTTGATTTTATAAAACTTATTGGATTAAATTTAAGGTTATAAATTTATTTGAACCAACATTATCACCTTGAAACCTTCAAAACACCATGTATTATTCAAATTAGATCACTGTCCAATATGTCGGTTATAGGTATTTGTAGGTATGCCTATTATACAGACAAGGGATAGGCTTAGGATATCATCACAAGCACAACATACCATTATCTCGAGATTAATGGTTTAATTTTATCTTATAATGCTAAATTTTCCAATCCATGCTTGGATTTCCCTTCAATAATCTATCAAAATGCCAAAAGATGGTCATTCTTTCCATTGTGCCTGTAGACAACACTGAAAGCTTTTAGTCTGTTCATTGGCAACTTTGAAGGTCTCAATGACCATCTCCCTCTAATCATTTTGGCCTAAAAAATATCATAGGCATTTTATGTGGATAGGGATAGTAAACCAAGCAGTTAGGAGCATTTAAAGACTCTTTGATTATAATATGCAATATTTCCAAAACCTTAAGGACCTCTGTTTAGTCCCTTAGAGACCAAAAAAGTCTTCATTCTCTTAGAGTGGATTTCATAGCCTCTTGACCATTTTCCACCTTAGACAAGCCTATCATGATTCTCATAAATAGGCAAGGGTTCCAAATAGGGTCTCATCACACCTCCACATATTCCACCATGACATCAACAAAGGCCTATATATAGCTTCATGGACTATGATATGTAGGCAAGAAAATGAAAGAACAAGGATATTTAAGTGTGAGACTCCCCAAACACTTATAATGCATTTGATAGCCATCAATTTAACAACCCTCATTAATAACACTTGAAATCAATTTCAAAACACCTTCAATGGTACTTGTAGGTGAAGATATTTCTATGAGGGCTGACAATGAGGATAAGCTTGGCTTTGAGAACATTATTTATCATTTTATGAGTTTAAAACTAGTTCCATCACCTTAAAAATCATATTCATGGATTCAAACTCTTGAAGAAACATCCCATGCCTCCATCTAATGTGGAAAATCTCCTTCCTGGTGACTTGGATAGCTGCAAGTATGAAAGGACCAGTTTGGAAACATCTACAAGCCTAGAAGAGGATTTATTAAGTAATTGAGATTTCAAAAATAATAATTAGAATATTAATGTCTTGAAAATAATTTATAAACACCTAAAACACATAATTCCATCAAGCCAAAATAATAAAATTTGAGACAAGCTCAAACAGTGACCCCCTCATGGTTACAAGTCGATAAATTTTTTTTTGGAGTGTTTTAATAAAGAAGGAGGCACAAAATTACAAGTTATTTTTATTAAAATTAAGTGCACTTAGAGTAATATCCTCCCCCATAATCACTCTTCCCAACTCCACTTGTATGACCCATAACAAGTGCTTGAATTTACTTATTTTTAGCTTGCCAAGTGAAAATGGAGGAAAATAAGTTACAGAAGGACTTTTAATGTAATAAATGCAAAAAAATGTGTAAATGGCCTATGGGGAGGTGAAAAGTCACAACACCCATGTTTTTAGTTGCAAGTGAACTCAAGGAGTCCATACAAGTGCTCAAAGAGGCCTATTTTTAAGGAAAAACTACCATTTACTGCTCATGACTAATTATTTAACTAACCTATAACATATTCTAACATCATTTGACCTCCTCCATGTTTGGATCCACCATGGTGACAAATTTTATAACCCCACCATCCGTATAAGTCATTTATTATGCTAGAAAAGTGGCCAAAAGGCATTTTTTTCACATGAGACCTAGCAAGTGATCAATTTATGACTTGGAAACAAATTAAAACATGTTAATGACCACCTTATGACATTTTCAACACAATTTGATCATTTCATCATTTTTTACCAGGGTTGACCAACCTTTGACTTTGGTTGACTAGGCCATTTCAAGGGAGATGAGTTTAGAGAAGGACTAAGACAAGGCCAAGTGAGACATATAAGACAATAATAAACCTCATAAGACACATGAAACCTTCTTCAAGATTTAAAAAATAGTAGGGATTGACCCAATTTGACTAGAAGTCAAATTTGGTCAACATGAACCTAAGGTGAGCTTATCATGGGTGTAATTGTAATGTGTATGAATTTTTTATCCATTTTTAAAGGCTCAATTTATTCTAAGGTGGCCTAAGTGAAATGTGTGCTTTGAGAAGTCCTACTTGCATTAGGTCTCTATTAGGCTTAATGATGGTTTTAGTGCTTATAGATGGTGATTGACCTTTGTAGTGGTTATTTCACTTTTGAAATTTGTTTGTTGTTTTATTCCAAGGATGATCCAAGTATGTAAAGGTTTATGATCGACCAATATGGTTGAGAGAAAGAGTCAAGTATAAAAATAAGGTCTAATATGCCTAATTTGACTAGTTAGAATATTGAGGGAATGAATGAATGATATAGAAGTTTAGAAACCAATTAAATGGATTTAAGATCATCAGAGAGGTGTGGTAAATATGTCATTATGTTATAACAGTGATTATCTAGGTGATGAGCAAGGTCATTTGACCTAATTCTATTAAGAAGTGGGCAAGTTGAGAGACGAGGCCTAATAGATTATTTGAAGGAGATAGGAGAGTGTGGAAAACAAAAGAAGGTGATCATCATCATTTGAGTGATAAATAAGTGTACAAAGATGATCATAGGTTCTAAGTAGCTAATTTGGTGTTGAGTTACCTAGGGGATTGGTGTCTCCTTGCAAGTTAGTGGTTGCTAAAGGACTAGTTGAGTTAGTGCTTGACTAGTGAGGAGTTGGTGCTCCTTGTGGTGTTGGTGTCTCACTAAATATTGATCCATTGCTTATAAGAATGCAGTCCAAACTTTTTTTAAGTGGGTTTTATCCCCCAAGAGGGTTTCCCACATATCACATGTGTTCTTATGATGTATGCTTTTATAGATGCTTGTTATGCACTAGTTAATGTATGTGTTTGAATAAATGATTCATGAATGATATGTGAAATTGAAATAATGTTTTAAGGGAACTGATTCACCCTCCCACCCCCACTCTTAGTATCTATACTTCCAACACAAGACATAGAGGGACACTACCATGTGTAGATCCTTATTTAATGTCCAATTCTCAAAAGTCATCCAAATTATAAAATTATCAAAACCCATGGGTCAGCCTAATTGTCTTATTGAACCCTACCATGATAGATTTTCAAAAAGTGTAGTATAAATACAAGTCTAATCCTTATCATTCCTCATTTATCAAACACAGAGAAAAACTTACTAAAGTTAAATCAATCAATTACAAAATCATTATATTCTTCCATATTCATCCCTATTTTTCATATGAATCATAAGAGTAGTCATTTTATAGGTCTCAAGCATTTATAAAATATCCCATGAGTGATATTTGTCAAATTACAATATATATCACTGCATGCATGTATATATAGTATATTTCACCCTTGTGTGCATACACTTTTCCACACGTAAGGGATAACTACATAAGTTAGAGGCCCTCCTTAAAACATTTTCTATGGAGGAAATTTCCATTGACAAAGTGGTAATTGAGGTAGCTCAACACCATGATCCCACTAACCCATTTTTTATCAAACTTGTTCCAAGGTTGAAGAGCTAGGGTTTGATCAATTGACAAAAAGTAACATCATGTATCTAGATATAAATACATTAGTATAAAGGTGTTACAAAATCCATAAGAGTGAAGTTAGTTTCATCTAAATCCATCCATCACTATGTACAAGATGCATGCATCAAACTCAAACATTAACATCCATGGTAGTGTTTACAACCACAAAAGTACAATTTCTAGAATCTAATGACTTATCTAGAACATTTATCTTACATAATTTACACCTATTTCCAATTCAGATCTATTTATGCATAGTAAACCAACTAAGTACCATTTTTCCTTATTTATTAAAATATCTTTCAATAGTTGTACTTTATTATTTTTATAAATCTCCAAAAAGATGCTTTGGACATGTTCTCACAAATCCATGTGGTCGTTCCACATAGATCTCCTCCTATAAATCACCATTAAGGAATGAATTTTTCACATTAATTTTATAAACCTACCATTTAAAGTTAGCAACCAAAGTAATAACAATTCTAATTGCATTCATTTTTACAATAGGAGTAAATGTCTCACTAAAATAACTTCCTTCTTGTTGAAAATACCCCTTTGCTACAAGATGTGCTTTGAATTTTAAATAAATCTATCATATTTAAACTTAGTATTATAGACCAATTTAGTATCAATAATATTCTTACCATTGGGAAGTTCTATCAATTTCCATGTATTATTTTTCATCAATGAGTTATACTCTTCTTTCATTGCATAATATCATTTTGTCTTACCATTCATTTCTTCCTATGACTAGGAATCATTTAATTTGGCTATTATAGTCATCAAGGCATAATTTTCATTATGATCCTTATCCTCAACTTGCTTCCTCTTGTGATTAAAAAAATCAAGACTTTTCATTTTCCTTGGAGGGCTTTGTGTATTCTCACTGGGTTCTTTCTTCTTTATGTCTTCAATTTATTGAACTAATTTAAAAGTAGGTCTAGATTCCTTATGTATAACTTCATCAAATACAATATCCCTACCAATGATAATTTTTTTAGTTTAAGAATCATATAACATGTAAAATATATATTTTTCACTATAGATAATGAAGATACATTTCATGCTTTTCATATCAATTTTTATCCTTGATTCATCAAGCACATGATAGTAAGAATCATATCTAAACACTCGAAATATTTTACCAATGGTTTACTATTACACCATGCTTCATGAAGTATCATGTTCCTTATAGATTTTGTGGGAGACCTATTTAGTATATAGATAAAAGTAGCTATTGTTTTAGCCTACAAAGAATCAAGTAAATTATTAGATTTAACCATGCCCCTAGCCATTTCTACTAATGTTCTATTTTTCTTCTCTACAATGCCATTTTTCTAAGGTGTGTATCTGATTTTTATTTTTATTTTGAAACCTACATTTTCTTTTTATAGATTTGTGGGAGACCTATTTAGTATATAGGAAACAATAACTATTATTTTAGCTAAGAAAGAATTAGAGAAATTCTTGAATTTAAACATGCACTAGCCATTTATGTTAATATTCTATTTTTCCTCTCTACAAACCTATTTTGCTAAGGTTTGTATCTGACTATTAATTTTCTTTTAATACATGTATTGCCACAAAAAAAATGAAGCTCTTGTGATATACGTTGTCCCATTATCCATTCTAAGAATTTTAATTTTTCTCCCACTCTCATTTTCCATTAGGGACTTCAATATTTTAAATTTCTCAAACACTTCACCTTTTTTATTTATACAATAAACCTAATTTTTTCTTGAAAAATCATTAATAAATTTTAAGATATATTTTTATCATAGTGCTAAAAACAAGTAAGAAATAGATAAACATAACTATGCACCAATTGAAACTTTTCTCTTGCCTGGTATGCTCCTTGATTCTCAAAGTTATCCCTATGTTGTCTTCCTTAAAAATAATATTGGCACACACTTTAATATGATTAAATTTTTATAAGTCCATAAACCATGTTGAATATTTTCATTAAACCCAAAATTTGATAATTAAAATGCTAAAATCTAAAATTCCATAATACACAAGAATTATCATGACTTGCATCAAGAGCTTCTATAGCATTACTTTATTTATTAAACTTATATACTCCATATAATTTTTTTGATGCAATCACTATATATCCATTCATTATATCTTTAATCAAGCAATTGTCTTTGTAAAACTCAATATTGTAACCTTATATTATGATTTGACTAATTGAAAGAAGATTCTTTTTTAGACCAGGAACATACTTCACATAAGTAAATCATTTTATCTCACCATTACTCATATTTACAATAACATTACCATATCCTTCTATGTTATAAGTAGAATCATCGCCAAACAATATCTTTTCATTTTCATTCTTCATATTTTTCAATGGATTTGATATTTTGTTTTCTAAATGTCATATGTTGACTTTCAAATGAATCTATATACCAAACATCACTTACATTACTTTGAGAATATAAATATATAATGAAAAAATTACCTTCAATTTTTTCATGCTTTTTCATATTATATGTTTGCCTTCTTAACCGGTTTTGCATCTTTGTCTTTGTTTTTGTTGCATTCCTAGTGAAAATGCCCCAATTTTTCATAATTGTAACACTTGAATTTATTCATTTGATGCCTCCTCTTGTCCTCTATAGTTCATCATTTTCTTGGACTCCATAGCCTTCTTGCCTTAATTCTACATTTTGTTACCTTTAAATCTGCCTCTTGAAATTAAGGCTTAATCAATAGAATTACATTTCTCAATTTTTCTTCTAACTCTTTCTCATCTTGAAACAAATAACCACTTAATTCTTCAAATGTTAGTGTCTCAATATTATCAATTAATTTTAGGAATGTGATTTGATATTCATACGTTGTAAGAAGATTCTTAAGAATTATATTAGCAAGTAGCTTATATTCAACTTTCTCTCACATAGATTCTAGTTGATTTTAAATCTTCTTCAATTTTTTGAGATTTTCTGTTACATCTTTATCATTTGAAATTCTTAAATTATGCAGTTATGTATTGAGATACAAAATCCTAATCATTATAATCTTTTCAAATATTTCCTTTAATCCTTCCCAAGCTTTATGTGCATTATTAATATTTTGAATCTATGATATAATTTCATCAATAAATATAATAATGATATTAAAGTGTTTATTTTTAAGAGGCACTTCATTTTCTTCTTTTACATATTTTCATAAATCTTTTGCAAATAATATATTTTTCATATATACTTCCAAGAAGAATAATTCTTTCCATTTAATTTACAATCAAATAGAATTATTTTTTGGTCATTTGCCTTTTGGATGGTCGGTGATATGCTGTTGAGGGTCTATGTGGACCAAGTTATTTTTTGCCGACTTTTGAAGAGACTATAATTATTTTTATGTTATGTTTCACTATCAGCTAAAAATAAAATTATTTTCTAACATCAAACCTCTAGTTGGCATAAACTACAATGATTTTTGCAACCTGTAATCGAAGGGAAAGGAAAAAAATATTAACTGACCACTTGTTCATTTCTATTAAACTAACATATTAGAATGATTAAGAATTACACAATAAGACCCTCAAAATTTAGCAATATAAAGGTTTACAATTATTTAACACAATTACCTTGTTTGGCTTGTGATGAGGTTAATCTTATATGATATCAGGGTAATGAATAATAATGGAGTTCATTTTTAAATAATTTAATTATATGTGTAAATTTTTTTAAAAAATAACAATTTAATTAAATTATTTGTGGAAGCTTTCAATTTTATTTGTGAAGCCTTCAATTACTTCACATAATTATATTATTAGATTGTAATTTTTATCTTAACAATTAATGATTTTTACATCTATTGATATTTACCTATGTCAATTTTAACAAGTATCAATTTCAAGAAGTGTCAATTTCTATAATGTATTAGGAAAAAAGTAATCTACCACTTTGGGCTTCTCACCTTCTAGAATCTTTCTTCCTTAACAAAAAATTTTCAACATATAATGTTTTGTAAATCACCCTTGTCTCATGATTCTTACCAATGTGAGATTAAACCAATTACAATACAATCATGTATTTGAGTTAGTAATTGAAAGCTTCCACAAACAATTTAGTTAGATTTTTTTTTTTTAAATGTGTGTATTTAAGACATCTCAATATTACCTTCATGAATAGTCATTTTAATATTTTCCGTCATGTAATTTTTTTAATAATCACAAGACAAAGGGGGCCTACTTAGCACACAAGCACCACCTATTTGGGCTTCTCATCCTCCAACATCTTTTTCTATTAGAAAATATTTTTCCGCATGCATTTTTGGTAAAAACCATAAGATAAGGAGGACCAGCTTAACACACAAGCACAATCAATTTGAGTTTCTCACCCTCCAATCTCTTTCTCCAAACCAATGCAGAATCTGGGTTTCTCACATGACTTACAAGTCACCCTTATCTCTCAATTCTTAACAATGCAGAATTAACTAAATTACAACACAATCATATTTTTATGTTAATTAATCAAAAACTTTTACAAACAATTTAATTAAATTATTAATTTTTGTGTGTTTCATTTTTAAGAAAACCTCTATAATTAACTATTTGTTACCATTACATTCATTGTAAGTTACCCTCATGTAACAATTCTAGCCAATTGTAGCACCTTCATCGTACCATTGTTAATCATCATAAAAGTCCAAATACAGACCAAAAGTTTCCTTAAAACATGATCCAAATGACACATAGCACTCACATGGGTTTATATTGTGTCTCTGCATTGCCTTAACAATAGGATTCCATTGGCCTGTCTTTTGTTCATCCCCCCTCATAGTCTCTTAGCAAAATGTCCACTGAAAGAATTAGGACTGTATAATTAGATATGGAAAAATGCAAGAAACGGGGTCATTTTTGCTGATTCGGTATTAGTTTGAGCGCTCGAGCTTTGCATTGCTGAAAGCCTGTTATAGTTGTTTCAGAGTTAGTTTGGGCACTTTAAGGTAAAGTGGCTTCCACCCATCAAATGGCATGTGTGCTTTAAAGGTCAATTGGTCAATACAAGGCTGGAAACCTGTCGTCCATCCAGAGTAAAATAACCAGAAATTCTCCCTTGAAAAATTTAAAGTCTTCGATTTAATTTTTTATTTTGTTTCATCCAACACTCAGCTGTATATCCATGTTTTTCACATATTACAGCGATCTGGGCCATTCAATCCATGTCGTACATTCATTGTTTAGGATTTCTTTCTAATAGATGGAGCCTATAGGCAAATATCTACCTCCTTTCAATATTGTAAGTTCGTTAAAAAATAGAATATGGTTAGGTTATATGCCCAAACATACCAAATGGGCAATTACAAATGCACTCATAAGCATAGGTTTGGGTCGTTCTACACATGACCAGCTTTGGGATCGTGTGAAAAAAAGGAGAACCTAGCTCACACTGTTGATTCGTAAGTACGGTACATTCATTTCTTCATTTCAATAATTCTTAATTGAATGCAGGTGCATTTAAGGTGTATGGACAATCTTACATTTAAAAAAAATAGGTAGTAGTTTTGGTTAGTCTTCAATAAAGAATTTGAGGGCAAGTTTTCTAAGCTTAATTAGAGTCCTTAGGCTAAAATAGATAGATCACAGAGTTGCAGAGATCACATGGTTACATTTCCACGTTGCAATTCTGAGTTGTTTTTTTGACAGTCACATGTATCCTTTTGCAACCTACGTTTCTATGTGCATGGAGGCCATGCAACCCCAAGTCTAGTGGGCCATCATCAAGTCTACATGTTTCGTGGAGACCCTTCATACACTTATGTGTGTGTGTGTGTTCACAACAGCTACAATTTAAATCTTCAAGTGCTAAGTGAACACGACCAAGTCTTTGCTGCAAATGTGATGGAAATCCTCAATCAGATTAGATATTCATAGAGATCACAAAGCCAATAGACCTTAAATGTAGACCTGGCGAATTTTTGAATTGGATTTTATTAGCAGAGGTTCTTGAAAAACCTAGCAAAACATGTTAATACAAGGATAGTTGAGCAATAAGTGACAAAAGAATACAACAGACTGTAATTCAGATTGAACTTATCAATTTGTTATCAAATAGTTCAGTGGCAAGAAATATAAACCAAATTTACAACTATATAGTAATAAATGGAAAAAATTAAGCAAATGAAGAAGAAAAAGAAGAACTATAAAACTAGGTGAAACCATTAAAGATACATATTTTATTCAACAATGACCTTCTTTCTCCTTCTATGTACATTACCTATAAAGACTTTTCCTCTTCTTTGTACATTACCTATAAAGACTTTTCCTCTTCTTTCTTGACTTTGGCTTCTAATCATCTTTTCCTATTTCTTTTGTCTTACATGATTTGTCTTTCCTTTTACATAATTGATAATTTATAATAAATCCAACCTCTTATATTCATGCTAATAGATTTGATATTCCAGTGGGTTCCCAAGACACTTGAAATTCATGCATGAGACCATAGAAGTACATGAAATCCATGAGCCTCCGAAAACACCCACAAAATTACAAAAGATCACTGAGAGTGTATTTGTCTTAGTAAAGCCCCACAGAGCTCACAAAAAAACCCTAGAGTCCATGAGTCTATCAAGGACAGTTTTCACAGTCACATTACACTTTATTCATAGAGACCACAGTGCATCAACAAGGAGACACACAATAACCATAGTGGATTTTATAAAGCCATGGGTCCATGAAATTTTTTGAGATTGCATGAATGGATTTGGATCTCATTATGTAGAGACCTTGAGATCATGCCATGTGGCACAATTCCATGATACCTCTTATTGTTATTCACAGTTTGATCACATCAATAGGAACATCACAAAGAACTTTAGGCGGCCATAATGTTTGCAAGAAAACACCAAATTAAAAATTTAAGTTCTAATTAGAAAGCTCACGAAATAAAATTTCATTTAGTATTAACCAAGAGATGATTATCTCATTTGTGTGCATGTTGTTACAACAAATCTCTCAAGAATCATGTAGTTATAGAGGGGAAAGTTTGAGAAGACAACAAGCGGGAGAAGGAAAAATATCTCATACTAGAAATAAAAAGGAGATTTTTCCTCTGAAGGAAAATGGTTGACAAATTAGAGAGGAGAGAACAAGAGAAATCAGAGAGAGGAAGGGCCAAGAGTAGAGTTATTGAGTTTGCAAAAGCCCATAGTGGCTTAGAGAGAGAGATAGAGTAGAGTTGTCACTATGAATGTAGATGTTGCTATGACTTATTTTCATTTAGTAAATAAAGAAGAATGTTTTTTTATACGGCATGACTCTAGTTGCATGGCCAAGAGCATCCTTTCATTAGGAACCCCTACTGTGAACTGCACCAACCAAACACCAAATTTGTCTTTTTTTGGCTTTGTGATTCTGGCTGGATGGCCAAGTGCATCACTTCATTGGGACTCCCTACCATGAAATGCACCAACCGAACATAAAATTTGTCACACAAACACATCTAAAAATGCCTTAAAATTTTACTAAAAATTCAACCTAAGTTCATACAAGAGAATGGGAGCTAAACACACAAGTAAAATATTCATCAGCTTAGTGATAAAAAATTAGTCTTGCGTATGGCCCAAAAAAATATCACCATCATTACTACAATGTATGTATGCAAAACAACTCCTATCGCAAAAATATCCTTTCAATTTTTAGTTATGAAGCATTGGAGAAAGTTCGACATGATCCTGAAAAAAGTCATAATTTTAATTTCTACCTGATACTAGAGTTGAATAGAGCTCTAGTCTTCAACTTAAACTTAAAACAATGCTTATCACAAAAATATCCTTTCAATTTTCAATTATGAGGCATTGGAAATCGCTCAACACGATCCTTAGAAAAAGTCATAATTTTAATTTGTACTTGATACCAGAGTTAAATAGAGCCCTAGTCTTCAACTTAAACTTAAACCTCACAACACAATATTATTGGAATGTTTAATTTAAACTAACTGTTTTTTCCTTTAAAACATGTGTTATGATAATATTTGTGTTTGTGTTTTAAATCTCTAGTTTGTTTTTTTTGTTTTTATGCTACTCAGTCTATTTAGAAACTATTTTAAATCTCTTTTAAGCTTTTGTAATTCTTGAAAGCCCTCTATTTATTAAGGCAACATGTAAACCATTTTATACACTATAGAAATAAAAGATTCATTTGCTCTTTTAGTGTGGTATCAGAGCCAAACAAAGTGCATGTAGAGATTGAAGAGCTAGTTGAATAGTGAGGAGAGAGAGCACTAGGTTCCAGGTTGTCATAGGTGGAAGAAACAATAGCTACCGAAGTGTTGAAAGATCTCAGTTAACATTGGAAGAAAGAGCAGCTGAGGATTAGAGAAGAGAGATTACAGATTGGCAGAGACTTCTAATTCATGAATTTAGTCAACAAAAAGAATCAAAGAGCAGTCCCCAAGTTAGCCAGTGATTGAAAAGAAAGGCAGAAGAAATTTCCATGACAAATCAAATAAAAATCACCCAGGTTAGCTTGTAAAAATAATAATAATAAATCTCCCAAAGAAAATAAAAAAAGGGAGACAAAAGTAGATGAAACAAGAGGTGATTGGAGTAAAGTGTTACCAAGTAGCCAATAATAAGACAAAAGAGGGTGCAGTATTTGCCATAGTATTCTAGAGATACTAAAGAGAAGGCACCAAATTATAGCCATTCAACAGCAATAAAAAAAGGGGAGAAATACGGAATTGATTCACTATACCCAATCATGGTAGTAAATAATTTTGTCACTTGTTTTTAAATTCTAACTTTTAGAAATAAAAATTATGATTTTTGGTCTATCAAGATGAAAATTATGTTTTGTTTATAAGGTGTATGGAATCTAGTGGAGAACAAATTCGTAGAGCCTATAGATCAGGGAACTTATCATGGTTAAGCTTATCAAGGTTTGACACAATCAAAAAAGGACCAACTTAGAGAAAACAAAAGGAAGGATGCAAAAACCTTATTTTTTATTCAACAGGCAATGGATGAGTCTATTTTTCCTAGGGTTGCAATATTCAAGAATCTAGAACAACAAATAGCTCTGATACCACCTTGTCAGGATTAGGAGCATAATTGATTACCTTGTATTAGTAACTAAACACGAAATTTAACCAGAAGTAACAAGTAACTAGAAATCAGAAACAACACAGAATTTGAGAGACAATACCCAATTGTATTAATACTCTTCCAGAAGGAATTACAATAAAGAAGATGCCACACTCTTCTTCCCACACCTCTAGGGCTCCCACACCTCTAGGGCGTACAATAATCTCCCTCAAGAGTTCTCTCTCTCAACTACGGTCACAACAAACAACTCAAACATAGAGTTGTTGTTCACCTTCACTAGTCAGTAACAATACTACCAGTCCACCAGTCAGTAACAATACTGCCAGTCCACCAAGTACTCAACATACTCCAAGTCTGAGTACACCATGTACTCCAAGTAGATCTCACCTGATCTTGCTACCTGTTGTGTTGTTGATCTCTTGATCTTGCTGCCACCTACAGATCAACCTAGTTTTGCACACCTGCAAACATAGATCTCTCTCACACACACACACTTGCAGATCAATCGACCTTACTTACCATGTAGATCTAACTTGATCTTGCTACACCGCAAATCAACCTGGCCTTGCACACTTGCCAACCTAGATCATACACACATGAAGAACCCTTCTGATTCTCCACACCAGCACCCTTGTGGATCTTCTACCAGATCTTGCTCTCCCGTAGATCTACCTGATCATACACACTTAGCACTATGGCACTATGAGGAGCTACCCTTGCTCTCTTCCCTCTGAAGGAGCTAACCTTGCTCTCTCTATCTAGCACACTTTACAATATAGCCCCATGAGTCTATTATATAGATCTCATGCAAACAATAATTAGACTTCTAATTATAATAATTAGAAACGCAGCTCCAAGACTAAAATTAGTCTTTACATGCAAACAATCGGTTTGTTTAACAAATTGTTTGTGAAACTAGTAGTTCTAGAACCACACAGGCGACCGATGTCGGTCACTGTCTATCTGGAGATGACTGGTGTCGGTCGATCCATGACTGATGTAGGCAACATCTTGTCCACCCCTAACCGACGTTGGTTGGCCTGACCGACGCCGATTACTGTGACACTCATCACCTCCTCCATGTTTGCATCCTAGTGAAGCTTTTAGCTCCACAACCTAAAAAACTAGGTCCAAGAGGACATGGGATATTTTGGACACAACATATTAGTGAACCATCAAGGTAAAATTCAATAAATTACAGTCTTTTAAGAGAAGTTTTGAAAATGTGCAGATAAAAGATTCAGAGTTCTTAGACCAAATTTTTAGTCAAGTCATTAATGTTAATCAAATCAGATCACATGGAGAAGAAATATCTAATCAAAAGATTATAGAAAAGATTCTCAGGAGTCTACCTGGTAAGTTTGATTCTATTGTTATTATCATTGAAGAATCTAAATATCTAACACAACTATCTGTAGATAAGTTGAGGGGGTCTCTATTATCTCATGAATCTGGAATGAACAAAAACAATAATTCCTCTCTTTGGAGAATGCTTTTAAATCACAATTTTCATTTACTAGAGGTAGATGAAGAAGAAGATAATAATTCCTCTTTGGAGAATGTTGTTAAATCACAGGGTTCATTTACCAGAGGTAGAGGAAGAAGAATATCAAGCTTTAAAGGTAATAATCAAAGAGGTGAAATGAAAAATCATAATTTCAATCATTATAGTTCCAAAGGGTGCAAATCTCATCACCGTTCTCAGAGGTACAATAAATTCAATGTTTAGTTTCATTATTTCAAGACATTTGGTCATTATGCATATGAGTGTTGGAAGAAATAAGAAAATAAAGGTAAACAAAATACAAATTTTTTAGATGTATCTGAAAGTAATTTTGATTCATTATTCATTACATGTCATGTTGCTCAAGAGAGTTCTATTTATATTTGGTTTTTAGACAGTGGATGTAATAATCATATGATAGGAAATGGAGATTGTTTGAAAGCTTAGATAGTTATATGAAGTCTGAAGTCAATCTAAACAATGATAATAAAGTATCATTGATGGGTAAAGGTGTGATTAACATTTTCACTAAACATGCTGAAATAAAATATATTCTAGATATTTATTTTGTGCAGAAAGGTTATAGAGTATCATTCAAAGATAATGTGTGCACTATACTAAACAAATTTTCAAGTGATAGGTTGATTGCAAAGATTGAGATGACCACAAACTAAATGTTCCCACTTCAAATCAAGAGTGAAAATTCAATACAAAAAAATCTTGAGGAAAATTACAAGACAACCCATTTAGATCTGACATGGTTATGGCATCTAAGGTATTGACATCTTCATTTTGGAGGTTTGAGTTTATTATAAAAGAAGCAAATGGTGAGAAGATTTACTCCAATTGAGCAACCATCAAGTTCATGTGAGAGTTGTATTTTGGAAAAATAACATAGAGAAAGTTTTCAAATAGGAATGTCTTACAGAGCAAAGGTACCATTAGAGCTTGTTCACACTGATATATGTGGACCTATGCAGACTCCAGTATTAGGAGGAAGTTTATATTTTTTGATATTTATTGATGATTTTAGTAGGAAAATTTGGACATATTATTAGTAAAAGTTTGAATCTTTTGGAATATTTAAGGATTTCGAAACAATGGTTATAAAATAGAGTAGCCAATATATCAAGGTACTCAGGTTAGGTAGAGGTGGTGAATACACTTAAAATGAGTTTCTATATTTTTGTAGGAATCATGGAATTAAGAAGTAGTTTACTATAAGATAAAAAACATAATAGAATGGTGTTGAATATAGGAAGAACAAAATAATCATAGATATCACTAAGATCATGTTGAAGGCTAAGCACTTATCTAATGAATATTGGGTAAAAGTAGTTGCATGTGCAGTTTATATTCTAAACGGATGTCCTACAAAGAATGTTAAGGATAAAATTACACAAGAAACATGGAGTGGAAGAAAACATAGTGTATCTCACTTAAGATTTTTTTAGATGTGTGGAATATGCACATGTGCCAAAATAAATAAGAAGAAAGTTATATGATAGAGGTGAAAAATGTATCTTTATTGGTTATAGTGAGCACTCAAAAGCTTATAAGTTATACAATCCCATTACCAAGAAGGTTATCATCAGTAGATATGTTGAATTCAAAGAAGAGGAAGCTTGGGATGGAAGTATTGATAGAGAAATTACAGTTGGAGAAACAAGACCTCAATAAGATCAATAGAACAAGGTCTGCAAGGTGGTCGGCCAACTTCACAAGTAACAGGTACTCCAATAAGAAATCTATAAGGAGCTAATTCAAGAAAGCTAAGAACATCAAGGAATTTTGTGCTAGGTGAATCATCAGTGCATGTAAGTCCCAATTCATAAGGAAGTAATGAATTAGATCCTACACTTTCCTCATTAAGATCAAGGTACAAATGTAAGAAAATAAAAAGTTTAAAAAAAATTATGATCAACGAAAAGAGAATTTAGATTTACATTCAAATTTTGATTTATTCTCTCATATCTTATATATTTTGAAGAAGCGGCTAAGGAATATCATTGGATCAAGGCTATGGATGAAGAAATGGATTTTATTGAAAGAAATGAAACATAGGAACTTGTAGATTTACTTGAAGGTAAAGACAACATATGATTCAAATGGGTCTATAAGACCAAGTTCAAAGCAGAAAGAGAAATTAAAAAGTATAAAGCAAGGTTAGTAGAAAAAGGTTTTTCTCAACAACATGGAATTGATTATAACAAGACATTTTCATTGGTTGCAAGACTTGATACAATCATGACACTTTTAGTTATAATAACACAAAGTAATTGAAAGGTTTACCAAATAGATGCCAAATCAGCTTTTCTAAATGGTTTTATAGAAGAAGTATATTTGGAATAACCACTAAGTTATGAAGTGCATGGATAGGAAGACAAGGTATACATATTTAATAAATCTCTTTATGGGTTCAAACAAGCACCAAGAGCATGGTATAGTCGAATCAACTCATACTTGATAAGTGATGGATTCAATAGAAGCATTTATGAGCTTATGTTATACACAAAACTCAGTAATCAAGGTCAGATTTTGATTGTATGTTTATATGTTGATGATTTAATCTTTATTGGAAATTTTTTAGTAGACATATTCAAATTAACCATGAATAAAGAATTTTAAATGATAGATTTAAGATTGATGATATAATTTTTGGGCATTAAAGTTATTTAATCAGATAATGATATATTTATTTGTTAATCTAAGTATGCTAAGGATGTATTGATAAGATTCAAGATGATGAATTATAATCTTGCACCAAATCCAATTGCAATAGGTACAACATTTATCAAAGAAGATAAGGGATCCAATGTTAATCCAACTATGTTCAAAAGACTCATCAGAAGTGTGTTGTTTCTCACAGTTACAAGGCCATATATTATGTATGTAGTTAGTTTGATTTCAAGATTTATGGAGTCACCAAAAGACCAACAAGTTGATAAAAGAATATTGATATATGTTGTAGGAATAATAGGATATATAATATTATATTCTAAAACTAATGATTTTAATTTTATTGACTATATTAATAGTGATTTTTCAAGTAGCATAGATGATAAGAAGAATACTTCTAGATATGTTTTTCATTTTGGCATAAGTGTAGTTTTACGGACATCAAAGAATCAACCTATAGTGATAATTTCATTAGTAAAAATAGAGTATGTTACAAGAACATGTCAATCAATTTGGATGCAGAGAGTGTCGACAAATCTTTCGCATAAGTAGGAAAGTCCTACACTAGTAGTTTGTGACAACAAATTACCAATTGCACTATCAAAGAATCATGTTTTTCATAAGAGAAGCAAGCATATTGACACCAAGATTCACTTCATCATAGATTTGGTGAAAAATAGAGAAATCCATTTAAAGTTTTACATATTTGAAGACCAATTGGTAGATATGTTCACAAAGGCATTAGCTACAAAGAACTTTGAACACTTAAGATAGAATTTGGACATTATGGATGTTGAATTAGCTCATGGTAGAAATTAAGGGGGATTGTTAGAATGTTTAATTTTAATCAATTATTTTGTCTTTAAATCATGTGCTACGTAGGAAAATATTTTTTTTCATTTTAAATCTCTGATTTATATTTTTGTTTTTATGTTGCTCAGTCTATTTAGAAACTATTTTAAAGCTCTTTTGAGATTTTGTAATTCTTAAAAACCCTTTATTTATTGATGCAACATGTAAACCATTTTATACACAATAAAAATAAAAGATTCATTTGCTATTTTAAATATACATTTGGCATCTAATATTTTAGTAAGGTGTTAGAAACTAACCATCATTTTTTAATAGCTATGATTAGAAATATTCAAGTCCAATATTTAGAGGTATAGTCTTCCCATTTTCTATTTCATTTTTTTCTATAAATATTTCATTACTAACCACAATATGAATACTGAGTGGGATTAAATATACTCTAGACAAACAAATGAGTGAATACATTAGTCAATGTTCTGCAATAATGCTATAGACAAAGAATTGTAGAGATGATTACAAAATCTCAATTGTACACCATGTAATTCTTCATTCTATGAAAAGTAGTATGACTTGTTAAAACAACACTAATAATAAAATTAAGCCCCACCTCAATAAGCATAATATCAGATACACTTCTAGAAATATCAATGGCATTGGCCACAACAACACTAATGCCAGTATTTTTTAAGGTAGGAGCATCATTAACACCATCTCTAGTCATGCCAAAGCTATGCTTCATCTCTAATCATGCCATAGATATGCCATTCAATAATTTTTTTAGTATGTAAATTCTTCTGAATAGACCCATATGAGTGCTTTTATTACCTCATAAAGGATTATCCCAAATAATTTATGAAAAAACTATGCTCTGCACATATCTAAAATCTTAACCAGTTTGGAATTTTGAGCATATCTCCTTTTTGGAAAAATCAAGCTTGTGTTACTTAACTACATCTCAACATTCCATATTTAGTGGCTAATAATATACTATTTGAGTCACATATATGTTTTTTGTAAACCCTACCTCAAAAAAATATTTGGGGTTATAATGCAGTGTATGAGGTTGCTTGAAACATGCAAAAAAAGATAGCAAATGTTGATTATTACAAGTACTAGTGGATTGATATAGATAAATAGTACAAATATCTCAAAATCATCTATCTAAAATATGCCAAGAGATATCAATCTCAAGGCTAGTATCTTGGATTTTTCACATCATACATTGATTAATAACTTGGTTACATTCTGCGAAGAGTGGAGAGCGAAACAAGATGTCTAGAGAATTCTGCAGAGAGGGAAGGTTGTGAACTATATGGAAAGGCTCCATGGTTTAAAACCTCATATTACAACGGCTTTTTTCAAAAATTGGAATGATTATAGGGTCACTCTACATGGCATCACAGTGCATCTAACAGAGGAATTTATAGCAGAGGTTACGAGGCTACCTACGGAAGGATTAAAATTCTCCAAATAAACTAGCATTTCAAATGAGGCCTTTTGCAAATTCCCTAAGATGGACGTTGAAGAGCAGAAGCTGGTAAAGAATGGAGATTTCTATGAACTGGAATAGATTAAGGGTATATGGCGGGATGTCTTATGCTGTATTAGGGAGTACTTCATCCTCGATGGAAGAAGCAAGAGAGTCCACAAATTCCACTTTGTATTCCTAAATCATTTCAGACACAAGGTAAGGATTTCCGTTCCCTTTTATTTGCATTTCTCTTTGGTCCAAAGTTTATTCGCTCATAGGAAGAAGGAAATGCGTCCTATTCTGCATGAAAGATTAATTCTGATAATCGAAGGGTATTGTAAGAATAAGGTCATGGTTAAGAACCCTTAGCTGGGGAAAAACAAGGATTCACAGAGTAACAAGAGTGAAATTGTTAAAGGGAAAGATAAAATCAAAAGCAAGCCCCCTAGTGTCAAGAATCAGAATGTTGACGAGGACACAGAGTGGGAGAGAACTAATAAGTCTGGGGAGGAAAGCTTGGAGGAAAAGGGAGGAACAGAAAGCAGGAATACAAGTTCCAATGAGGAAGAAGAAGTTCAAGAGAAGAATGAGAAAGGAGTCAACATAGAGGAGGAGTCTGAAAATAGTGAAGATGATTCTGAGGAAAACCAACAAGTGTTTGAGGATGATAAAGTCATGGATGACCCTGTTGAGGACCTTGTTTCAATAAATGAAAGGGAAAACATAGTACAGGCCGAAAACCAAGAAACGGACCTCGAAGTTCAAGTTGAAATGAAGGAACATAATCAAAGGGGCAGAGAGGATCACTTTGAAGAAGGCAGGAACAGTCATAATAAGAACACAGGAGAGTGGAGTGATAAAAAGTAGAACGATGGAAGGCACACACCTATGAGATGGGTTAATTGTAAAGCAGAGGCTATCCTCCAACTCGATTCATGGATGTTTAAGGAGATAATGGATCTCAAAAGGAAAATGGAAATTATGGAAGACAACCAAAAGGCAGTTTGGAACAAAATCAATAACATGGAAAAATAGATGAGACATCCCCATCAAGCTCAAAGACTATGAGAACAACCTAAGGGAACTCATCAAGGAGAGCAAAATGAAAATGGAGGAAGTTACATCTAACATACGTGCTGCAGCTGTTAATATTGGAAAAAGAGCTAATGAGGAGATCAAATCCTTGGAGGGGCCTAGCAAAAGGATGAGACAGAGCTCAAAAAAGAAAGCTATGCAAGAAGGAGCCATGTTGGCAGCAACTGCCATTCAAGATACTGTTGTGAAAGGTAAGGAAGCAGTGAAAATGATTTTGGAACTGGAAGAATAGTCTAGTTCTTCTAGATGGTTGTGTTATCTGGTCATGTTTCCTAGTTTTTTGTAATCTTTTGACTTTGGTGTAGCCAGGTCTATGTAAAACCTGGGTTTTGACTTGTGGTCTTTCAGGTGGTTTCAAGTCCATATAAAACCTATTTTTGCTACTTATCTGTAGTAGGTTTTAGGTTTTGCCTGTGGTTGTTAATGCTTCATCTTTCTTTCCTTGTATCAAGGTTTCAGGATCCCTTCAAAACCTGTTTTTACCTTAATCTAAAACTTGGTTACATTCTTCACCAACTTGTTGAGCTACAACTCATATGGACCAGCTAGGACTAGAACCTAGGACCTTCCATTTGATATTGGAATGATCTACCAACTGAGCTATAGGCCCCTCTATGGCTAGCCCATCATTGGTTTGGGTGTGGATTATTTCCAACACCCCCCCTTAAGCCATACTATAGGTACTTGGGGCTCCTATCCTAGCTCTAATACCACATGTTAAGCTACAACTCATATGGACCATCTAGGACTCAAACTTAGGACCTTATATTTGTTGTTAGAGTGCTCTACTAATTGAGCTACTAGACCCTCTATGGCCATCCCATTGTTGGTCCAAGTGTGTCTTATTTCCAACACAACTTCTAACTCAATAATGTTAAATGGAATAAATTTAGTTGCATTGCTCTATCAAGCTTGAAAAACTCTTTACAAAAAAAAATTAAAATAAAGTAGTCTAAACTTCACTATATATCCAAGATATTATGATTTTTTTTATCAACGTCCCCAAATAAAAAATAAAAAATTCTAGGTGATGGTCAAAATAACATCAAATTTAATATGGTAATGATTCAATGATGATCAAATAGATGTCAAATTTAAGGCTGGAATCTTTTTTGAACAACTCACTACATTACTCCTTGCTGCCATTGTATGATTCCATGCCCTTATAAGATTAGTAGCAATAACTGAAATATAAAATAGAAATGAAATCTATAAACATTCTACCTAGGCATAACTAGTATATGGTGTTATGTTACAATATATGGTATCCAAATAAACCAGTCTTGTTCTAGTCAAGCATAGGATTAAAAATTTCATACATTACTTATATGATCATAGTTATTAAATCTAGCCAGATCTGTACAAAATCAGGTCAAATATAGATTTTTTAGCTTTATTTTTTTTAAGTTATTATTAATTTTTGTGTTCTACATAAAAATGCCCAGTGACCATAAATATTTTTTATTAACATTTTATATTAATTTATTAATGTTTTCATTGTATTTATCAAATTTTCATACTTATAAAAATATACTCTCTCTCTCACACACACACACACATTCTAAACTCGATTTTTCTTAAAAAAATCAAAAAATTGAATTTTAAGATTATTTACCCTCCAAAATGGGTATGGATTTTGTATGAAAAAAAAGACAAAAAAAAGACAAACATGTTTGTTATTGTAAACTAATAACCAAACTATAATCAAATACCTTAATTGAAAGCTAAAACAAATAAGAGTAAAGCATAAATAAATGTAGCAATAGTATAAATACAATAATAAACACATCACACAATACAAAAAATTAAAAAACTTATATTAGGATTTCAATGAGCTTCAATGCTCAGTCAATACAAGACATAAACCAACTTTTATTGAAATCTCTACAAATTTCATTGTTCATCAACATAACATTCATCTGCATTCTAAAAATAGAGTATATCCTCAAAAAATACATTTTTACAAAACAAATTTTTATGTTAGCTTTGCCTATAAGTCTCTAGAGGCAACTACAAAGAAAATAATAAATGCAGTTGGTGGAATAGATACAATACATAGGTAAAGAGATTCAAATAGTCTAGCATGATAGGGGAGATTAACCATATGCTAAGGTGTCAGTCCATGTACTCTAACACTCCCTCTTAATATCCATTGTCATGAATATCAATAATGCTTATGCTTTTCTGGAGATGCTCAAACACATTCTTTGAAAGAGGCTTTGTAAACATATTTGCTAGTTGTTCTTCAGACCTACAAAAATCAATATATATCACATTGTTCACAAATTCATGAATAATATGATATCTAGTGTCAATATGCTTTATGAATATATGAGACACATTATTTTTAGACAATTCTATAGCTAATTTATTTTTATAGTATATCTTTGTAGCTTCTTCTTAAGTATGCACCAAATTTGAAAGTACCCTTCTCATCCAAATTGCCTAGAAAATTGTTGATGTGGCTGCAACATATTCCACTTAAGATAATGAACGTATCATAATTGGTTGTTTCTTTGATGCCCAAGAGATAACACCCAATCCAAGATGAAAAATATACCTTGAATTACTTTTCCTATCATCCATGTTACCTCCCTAATCACTATATGTATAAATAACCAACTTGTAGTCATTTGAAGGTATATGCATGATCCCAACACTCTTTGTTCAAGTTATGTATCTCAATATTATTTTTCCAACTTTCCAATGAGATTCATTTGGTTTATCTATGAATCTTGAGATAAGGATAACCCCATACATAATGTTTAGTCTTGTGGAAGTTAGATACATGAGGCTACCCACCAATATTTTGAATAAAACTACATCAACACATGAACTTTTTTCCCCTTGCTAAATTTTAAACCCAATGCAATAGGTGTTGGAGCTGAATTCACATTTTTCATATTAAATTTATTCAACACGTCATTTGCATACTTTGATTGGCATATAAAAATTCCTTGATAGGGTTGACTTACCTCTATGCCAAGAAAATATCTCATAATTAATCAATCATATTAAATTTATCTTTCATGATTGCCTTAAATGATTCAATTGACAAATTACTATTGAATATCAAATCATCCACATATAAAAAAATTATCAAAATTTGTCCTTGATCATTGATTTTGACATACAATATGGGTTCATTGCCACATTTTCTAAACCCATTGTTCACAAAATAAGAATTTATTCTACTATACCAGCTCTAAGAACTTGTTTCAATGCATATGAGGCCTTTTTTAGCTTATAGAATTTGTCCTCTTGTCTCAAAAATTCATAACGAGGTGATTGTTTTATATAAACTTCTTCTAAAATGTCATATAAGAATGTTAATTTGATATCCGTTTGATAGAGCTTCCAATTATTTTAAACTACAATGGACAATACCATTCTAATTATGTTTGATTTTTTCTATAGGTGTAAATGTTTCATTATAATCTATATCGGGTTGTTTTGTGAAGCCTTTAGCTACTAGTCTTGCTTTATGTTTATCAACTTTCCCATTTGCATTAAAATTTGTTTTGTAAGCCCAGTTTACTCCAATTACATCCTTTCCTTTAGGAAGCTCTACAAGATCCCAAGTTTTATTCCTTTTTGTTGACCATATTTATTCATTCATAGCTAAAATCCAATTGTCATATTTAATCACATCCTCAAAGTAGATTGGATCACCCTATGTTAAAATTTCAAAATCAGAACATAAATCCATATTTTCAACCTCTTGTGACTCATTATAAATCTCCTTTAGATTGTGTATCTTCTTTGAAGTGTTTATTGACCATGATCTCAATGATGCAAGTGTTGCTTAAGAAGACTCACTATTGATATTACTTGATGCAATAGATGGATTTAGAGTGGTAGGTGCCTTAGAAGGAATTGTAAGAATATTTTATTGTGTATTAAGATTCACACATTGAATTTCATTGTCCTCATTCTCATGTGGAACACTAATTACAATTGTAGTTTTTTTTTCTATGCTACCATCATAATCTTCTTATTCAAAAAATTCTACATCATGGTTGATTATTGCCTTCTTTGTCATCAGATTGTATAGTTTGTATACTTTGTATTCCTCATTATACCCCACAAAGATTTACTTCTCACCTCTCTCATCAACTTCTTTCTTAATTCTTGGGATATCGAGGATATGCTACTCATCCAAAGACTCTAAAGTGTGATACACTATGCTTCTTTTTGATTCAATATTATTTTGGTATCTTATTTATCATTGCTTTTATTGGGAATCTATTCATAATGTAAATGGCACATGCAACTTCTTCATCCCAATATTCATTGGGTAGATGCTTAGATTTTATCATGATTTAGACCATGTCCATAATTGTCTTATTATTTATTTTTGCTACACCATTTTTTTGATGTGTATATCTAGTTGTAAACTATTTTATTATTCCATTTACTTTTCAAAAATTTAGAAAATAATTTGATATATATTCACCTCCTCGATCGGTTCTCAAAACTTTGATATAATATCCACTTTATTTTTCCACTTTGAACTTAAACTCCTTAAAAATAGAAACCACCTCTGAGATATATATTTCAAGAAATAAACTCAAGTTTTTCTACTAATATCATAAATGAATGTCAATAAATATATATTTTCATTTATGTATGGTGTTTGCATTGGTCTACAAAGATCTGAATGGACTATCTCAAGTGGATGCTTTACCCTATAAGATTTTCCAACTAGAAACTATTGTCTATGTTGTTTTCCTAGCGTGAAACTCTCACATGATTTTTTAGGTGACTCTATTGATGGAAAACCATTTACTATTCTCTTCATATGTGATAGTTATAATCCTTTCAAGTTCATATGCCCAACTCTCAAGTGCCATAACTAAGATTGATTCTTGCATGAGACTTTAAAAATTGTTTTAGTAATATTTTACAATCCTTGACGTTCTAAAAATAGTTCACTTTGGATCTTAAGAGGAAACATTTTATTCCTTATCATCCCAAATTTTTCAATTAGTCTATTATTAGGTTTCTTGCCCAAAATTACCTTCACCATTCTCAAAATATATCCTATATCTTTTTTTCACCAATTGACCTATGCTTATAAGATTGTGTTGCAATATAGGGACATAGTATACATTAGGGATATGTTTATTTTATCCTTTTTTTTGTTATAATGTTAATTTATCCTTTCTCCATGATTGATACTTAATGACCATTCCCTAAATTCACTTATGATTTTATTGAGTCATCTATTATTTCAAAAACTCCTTAATTCCACTCATGTGATTGTTACACCCATTATCTAAGAACCATAGTATATTTTAAATCAAACATTACATGTTGTCAGTATGGTGTTCTGTTCACTAGTGTTGGGCTAGTTTTCATTTGTAAAATTTGTCTTTTATTTATTCATATCATTTTTTTTCCTACATTCAGATGCAAAATGTCCAAATCTTTTACAATAGTAACATTGAACGTTGGATTTATCATACCTTTATCATTGATGATGGCTATGAAAATGATTGCTACCTCTTCTTCATTGGTGTGAAAGACATATGCAAGCTTGATGTTGGTATTCTACTTTCAAATTGATTAAAATATGTTCCTCTTTTTGGTGAAAAATGACCTATACCTCTACTATAATTTGATCTCCCTCCTATTATACTAATTGAATGTTGATTTTTAAATGCATTTTACAATGAATATACCCTTAAATTATTTAACCTCTACTCATGTGATAATAATGATCCTATTAATTCATCAGTTGATAGTTGTGTTAAATTTTTAGATTCTTTAATTGGCTACAAGTGAATTAAATCTTACTAGTAAACTTCTCAAAAAAATTTCTACAACTTTCTCGTCTTCCATATTTTCACCATGAGTCCTTATTTAATTTTTTAATCCCAACGACATGTGTAAAGAACGAGTCTATATTCTCTGATTATTTCATTTTTAAATTCTCAAAGTCTCTTCTAAGTATTTTTAATTTGGTAGTTTTAACTTTACTTGTACCTTGGTATGTTGTTTACAGGGTGTCCCATGCTTACTTTGACCTTGTGCCAATAGCAACCCTTAAAAAAATTGAATCCTCTATTGCTCGTTGGATAAATAAAAATTCCTTTGCATCCTCCTTATTTTCCTTCAAGAAATAATTGTAATCTTGAGAAAGACCTTGGAATGTTTGTTGATTTACCAATTCAAGGAATCTATTTTTCACTAAATCCCAAACATCTTGAGATTAGAATAGGGTTTTCATATTAATGCTCCAATCATCATAGTTTTTTTACATTAGGATATGGGGTTAGGTAATGCTTCTACTCACACCCACCATGGATTCTCAATTTAATTAAAAAACTTATTTGAAATCTTTAAAATGGTTTAATCTATCCAAATAATCTTCTAAAATGCCTCTACACTATTAGATATGTGACAACAAAGTTAACTTTTAGATATTTTTAAGGAAATATTTATAACCCACTCCTCTATAGGTGGTGTGGGGTGGTAATGAACCCCCCCCCCCCCCTCCCCCCTCCTTCCTACTATTGTTGTACAGGGGTCAATGTAAAATAAAGGATTCAAACCCCTGTTTCTAGGAAGACAAATTCCACTAAATTCTATTTTTAGGAAAGAAAGTCCTAATGGCATTTTTTCATTATATTTTTTGGAGGAATCCTAATGTTGCTTTGCTAATTAGGCATATTTAACTTTTTTGAGATTTCATATAATATTTTCATCTTAGAATTAATAAAACTTGATACCTTACATTGTGGATGTATTCTTAGCTTTGTTAAGGTTTTGCCATGTAAATCTTATATTTTGTCTCATGCATGTTGGGTATTTTATCTTTTTAAATTATCTCTATTATTACATTCTATTATTTTTCCATTGGTTTAGAGTGTGGAGTTTCCTAAAAAGTGGTATTAGAGTAAGATAACTCTTATTTTATAGAAACTATGTTCTATATTTGGTGTTGTTTTTTGTAGCATTAAATGGTGAATATTACGAGTGTAAAGTTTGAGGTGGAGAATTTTAATGGAAAAAAAAATTTGAGTTGTGGAAACTCAAAAAACATGATGTGTTGGTGCAATAGGGGTTGTATAAATCCTTGGATGGAAATAAAAATAAACATGTGACAATGAATGATGACGACTGGGAAGAGATGAATACAAAATCTCTTAGTATAGTATGATTTTGTTTAGAATATGAGATTATTTTCAACATTGTTAGAGAAAATACTATGGAATTTTTATTGACCAAATCATAAGGCATGCACATGATGAAATTTTTAACAAATCATATTTATTTTAAGAGGTAGTTGTATACATTACAAATGAAAGAAGGTATGAAAATTGTTAATCATTGGAATATTTTCAATACCCTATTATGTCAGTTGACTAGTATTGGTGTAAAAGGGGATGATGAAGACAAGGAAATTACCTTATTATGTACTCTATAAAATTTTGAGTTGATATAGTAACTTATATTAGCTTCATTATTGTTGATGATCTTGACTATGATTCTATTGTAAGAGAATTGTTAGATGAGGAGACAAGGAGAAAATCTAGTCTAGAGACTTATATGTCTAAAGCTATGGTTGTTAGGGGAAGATATAGAGAAAGAGGGAAAATATCAAGAGGCATATCAAGATATAAATTAGAAGCTAGGAAAATTAGAGCAAAGTGTTATCATTATGGTAAAGTGGGACATCTTAAGAAGGATTGTTGTAAGAGGAAAAAAGGAAGAATCCACTAAGGAAGCAAATCAAGTAGAAACAAGTGAAGGTATGAGTGTTGAAGTTTTATCTTTTTTTAATGTTTCCTCTTATCATCATGAATTGTTATTGGATTTGGGTGATACACATCACATGTGTCTGCATAGAAATTGGTTTTATTCTTAACAAAACCTTGATGGACATTTTATTCTTTTGGGACATAATGTTTCTTGTAAGACTAAAGGGATTGGTGACAGTAAGATAAAAATGTTTGATGGTATAGTAAGGACTCTAATATAAGTAAGACATGTACCATAACTTAAATGAATTTGATTTCTTTGAGTGAATTAGATTCCTATGGTTATAAGTTCACATGTCAAGGTAGATCTCTAAAGTTGTGTAAGGGTACCTTAGCTGTAATGAAGTTTCCAAAAGTTGGGAATCTTTACATATTGTAATGAAGTGTATATATCAATTAAGTGGCTATGATTCTAAAAAAACATAATATCCTACTTGTCTATGGCATCTAAGTTTGCTCCACATGAGTGAGAAAGGGTTAAAGTTACTAAAAATCATGATTTACTTCTTGGTTTAAAATCTTTAGATTTGGATTTCTGTAAGCACTATGTTCTAGAGAAATAATGTAGATAGAAGTTTAGTTCAGGAAGTTATGTAAGTAAAGGTTTTGTTACTTATATTCTTTCTGATGTGTGGGGCTCATCCCTTGTAATTTTTTATGGAGGATCATTAAATTTTATTATGTTTATAGATGATTAATCTAGAAAAGTATGGGTCTACTATCTAAAAAGAAAGTCTGAAGTTTTCAATGTATTTAAGCAATTTATAGCATTGGTTGAGAATAAAACTGGTAGGTCAATCTAATATTTAAGAACAAAAAATGGAGGCAACTTCACATCCTTGGAGTTTCAAAACTATTTGAATGAATATGGAATGGAAATGCTTAAAACCACCATCTACACACCATAAAAAAATAATTTTGTTGAATTCATGAATAGGACTCTTCTAGAGAGAACAAGGAGCATGCCTAGTAATGCAAATTTGGATAAATGTTTATGGGAAGGAGTTTGTATAGCCTATTATCTGATAAATATTTCACCATTTGTTTCAATACACTATAATATTCTTGAAGAGGTATGGATAGGCCATCCATGTGATTATTTATTTTTGAATTTGTTTGGTTGTAATGCTTAATGTTCTTACTAATAAGAACCAACATTTAAACTTAGATCAAAGATCCAAGAATTACATCTTTGTTGGGTATGGTGAAGGAGATAATGTTGAGGGATATAGAATGTGGGATCCTACTTCCCACAAAATCATCATTAGTAGAGATGTATAATTTGATGAGTCATCTTTTCTAAAATTAGATGCAAAAATGAAAGAAAAGAAAGAACCATAATATCAATATGTCAAGTTTGAAATTGAACCATCTTCAAATTTTAAAAATGAGGAAATTCAGCTATTTTTTTGTTGAAGATGTTGAGGATTTAAATCTTGAGAAAACACCTTAGTAGTCAAAATAGAGGTTAGAACATGAGGAAACACCTCTACATCTAGTATGGAGATCTATATAGGTCATGCATCCTCATAGTAAGTACAGTCTCAATATTTCAATTACTTTGAATTTTAATGATAGGGAGCCTAGTTGTTTTCAGGAAGCACTGAAAGATGATGATAGTGCCAAATGGAAAAGGTAAATGTAGGAGGAAATGGATGACTTGGATAAGAATAATTTGTATACAAGAGAAAATGAAGTTGATCTAAAAATTAATCCTAGATCAGAGAAGATAAATCATATTTACGCTTCTGCTTGTTGGTACATTTAGACAATTAGGGTCATGACCAAGACAGATCCATTAGACCTAACCAAGGGGTCCTTTACCATAATAATATCACTAGAGAGGATTATAAAGCCTCTAGTCAATAAATACCATGCAATAACCTTAATTAGGTCCTATGTTTTGTATATTCACAAAATAAATACAAATTAAATTAAGATCTAATCTAACATTGACCAAAGCTTGTGGCACAAAATGGAGGTAGGAAACATGAAAGTAAACATGCATATAATAATTATAATTAAGCCAGTATAGATATAACCCTAATGTATGGATAGATAAATACATTAAAAATTCACTACTTATGTTACTTCTATCTACTAAAATAGAAGAGTAAGAGTTGGAGATACTTACCTTGAAGATGAACCCATGAAGACTCAATCTCTCCCTTAGCCAAAGGTGATTCATGAGAGGTTATTGTGGTTTGTAAGGATCACTAAGACAAGACAAAACATCCAAGACTTTTCTATAAGACAAGATTCTTCTCTAAGTAAAAACTCTAAAAATGACTCCTCAATTAGAATGGTGGAAGACCAGATTGTAAATAAATGATTAACTTTGTCTCTCTCTGTAAGAAATGGTGGAAAAAATGTGTATATATATCTGAATCTAACCCTAAACCATTCTAAAAGTTTAGCTGATATATTTGGCCCAATCGACCATGTATCATTAATTGATAAAATCAAGTTAGGTCTTGGTCGGTCAAGGCTAACCTAGACCTGTAACATGTTAATATAATTTAAGTACAGGGTCAACCCAGGCTAACATTGTTTAGTAAATGCCAAAAAGGGTTTTTGGCTTAGATAGGAGTTGTTTAAGGTGATGAATTGCTTGTAGAAGTGTTTAATGGAGGTTTCAAATCTTAGGTAAGTGTATAAGAGAGTCTTGTGTAGGTTGTAGGTGGTGTTATAGGGGACAACAATCTTTCAAAGCACCAATTGTCTATCCACCCCTTTACTAGTGCACTATTTAAGGCATGCAACTTAGAGAGATTAAGATTGAATGGATTCCTATAAGAGATAAAAAATCAATAATTCATAAATTTTAAAAATATTATATGTATACATATGCCCCATTTGAAGCTCATCACATGTCACTTAGGTGCAATATAAGATGGTGCTTAGATAAAATAACATAGCAACACACAATGTTGAAGCTAACCAAGTTGTATTTTAAAGCATGAAATAACTAAAAGTAAATAGATGAAATGAAATAATTTAAATAAAATTAATGTATGTGTACCTTGACTTACCTTTATCACTGAATGATTGTTATGTTTGTAGTTTTGATCATGGAGGGTACAGAGACTACTTTGGATAAACCCAAGGATACAAAACTAAAGAGAAAAAATAAACAAACATAGGAGAGCCAAGATAATTTAACTATGGAGGTGTGACATACTTAGAAAATTTGTAAGCTAGGTTGATAAATGCTAATTTAAGACCAAATGACCAAATCAAAATTTAGAGTAAATCAGGTAACTGAAAATCCAAGGCTACTAAATGATCAAAAAACGCAAACAAGTATACCTTAAATAAAAAAATTAAACAAACAAATTAAAACTAAGGATACAATTAAAATGTTAATAAAACATCAATATTAAATTAGTAACAATCTTTACTTATAAAATTATGGGTAGATAATGGTAAAACAACATTGATGAGTGAGCAGTAACAATCCTTACTCAATCATCAACGGAAAAAGTATATAAAAGGGGGAAAAAAACATTGATGAGTGAGAAGTAAAAATACAACCTACCTCAATAATGAAAAAATTACATGAAACTAGAAATAGATGCAATTATCTTTTTAAAAAAAGTACAACAAAAATATAGAAATGGACGTAATTATCCAAAAAAATATACAAAATATAGAAACAGATGCAGTGTCTAAAAAAAGGAGTGATAACAAAAAATTTAGAAATAGATGTAATTATCTGAAAAAAGGAGTGATAATGATTTTTTTTCAAATAAACCAAGGTAATTATAGAAACATAAAATAATGGGATAAAGAAGATAATCCATTGTCACTCAAGCATACTATTTTGTTATAGAGATAGATAAAACCAAAAAAAAGTAGTGTGATGTTTTAAGATGTAAAGAAGAGGGAATATAGAAGTGGAAAAATAGATTTAGAATCAAAATTGCCTATCAAGTGGGGAAATGGAATGGGTGGTGGGGGAAATGAAAGAAAAAGTAAGGTAGAGAAACTCTTTATTGAAGTCAAGACACTATGATTACATTTGTCAAAATAAGAGGACTTTCAAAATTATGGACTCTGAAGAACTTTTCCTAACCACAAAAATATTAGGTCATCAAATAAAGTATGAATATTATCCCATGAAGGTTATATGAATGAAAATTAAAATGGACCTATCTTCTCACAATATGTTCCACATTCCTCAAGACCCTTTACATATCCATCATTCTACTACAAAGATTGGGTACTTGCATGAGAAAGTAGGAGAACTCTATATATATTGGAATTAAAAAAATCATATATATATATATATATATATATATATATATATATATTCCAATCTACTAGCATAACACACCCCAATGGACCTCGACTATATCATGAGGCCAACTATAGAGTTTGAACTTCGATGGGAGATAGGAGATGTGCTATAAATCACATATTTTTATGGGATGTTAAATTGTTAAATTTGTAGGTTGCCTTTTGATCATTGTATTTTCTTTTAAATGATTTGGATTTTAAATTTTTTATTATTTTTTTCTATTCCTCCTCCATATGGATTCAGAGAATCAAACATGGGTGCTAACAATGACTATCATTTGAAAATGTCAAACTTGGTTACTAATAAATAGAAATTAAAGAGAATGGTGTCAAAGATTATTGTTTATTCATGTGAAATAAAAGTATTATCTTGAATTTGACCTTGTTTTATTCAAAGTGAAATGAAAGGAAAGGAAATCAAGGGGAAAATGAATATGAAACAATTTGAATTACTTCAAATCACAAAAAAAAGTAATAAAGTGAAAAGGGATACAATGATAGGTAAGTATGATTCCTTATCACAAGAATGTATGGAAGTGTAGGAAAACATACTAACATAATTTTTTGAGCAAGTTTTATCTATAAAAGAAAATAAAAAACAAAAGCTAAGAATATGGGATCACAAATGTGTAAACATTTCTTAACATTATAGAAAATGAACACTTGGTTTAATAAATATTTTTTTAAAATAAAATAGTGATTTTATAAGGAGAGCCTAGTCCTATCTATGGTCTTACACTATAACTCATAAAATAAAAACCAAAGTGGGTGAAAAAAAGGAAAAAATGGTATTTTTGAGGAGAGCCTGGTCTTATCCATGGGTCTTACACCACAACTCATAAAATAAAAACCTAAGCAGGTGTAAAAACATTGGAAGATAAAAAATTTGATATGAAAAATCAATGTATGAAATCGAAAGGAATTCATGAGGAAAATCAGGTCCTATCCATAGTATTACAATCTAACTCATGAGAGAAAGAAACCAAAGGACCAAGGGATGGAACTAAGGTTTGTGTAAAAAAAGACTACTGTAAAGGGTAAAATCAATGTAGAAATCATGAAAGAAGTGTTAGTAGGATAGTATATACAAGTATGATAATAAATTAAATATCTAAAAAAAATATTTATTTACAAATTATGCATTAGTTGGTTCTTTAAAAACATGGCCTTCATTAGTTTCAAGGCAATAGGTGTTAGGACCAAGAATGTCTTTCACTAAATAAGGGCCACATTATTTTTGGGCATATTTTATTTATTTATCATGGGTATAGTATAACTTAGGTATAAGATCACCAACATTAAAATTGTATATTTTAACCTTTTAATATGTTGTTTGGCAATGTGAGTCTTGTATTAGTGGTTATGTTGAAGAGCAGTTAGACAATGTTCATCAAGAACAAGAGCATGAAGGCAATATTCACGTAATTATTCATTGGAAATGATACCATGAAGAGATATATGTAAAGATGGAAGTTCAAATTTTAATGGTAAGATGGACTTGAAACCATATACTAATGAGAATGATGTTTCCCCAATGGCAGTACATGTGCTAGTATGATAGGCCTAAAGTGTAGGGTATAAATGAAAACATCAATTTGTATGGGATTATCGAATGGCCCTTTGTAAAAATTTATTGATAATTTTATTAGTGGTTTTAGCTTGGCCATTGCATTGTGGATGGTAAGGTGTGGAAATTTTTTGGGATATTTTAAATTTAGCACATAATTTATTCACATCCTTGTTCTTAAAATTACTACCATTATCATAATTTATAGTATGGGTAAATACAAAGAAATAAATGATTTGGTTAAGGATAAATTTATAAATAGTGGTTCTCGTAACATTGAAAAGGGGCATGACTTCTACCCATTTGGTAAAATATTCAGTAGAAGTAATGATAAAAACATGACTATCTTATGACTGAGGTAGTATCTAATCCCCACATGAAAAATGGCCAAGGAGATTCCACAATTTAGAGCTTAGCTAGTGGTGAATGGATTAAATCATCATGAATTTGGCAAGGACTACACTTTTTATGAAAATCAATAGCATCCTTTTCTAAAGTGGGCCAAAAGTATTCCATACATAAGCATTTGTGTGTTGTATCATGTCCACTACAATGACCACCACAAATGCCCCATGTGCTTGTTCAAAGAAAGGATGGACCTCTTATTGCATTACACATTGGAGTAGGGTACCTTATACATTATGATAATAAAAGGTGTTGTAATGTAATATGTATTTAAAATCTTATTTATGAATTCTAGTCTTTTCATGATAATCTATGTCTGAAGGATAGGTTTGATGTTCAAGGAATTGGATGATGTTTTTGTACCATGGGATATGGTGAATAATGATAGCCTCAATGTGACTAATAATAAAATCCTATGGTTGGATATAAATTGGTGACTTTCTTATTGAATAAGGAATTGGGAATCATTAAGTACTTAATGAGGATGAAATAGAGATATTGAAGAAGCAAGAGAATCAATGATAGAGTCATGATCTCTTAGAATTGGCTCAATGGTAAAAGAGGAAAACTCTTTGGTGAGTGATGTTTTCATTTGATGACAAGTAATCAGATATTCACTTTTACACTGGTAATCACTATTAACTTGGTGGTAGATAAGTTGGGAGTCACCCAAAGCATGTAGATATGGCATATCTAAGTTAAGTGTCATTTTCATACTTAATATTAAAGCTTCATATTTTATCATGTTATTAGTGACATCAAAGGTTACCCTGAATGTCAGATGGATGATTTTACTACGAGGGTTAGTTAGAATACAACCTACCCCATCTCCTTGAAGATATTTGGTGCCATCAAAGTGGAGGGTTTAGGTGTCTTAATATAAATTGATGGTGAATTTCAAGAATCTCTTCAATAACTACTTTGGATTTATTAGTCTTGAGAATGACATAGGTATGTTCTTGATTATTTGCCTCTAAATCAGCAGTGAAATTAAGGAAATAATATTTAAGAGAGATAACCTCATTAAGACCTTTAATTTAGAGAATATTATCATCGAGGAGATTATATTGAAGGTGATACGTATCAAGTATGGGTGCCAATGTAAGTTATTCATCAATGACTTACCCTTTCACATATTTTTGTGTTATGATTCTAAGGTCAAATTCCATCAAGAGAACCATCCACTTGTCAATTCTATCTCCAAGTATAAATGCTTGGGATAAAAAATGATGAAGTTGATTAGAATGGAAAATGACATAGGTGGTTTGATAAATCATATAGTGATAGAGATTTTTAGCTACAAATTAAATAATGGGGCTATCATGTTATACTTTAGTATAACATATTTCATAATCAATTAGGCCTTGAATAATATAGTGAATAACATATTTTCTTCCGATATCATCTTATTGGGAAAACATTACCCAACTGATGTGGAAGTATAATAGGTGTACAGAATCAAAAGACAATCATTATAAGGTAGATGAAGGTTGGGAGGATAGAGTAACAGTTCTTTCAAGTTGTCGAATGCCTTTTGATTGGGATTGGTCCATTATATATCATTACTTTTTTTAATAAATAAATTAATAGAGTATATGTGGTAAGCTAGTTTAGAGACAAATTGTTGAATTGCCCCAAGCTTACCAAGGTAAGTACAAATATCCAGAATGGAGAAAGGAATGAGCTTATTGACTATAGCATTGATTTTAGAGGGATCGATATCAAAACCATGAAGAGAGACTATGAAATCTAGAATTTTACCAAATGTAATGCTAAAGACACACTTGTAGGGGTTGAGTCTAACTTTGTATTTGATTAATCGATCGAAGATGATGGCAAGATTAGAAAGAAAAATTATATCATATAAATGTGATTTGAGAATGACTTGGGACTATTACATAAAAATAATGGTTTATAATTTTAAAAAATCATTATAACTTAAATGATTATTTCATAGGCTTTTAGATTATTTTCAATGTTTGAGGGAGGCTCGTCACATAGATAAAGTTTCATGAGCTTCTATATCATGAGTTAAACTTCCTTATTCACATACCTATGGATCTTGAAAATACATTATTAGTTTTGTTTATTTTTTAAATAAAATTCATATTCACATATTTATGTATATTAAGTGAATATTATTTATTTTAATCAAATTTAAAATAATTTATTATTGTTTGGTTTCTTTAGCTATAAATTAAGCGTTCAAATTATTGTGATACAATGTTTAGTAGAAATCTATTCCACATCTATTTATATTTTATAAATTATCACATTATTATATAATAAAATATTATTTTTTTACTCATATATTTTTTTATCACTTCTATTATTTCTTAACAATAAATATGTCATAACCCAAATCAAATTCTTAATCTATGTCAATATATTTACTATAATTTTAGTTTATTTACTATAACAACTATTTTATGGTCAAATCATAATAATATATTAATTGATGTTTCTATGTTAAAAATATATAATTAAAAATAATTGATTAACTTTTAAAGAACACATGCATTAGTATTCCTTTCATTGTGAGTTACTATAATTGACATTTCATGTTGTTTTAATGTCATGTCTCTTTCAACACCACTTTCAATGATTATATTTACACTCATATTCCTAAATGAGTTATCAATATATTCATTGTAATTCTTGTATCAAGGACATTATAAATTAAATCTCAATATTTTTATAAATCACTTTACCTTTTGGTCAATTAATTTTTTTTAGTTTTGATAGAAGTTAATAGTCAATATATATAAACTAATATACTTATCTATATAAATAAATCAAGAGATATTATTATTGAGGTGCTTATATTATATTAAATTTATGATATTGTTAGAATAGGCATCTCAAGAATGATATCTTTTAATATCCTCTACATAGATCATCTACGATAGATATGCTAGTAACATCCACAAGTTGTTTTTTTTTTTTTGTTGTTGTTGTTGTTGTTGTTGTTGTGTGTGTGTGTGTGTGTGTGTGTGTGTGTGTGTATATATATATATATATATATATATATATATATATATATATATATATATATATATATATATATATATATATATATATATATATATACACATACATACATATGTATGTATACTTACATACATACATACATACATACATACATACATACATACATACATATATATATATATATATATATATATATATATATATATATATATATATATATATATATATATATATATATATATATATATATATACATACACACATATATATATACGTACATATATACATATATATATATATATATATATATATATATATACATACATATACATACATATATATATATATATATATATATATATATATATATATATATATATATATATATACATATATATATATATATATACATATATATATATACATACATACATATATATATATACATATATATATATATATATATATATATATATATATATATATATATATGTATATATATGTATATATACATATATGTATATATACATATATGTATGTGTGTGTGTGTGTGTGTGTGTGTGTATTTTCATAGTAGTCATATGTAAATGGTAGAAATATTATTTTTCCTTCCAAGGACTTTACATGGGATATAGCCATAAAATTTAACCATGTTCTTTCATTTTATCCTATACCAATTGTGGCTATTGAAAGAGTTAAACCTTATGATTTGTGTATTATTAATTCCCAAGCCAACCATAAGAATAGTTGGTTTGTACATCCCTTTTGTATTGGTATAATGAATTTATATGTGGAGCTTCATCTTCAAATGGTATTCCCTTTAACTATCAAACTTGACCATAACATATGTTGGTGGTTCTAGTGGGACATTCCTAGGTTTGTATATTATACTGCGAACATACCCTGGAGCTCCATTTACAAGATCTAATTCTATCAAAAGGTTGGAAATTAACATGACCCTTACATCCTTGGAAATTAATAACTCAATACCAAGTTCATAATTTTGACCTCCTAATGGTGCATTGGCATTATTTACCTTGGTTATAATGCTACGTGAAATAGGTTGTTTTAATGAATGTAATTTTATTTTGTTGTGATTATGCACATTATCAGTTATGGTGAGTAAATGAATATGATTTTCATATTCTTCATTATTGGATCTATCTATTATAACATTGGTTCTTGTCATCAATGACTTATAATCATCAATTATCAGATTTGCATTTATCATATTTTTGAAAAGCTAATGAAACCTTTGTTGGTCCTCTCTTTCTCCTTTTTATCTAAATATCTTATCCAAAGTAAAAACTATTTTTAATTTTTTCCCTAATATTTTTACACATATATTATTATTATATGATGTTTTATCACTAACATAAGGTAGTTGTGATCTGGACAACACTTCAGGTGACAATTCGGGCAACGGTTCTACCCCAATTAGTGGTAAAACTTTTGGGAGTCATAAATTTTGAACCATAGCTCTATTTTATTCCACGTTTGAACCATTGGAAAACTAAGAATGAGGATAATTTGGTGAGATGTAACAATCCCCAATAGATGTATTTTGACCCCTAAAACCCAATGGAAGTGCCTCAAATTTTAATTTTAGTAGTGCAGTCTAAAAATAGTAATTTCTATAATTTTGTGTTGTAATTCATGGAAGTCGAATCATTTCATCTCCCTCAAGATTGGTTAACTTCCAAATCCTCCTTCTACCTTAAAAATAGGTATTAAAAAAATTGTAGCTTAGAAATTAAATTAGACATCTCTTCCCAGAGATAGGCATATGTTGTATCTATAATTTTGAGCAATAAGGCATCTGTTCTTAGAGATAGCATTATTATTTATATGTTTTTGAACTATTCTTCAACCAAAAATTTTGAGTTTTTGATAAGTTTGTCCCAAATATCCAGAAAAAATCATAGGTATACCTCCAAAAATCATGTTTACATTCTCAAAAAATGCTTGACAAAGTCAAGAGTCTATGTTTTGTAGCAAAGTTTTTCCAATAAAGCTTATTTCATCAATCAATATGTTATTTATGTGGTGTATCTCTTCTTGGAAATTTTTAAGTATTGTTCCTTATAATTAATCAAAATATATGATTATAAATTGAGGTTGTGAATGAATGGCTAAGGCACCAATATTGAATTCTACAACTCTAGTTCATGCAAGTAATAGTTTTTTGAATGCTCTTAGAATATTACATATTAAGAAGCTTGATGCATGGCACCAATAATAAATGATTTTGTTTTTATTTTTTTTCCTTGAGTTATCATGCATGATGGTAAATTATTTTTACCTTGATGATAATGTGTCATAATTATATCCAATGTTTTTTTTTTTTTGTTTAGAACGTAAAGTTCCAGAGTTCATATTCAGTACTATATCATCATCTATGAAAGACCCATTATATTTAATGATAATTATGAAATTTATCACTTTATTTATGTCTTGTTCATCTTAATACTCATTATTCTGTGGTGTTTGTCTATCAAGGTCTCTTCTTCCCTAAAAATATATTTTAATAGTTTCCATAATTTGGCCAAGTTTTCACCTAGATATGATTTCCCACTCATGTTCCATTGTGTTTTGTTGAATTGGGGCACTATCATCATATTCATAATCATTATGATTTTTAACATCTTATATAAGTCATTTTCTTGACATTCTAAGGATTATAGTTGAATGGCTCCCAATTTTATTTTATTACATTATAATTTTTTTGGAGGCCATTGATGTCATGAGATTAATGATATTTCCTTCATCCGTATCCATCATTGAAATTATAAATACAACTTCAATTTCATCAAAATCAAACTACATATGGACATAGTTTAATTGGTTAAATATATTTTCATGAGATTCAGGTATAAGTTTACTAAGATCATTTTCATGAATCTAAACATCTGAATATAGTTAGTCATGTTATATTTTATATTTAAGTGCCTTATATACTTGATCTCTATTGATATTAAATTTTTAAGTTTTTCCACATGTTGGAGAGTTGTCACTGGTGCCATGTTGATGTCATGGAGTTGTCCTAGTGAGTGGATTTAGTGCTTTGATAGCCCAAGTAACAATGATAAAGTGTGGAATGTGCTTGTTCTAGTGTGCTTTATTTTGGTTGGGTTGATCTTAAGTTTTGGCATGTTTAGAGATGTTAAGGGATAATTTTGGTGATTGGATATTGTAAAATAGGTCCTAAATATGTTATTTATGTTTTCAAATCTTATGTGTATAAGTGGAATTCATTTGGTAGTCCATAGTTTTCACCTAGATAGTTTGGGTCTAGTGGCAGAAAATATGAGCAGGCAGTTTGAATTCATTTGGTAGTCCATAGTTTTCATCTAGATAGTTTGGGTCTAGTGGTAGAAAATATGAGCAGGCAGTTTGATGATGTCACCATTATCACATGGGAATGAGTCAAGGGGAGATGGACATATGGTTTTGATCAAATTATTCCCTAGTTTTTATATTCTAAATATCAAGTCATGCATTGAAGTGAGGTTAAATATATGAAGGTGTAAAATTGGCTTCTCACATAGAATTCACTTTTTCCCATAACCAAATTTGTAATGTGGCTAAAAAGAGAAAAGTGAGAATTTTGATGGTGTTATATATTTCACATGTGAAAGTGTAAATAAAATCTGATCATATGGGTTTATTCAATTTTGAGCATAGTTTATTTGTGCTAAATTCTAGATCATGTACTGAAACATGGTAAAAGTTATGCTTGTTCAAAGTTGGCCTCTCAGGCAAGTTTTGACATAGTTGGCTCTATAATAAAAGTTTTTGAGAAGGAAATTTAGTGGAATTATATATCATATGCATGAGTGATTTGTGAGTAATGTGTCATATTGTTAGATTCTCCTATGTGAGGAGATCATATTTTCAAAATTTGAGCTCATGCATCGACGTACAAAAAAATTTATTAATGTTTGAAAATGGCTACTTAGGCATATTGAAAGGGTCCCCATAATCATTTTTTCGAGAGTTAAAGATCAAGAAAGATCAACAATGCATTTTGCTCCAAAAATTTAAGAATAAATGAGATGAGGATAGGTGCATGATATTTAATGACTGAGAAAAAGTACAATTAAATGGTCCAATGATGAGCAGGCATTCATATAGATTAATTGAATGGTGAGCATTGATTGTTAAAGACATGGTTGATCCATAGAGATGAATGGAGTGCATGGATCAATAACTCAAGGATGTACGAGATGTGGTCAAAGTGATAGAGGTTTAATGATTAAGCTTTGATGCATATGTGTCAAAGATCGATGGAGTGTATTTGATCTAAAGCTGAGAGGTCAAAAGATGCAAGAATTATGTTCGAAGGTTAATTGTGACTATTTCCATTTGAATATTTGAATTTTCTAAAGGAAATACCAATGTTTGGTATTTGAGACATATCTTTGGATATAAGATGAATTTTCTATTGTAGTTAAAAGGAAAGTGGTATAGGAATCTAAGGTGCATCTAGATATATGGATTTGAAGATCTGAAATTATGTACAAATAAAGTTATTGAGCTCTAAAGTTGAATGTGTTTTTGTATATGTTTTTCAAGTGACCCATGAAGGATATTCAAGCTTATGTAGATGTTGTTCTGATGTTTCATGGTGAATTTGCTATTGGGGATTTTTTTAGACTCCATGGGGATATTTTGTGAGTATTTTAGAGGTGTGATAAATCTATCTTAAGTGTGAACAATGCTTAATAAATTGATGGTATATTCGTTAATGGCATTCTTGTGTATAAGGTCTCTATTTGAGTTATTTTAGCATATGCAGAGGTTAGCTAAGATGACTATGATCTTTTGATGATGTATTAGGGGACATAAGGAATGCACCTATGTATTTTAAAGTGGTCATGTGTTCTTATTTTGTTCAATAGTGTGTTAAGTGGGTGAATAGGTCTCTATGAGAGCTATAAGAGCTACAAGGGCCTTATTAAAAGGTGTAGCTACTTAAGTGTGACCTATGTGAGATGCCTTAAGGGTAAAGGCATGTTTTTTAGATGAAAGATAAATATTATGATCTTGATTAATTCATGATTAATTTATATATAGTAGAACCAAATGTGTTGGGTTCTAGACTAATAAGAGTGAGACTGAGGAGAGATTTGTGAGAGGCTTATGTGTGTGGTTTGTTGAGTGAACGATAGGTAGTGTGCCTATTGGTGGATTTAATGAGTAGAATAGTTGATTGATTATATATATAACATTTAGGTCATATTTCTAACATCAAGATAATGCTCTTTCTATTTGTGGATATGTGAAGAGGTTTGGGTGTACATATGTGTACAGTTTGACTGAAGAAGGAAAGTGTTTGAGAAAGAGAGAGTTTATGTAGTTGACAAAGAATCAAGAGGTTAATCATTAGGTATTGAAGACATTAGCTCTAAAGTGGTATTTTTCTTTCCAATGAGAGTCTAAAGGACTTGATTTTCATTAAGCATAGTTGTTCTTTGTGAAACAGGGTTTCACTAAAGACCTTTCATCAAAATGACTTGATCAAGGTTATAGGTCAGAAGGACATGGCCGAAGGTTCTTGATCAAAAGAACTTGATCAGTCTCTTATTTTTTTTATCATATTATAGGATATTATTCCATGTTTTTGAAGTCTTGAGAGTGGTTTTTATTCCCCAAGAGGGTTTCCCACATAGATCTTGTGTTGTGTATGTGATCTTGTATTATATTTATCATTCACTACCATGAATGATCTATATGCTTCATAAATGTTTGTATTGAATGCTTAAGTATTTCCAAGGGTTTGTAAATTGAATTGGATTGTTTGGCATCACTAATTGACCCCCCCCCCCCCCCCCCCCCCCCTTAATGTATTTTACCTCTAATAATTGCTATCAGAGCAAGGTCCTTTGAGAATATCTTGACAGCTTGAAGGTGATCCAAGGTACAATGGTTAGTCATAATGTGCAAGGTGGTTTCTCTAATAAGAAATCACAAATTTTCAATAGATCCAATTATAATTTTTTGAGTGCTAGGATGAAAACATACATTATGTCCCTAAGTTTTGATGTATGGCAATATGTTTTGGATGGTTATGTTGCTCCTACTATTCCTCCATCTAGTGTTGTAGAAAAGAAGTTGTTCAAGAATAAATCTAAGGCAATGAGCCATCACTTATGGTCTTATACAAATTGAGTTCACCAAATTAATTCATTGCATATCTACCAAGGAAATATGGGATAAATTGAAGACTATTTTTGAAGGAGATTCAAGGTTAAGCTTGCTAGGTTGTAGACTCATAGAAGGTAATTTGAAAGTCTCAAGATAAATAAAGAATATATTATGGTATCCTTTTTGCATAAACTTAATGAGGTTGTGAACATCATCAAAGGTCTTAGAGAGAATATTGTAGAGACTATTATTTTTTAAAAGGTATTAAGGTCATTACCCCCCAAGTTTGATCTAAAAGTATCTACTATAAGAAAGAGTCATGATCTTACTCAATTGAAGATGGATCAATTGCATGACACCCTTACTACCTATGAGATGAGGAAGAATGATGATATACCTCCAAAGAAGGAAGTAGCTTTCAAGACTAAAAGATAGAAAAATAAGAAGTTCCAAGGTAAAAAACTTAAGGAGGATTACATTCCTAATATAGATGAGGATGAACTAATTGCTTTTATTTCAAGGAAATTAAGAATAGGATCAGGCAAGTATGAAGGTAAGCTACCCCTCAAATACTTCAATTATGGTGAGATAGGGAGTTTTGCTAATAAGTGCCCTCATAAGTATAAGAAGGATGATGATGAAAAGCATGATCAAGGTCATGATGATGGTAATATATATTTTAGGTCTGATAAAATCAAAAAGGGGTTTAGATGGTTTGATAATAAGAAGACGTACTTCAAGGACAACAAGGAAGATTTCATATCATCAAAAGAGAGTGAAGATAGTGTCTCAGAATATGATCATGAATATGATGGTTCTACTAAAGATGAATCTCTATTCATGGCTGAGGAAGGAAGTTATTCACATCAGAAGGTGTCCACATGGAGTGATTTATATGATGATGAATATGAGGTGGACTATGAGACTACATTGACTAATGCTCATGAAGAATTGAAGATTGAGAAGAATATTAATAACAATATGAAATCTAAACTCAAGGAATTTGAAGAGAAATTCAATGTGTTTGAGGAAATAATGGATGAAGATGCCAAGGAGCATGAAGATATGGTCAAACATCTCTATTGTCAATTGAAAGTCCTATCTAAAATCCTAAAAGCTAAAGAAGATGAATGTGCAAGATATGTAATTGATAATGAGTCTTGAAATATAAGTTAGAAAAGGTGTCTAGTAAGTTAATGTCATTTGTGATGTTTAAAAAGAGCTAAAATGATCTAGACAACATTCTAAATGATAAAAAACATGTAAATGATAAGATTGGTCTTGGATACAAAGAAAAACTAGAGACTACAACTGAAGACAAGATGAAGACTAATGTGATCAAGGAAAATCAGCCTTTGAAGACAAATTATTAGACAAGGAATGAAGGTGCTAGTAGAATGAATATAAAATAGATCAGACAACCAAATGCCATGAGGTATGAAAAATTCAATGGTTACTGATATACTTGTAATCAATTTGGGCATAGAGCTAGATAATGTAGAAAACCTATTAAGAATGAATTTGATTGGAACTATAATGGGGGTCATAAGTCAAAAGGTGTAAGCAAGGTTGAGTGTCTCAACTATCATGATGTGTGACACTTTGCAAAATGTTGTCCATTCAAGGTAAGACAAGTTGAGTTTCCTTCAAGAGATATTGAGTGATATAGTTGTTATGAACTAGGACACATTACAAGATATTATCCAAATCTAGAAAGCTAGAAAGATATTTTTGAAAAAATTATGGTATTCTTTAATTGTGAATAGAGAGGTCATATTGCTAGATTCTATAAGTAAAGGCTTATAAGATATAATAGTTTTTATCAGGATCTTAGAGTATAAGAAATAAGATAAGTTAATACATGGAAATCAAAGGTGCTAAGTATGAGTCAAGATGAGACTAAATATCTAATTAATCTATTTTCTATGATGTAAAATGATTATGAAGTTGAAGAGTCTCAAGAGGTCTCATTGCCTGCTCATGTTGATAATGAAGAGACTAAGCTCAAGGAGAAGACCAAGGTGTTGGTTAAAGCTAGTTCTAAGGTATGCATGGATCCAAGTGAACATCATGTTATTATTGAACAAGTAACTAGTGATGAGGATCCAATATGAAAGTAATATTATTTAGATGAAAAGGTATGTCATGAATCTATGTTGTCTCCATGTATTGATAATCCAATCATAGAAGAAAAGGAGAATGTTGTGGTAGTTGAGGAAGTTATTTCTCTATAGCCAGAGAAGAAGAAGAACTATAATTATCATCTAAGTAAGGAGGAAGATGAATATGAGGATATGTATTTATTTTATAACATTGAGGTCTATAAGGTGTCTCTATCTATGCTTCTTAAGAGACTCCTTTCAAGTGGAGAAGCAAGTGTTTTTATGGTGTTTTTCAATTGGAACAGTCTACAAGGTGAGATTGAAGGTTCCCAAATGGTAATGGTGGATTTATTATTTTTCAAGGTAATATTTATACATATAAAGGTGTATTTACCTTATTCAATCATGATCTAAGTGGTTTTGTGATCTAAAGGTATGTTAAATTCTTTTTGGAGATTTTTGTTTGATCTCAGGTTTACCAATTTGTGCTTAAGAACTTGTAGGTCCTATAATGGGTTATAATAAGTTAATGTTCCCAATGGTTTGAAAGATAAAATCTTAGTCCATAATTATGTAATGGTTGTCTCCAAGTTTACAAGAAATTTTAGAGGTGTGCATTGACCAGAAGGAGGTTTGTTGACCTTGTTGTTTTTGAGATTCTAGGGTTTTGGAGTTTGATAGAAAACTAGTTTACTTTATGAGTTGAGGTATGTGGCTTCTTAATTGTTTAATGGGACAAATGGGTGGTAAAATAAAGTTTCATAGAGATTGAAGGTTTATGGTTCTCAAATTATTCTTATTTATGTCAATATGGAGGGCTAATTGGCTAATAGGTTTGTGAAGTAAGTATGTTGCAGAGGATGATCCTAATGATGGAAATTGGTGTGATTGAGGGGGAATATTAGATTGATTTAGATATAATTTTTTAGGATAGGAATGCGTGTCTACTAAAATTTGTGGGTTCTACAAGATTCAGGTAGGGCTACAAGAGGACTAGACAAGTCTAGTAAGAAAAAGAGTGTTTTTGTTTAGTTTCTTCAAAAGATCAAACAATGAATATTTCAAGGTGAGTTATAAATATGGTTTAAATCGTGATTATTGATTGATGAATGGTATGTTTCTCTATTGGTGGTCATGGAAGTGTCTTAAGAAAGAAGGTTGGTAAACCTGCATGGTGGTTCCTAATGGTGTGTAGAGATCTAAATATGCTCAAATGTTAAAATGGCTCATAAATATTAGGGGGAGTCCCTCTCATATTTTTTGGGTAAGTTATATCAATTTTTAGTGTTTTGTATGTTCTTTCTTCATTGGTTGTATTTCTTGGTTGAAGAGAGTGCTAACATGGAGCAACAAGAACTTATCAAGACAAGCATAAGTAGGCTCAAGGTAAGGGAAAGTTTGTATCATCTTTATAATAGGGTCCTTTCCTTATTTATAGTCTTTTTAGGTCCTAAAGATCACTATATTCCCACTTTGTCATTGTGTCAAAGGGGGAGAAAGTTCCAATTGTGGGAGTGCTTGAAGCGAGAGAAGTTGAATTGTATATTGTTATATATGATGTTTATTGACATCAATGACAAAGGGGTAGATTTTTGGAGAATTATCATTGATGTCATGGTTATGTCATAGAGGTGTCTTGGTGAGTGGATGAGGTGCTTTGATAGCCCAAGTAACAATGACAAAGTGTGCAATGTGCTTGTTTTAATGTGTTTTATGTTGGATTGGTTGATATTTAGTTTTGGCATGTTTAGAGATGTTCAAGGATAAGTTTTATGATTATATCTTGTGAAAGAGGCCCTTAATATGTTTTTTATGCTTTGAGAGCTTATGTCCATAAGTGGAATTCATTTAGTAGTCCATAGTTTTCATCTACATAGTTTGGGTTAAGTGGTAAAAAATTTAAGTAGGCAGTTTGATGATGTCACCATTACCACATGGGAATGAGTAATGGGGATCTAGTCATATGGTTGTGATCACATTATTACCTAGTTTTTATGTACTAGATATAACATCATGCATCAAAATTTAGTTAAATATATGAGGGTGAAAAGTTGTCTTCTAAGTCAAAATTCACTATTTTCTCATACTTAGCCAAATTTGTAATATGGCCAGAAAGAGCCAAGGGAGCATTTTGATGGTGTTATATCTTGCACGTGTAAAGGTATCAATAAAATTTGATCATATTGGTTTATTTATTTTTGAGAATAGTTTATTTTTTCTAAATTCTAGATTATACGCTGAAGCATGACAAAAGTTATGTTTGCTCAAAGTTGGCCTCTCAAGCAGGTTTGGACATAGTTAACTTTGTGACATAAGTTTTTAAAAAGTCACTTTAATGGAATTATATATTGCATGCATGAGGGTTTCTAGATTAGTGTGTCACATGGTTGGATTATCCTATTTGAGTAGATAATCTAGTCCAAATTTGAGCTCATGCATCAAAACATAGAAGAAATTATTAAGGTTCAAAAGTGGCTACTCAGGCATATTGAAATGGCCCCCACACCTAGTCATTTCTACAAGAGTTAAAGATCGAGCAAGATCAATAGTTCACATTTCTCTAAGAAGTCAAAAGCATCAATATGAGGACAAGTGCATGGTTTTTAACAACTAAACAAAGGTACATGATAAGGATCCAATGACAATTGACCATTCATATAGATTGATCAAAGGGTGAGCATTGATCGTTAAAAACTTGGTTGATCCACAGAGAGTGATAGAGTGCATAGAGTTGTCAACATTTCAAGGATGCATGAGATGTGGTCAAAGCTACATAGGTTTAATGATTAAGCATTGGTGCCTATGTGTTAAAGATCGATCAATATCGATGGGGCATATTTGATCTGAAGTTAAGCAAACATGAGATGCAAGCATTTTGTTTGAAGATTAATTTTGACCGTTGCCATTTGAATATTTGAATTTGCTAAGGGAAATACCAGTGTCTAGTTTTTGGGCCATATCTTTTGATAGAAGATGAATTTGCTATTGTATTAAAAATCAAAATGGTAGAGGACTCCAAGGTGCATCTAGCTATATTGATTTGAAGATCTGAAAGTGTGTATAGACAATTGAGTTCCAAAGTTGATTGTGTTTTTATATATGTTTTTTAAGTGACCTGAGAAGGATATTCAAGCTTATGTTGATGTTGTTTTAATGTTTCATGGAGAATTGGCTATTATGGAGTATTATGGACTCGATGGAGATGTTTTATGAGTATTTTGGAGGTGTGTTCAATATATCTTAAGTATGAACAATGCTTAAGAAGTTGATTTTATGTTCATTAAAGGCATTCCTATAAATAAAGTCCAAATTTGAGTTGTTTGAGCATACACAGAGGTGAGCTAAGATGATTGTGATATTTTGAAGATGTCTTAGGGAACATAAGGAGTGGACCTATGTATTTGGAAATGGTCTTGTATTCTTATTTTGTTTTATAATGTGCTAAGTGGGTGAATAGGTCTCCATGAGACCCATAAGAGCTACAAGGGCCTTATTAAAACATGTAATTGACTAAGTGTGACTTATGTGAGATGTTTTAAGGGTGAAGTCATGTTTTGTGGCTGATAAATAAATATTGTGATCTTTATTAATTCATGATTGCTCTATATATAGTAGAACCAAATGTGTTGGGTTCTAGACTAGTAAGAGTGATACTGAGGAGAGATTTGTGAGAGGCTTATGTGTGTGGTTTATGCAGTGAAGGATAGGTAGTGTGTCTATTGGTTGAGTTAATGAGCATAATAGTTGGTTGACTATATGTATGGCATGTAGGTCATGTTCCTAATGTTAAGATAATGCTCTTGTAGTTTGTGGATATGTGAAGAGGTTTGAGTGTGTAGATTTGGATAGTTTGAGTAAAGAAGGAAAGTGTATGCAATAAAAAATGCCTCATGTCCATAAAAAAATCTTAGATCAGATGGGATAGAGCACACCTACACTTCTGATTGGGGGGCATACAATTGTTAAGCAGGATCATGACCAATGTGAGGATCTACTAGACCCAATTAGGGGATCACTTGTCATAACACATCATGCGAGATAGGGTTCCAAAGCCTATAGTCTAAAACAATTGCATAAAAACCATAAAAGAGTCCTATGATTTAATATTTCATTAATCTAATAATAAGAAAATTAAATCTAATCTAGTGCATGCCAAAGCTTGTTGCACAAAGTGGGGGTTAGAAATAAAATAAATAAACAACTAAACTAAACATGTATAGAAGACATATACTCACATCAATGTATATGGAATCCTAATATATGGAAGAGAAGAATATATATGTTCTATCTATTTACTCTTACAAAGGAAGAATAAATTTGGGAGTACTTACTTTTGAAGATGAACCTGTTGAGCCTTAATCTCCCCCTTGGCCAAGATGTTTCACAAGAGATTGTCATGGTATGTAAGGATAACTAAGATAAATTAGGTCTAGGCTACACAACCTATCCAAGTATACAAAATACTTATCCACAAGATGATATCAGAGCTCCAAAGAAAGTATTGAACCCTAAATCTTTATTCCTCAAGTAGAATGGTCAATAGGTAGATGTTTGTTTGCACTTATTCACTTAAATCTTTGCTCTTATCAAATGGTGGTAAATGACCTTGTATATATAGTAGTATCTTACCCTACAAAAATTCAAGAATGTTGGCTATGTTAAGTTGACCCGATTAACCTAGCATGTTTTTGGGGCGAACTCTCTAAGTTTGTGTTAGGTCATCCAAGAGGCAAACAAACCAAAAGAGAGAAAAGGTCCCTAAACTATACTAGGTGAACCTAGTCGACCTAACATAACCGACAAGTCAAAAGGGTGATAAGGAAAGAAATGAAGGATAAAATATAAAAGGTGATGGGAATAGGTAGAAATAAGAATAATAATCTTGGGTTTAATGGTTTCAAGAGGCTAGAGTGTGGATGGCAAGTGGTAAAAGGAATGATAATTTTACAAAGCATCGATGGTCTACCCACCCCTTTCCTAGTGCACCCCTTAAGGCATGCACTCAGAGAGATTGAGACTCAATAGGTTATCATAAGATACAAAGTGTCAGTAATCAATTAAAATTTAAAAATATTATGTGTATGCATATGCCCTAGCCAAATCTCATCATGTGTCACATAAGTGTAACATAGGATGGTGCTTTGGAAGAAAACATGATAACACACAAGGTTGATGCTAAATATGGAGTAGTAAGAAAAAAATAAGATAAATGAAATAAATATATTGAGAAACACATACCTTTAACTTACCTTGGTGCTATATGTAAATAAGTAGATTGTAATAAATGAAGGTGTCCAATGTAGAGTACACTAGGCCAACCTATAGAAGTTAGTGAAAAAAAAAGCCAAAAATCAAAAAAATTGGAAGATAAGCATATGATAGTGGAAAATAATCTCTATGTCATCATGATTCTAATGTATTTTATGGTTTATAAAATGGATGAGCAGAAACAAAGGTAGAGGAAAAATAAGGAATCAACCTGAAAATAAATGAAAGAATTGAGTTGCTAAAAAAGGTGTTGTTAAATAGGGAAAATGAGAATTCATTTTGCATTTTGAATTTTGAAAGAGATAAAATAGATCTCTAAGACCAAACATATCTAGGATGGCAAGGGAATGACATACTAGATGAGGAAGACACCCATAGGTAGTAGCAAGTGCATTATAGGTACGTAACTATAGGTCTCAAACTAGTTTTTGAAATTTGTATTGATGTAAGTGAATTTTTGATAAAATTTGTTTTTAGGAATTTATATATGTCAACATTGAAAAATATTAGGTTTTAAGGGTAGAAAATAGGAATATGAGAAATGGGTTGGAAGGGTTTAGGAAAAAAATGACTAAAATGCACATTTTGGGTAAAATATACTAGGTTGGCACACAAAACATACTAGGTTGACCAGGTCAACCTAGTTGGTTGAAATAGGTTAATTAAAATCCATATGGTTTTCTCAGTAAGTATGGGTCAATCTAGTGTAATTTGTAGGCTGAAAAGTTAAAATGGAATTAGTAACTAGTCTATAAGGGCCAAAATGAAAACTTAGAACTAGGGAGGGGAAAATAAGAGGGTTGACTTGAAATTTGAAGTCAACTATGACAAAAATAGGGAAATTTTGGTCAAACTAATTTGACCAAGGAACTAGAATAAGCACATAAAAGTGTGCAAAAATCCAAAAGAGGGATATAGTATTATATGATCTAGGTTCTATCATCTAGGTCTAGCTTGTTAATGATCTATTTGAGATGTTGGTCAGAGGGTAAAAGATTATGGGATTGATCATACTACTGATAGCATGGATATATGAGAGATTCTCCATGTATCAACTAGATGGGTTGCCCTATGTGTTTAATGATGGGTTTCCTCAAGTGCATAGATGGAGAGAGGATTAGATAGCATAGGACATGCCCCACATGTGCTAGTGTTATAGTTGATGAGATGTGTAGGCATCATGTGGTAGCCATATGGTCACATAATAACTACATGGGTAAGCTAGCACATAGTTACACCAACACTAGAGAGGAGAGAGATGATTGAACACTATATGTGGTGAAGAAAGCCACATCTAGTGGCATGAGTGCTAGGATATATGGGCCTACTTCATTTAGTGACATCAATATTGATGCTTGACTAGTGGCTTGGCATGTGAGGGAGCCACGAGGGAAGAGGGAACTCAAACCACTGATAGTGAGCCTAACACTGAGGCCATGTCAGGAGTGACCATGGTTTGGTCAACATGATGAGTGGTAGAGGGGGAGGTATAGGAGGCATAGATACCAGATGTACCAATATCATCCCCATAACAAGATGAGTAAGGACCATCAAGGACATGGTAGTGATAGAGATAAGAGAGAGTGGAGACTATAGACATCTTGAATGATCCCATAGATGAGCTAGATGAGATGTTATAGAGACCACTCAGATGGAGGCTAAGATGGACATGAACCATGACAGCCGAGTTTGAGCTGAGGAGGTGACCTACCAAGGAGGTATTAAGTGTAGACACCTGAATCTAGCCACTAATAATATTTAATAAGGGTTTTAGCCAATTTCTACCCAAAATGTACAATTTGGCCTAAAAATACTAAAACACACTAAATGATGTAAAACTAACATATTCAACTGCTAGTTTTGGCTATGGTATCAGTAAATGGGGTAATGAAATTTATGGGCTAGCTAACTTTGATCAAATCATTTTGATTCAAAATGCCAATTTTGCACTTGGGTGCTCTGGATTTCTCTTTCCTATCAAATATCTTACACAATACACATGCCTTTGTTATTTTCTATTGGTAACATCCTAAATGGGAATACAATTCCAACACATCTAACATTGACTTCTAATTTCAGTCCAATTAAATTTTAGACCAATATCAAGGCATTCTAATCAATTTGAGTAATTTGTGCACAAAATGCTTAAACATGCTTAAGAGCTAATTAATCTAAGTTAGATCCTAATTAAAAATTTCATGGAATCTTGTTGAATACTTGAATTAAAAAATGAATATTGAATATCTACATCATCAAGTGACCTCATTTCTTGGGAAGACATCCTTAGGCCATAAATGCCACAAATATTAGGATTAATGCCCTCTATTCATCATCAATACCTTCCATGATTCCCTCCATGCCTCTTAATTACCCCTTCTTCCAATGTCATAATGAGGATAATTATAAACTTAATTCCAAAAATTGAATTAATCCTTAGCCACACATCTCAATCTCAGGATGGATGGTTTAATTTGATCTAGACATTCTCAAAAATCTATAAATAGGAGGCCTTACCACATCATTTCTAAGCTTAATTTGTGTAAAGTTATAATGCAGGATTAGTTCCAAAAGCTTCATGAAATTAGTTTTACCATGTCAAATTGATTCCAAGCCACAAGCCAAAGGTACCAAGGAGAGATGGAGGTAGACAAGTTCCTATTGCCAAAGACTTCATGAGCACAAAACTGAGCAAGCCACTACTACAAAGGCATTTGGAGCATCTAAAGAAGTTGAAGGAATTATTATGTTTTGTTTCTTACTTTTTAGTTGTGTTTACCATTTTTTTTTGTTACCAAGCTCTCCCTAGTGTCTAGGCCTACATACGTTATGTTAGTGTATTTATTTCATTTTTTTTCATTTTGGAACTAACACAATACTAACTATCCTCTCTTGAGTCAAATTCTTAGTTCACATAATGGCATGTCTGATGGGACCAAATGCATCCCAAATATGAAGAAGATCATTCTAAAACTTTAAAATATTCATTTTGATCGTTAAAACTCTTGTAATTTGATTTTATAACTTTGTTTTGTCATTTTTCTTTATCATGAGTTTACACAGTAACTGATATCAATTAGTAAAACAATCATTATTTGGCATAGCTATCATTAGTCACTATTGATATAACTAATGTCGGTTAGATAACCATCATCAGTTAGTAAGTGTAACCAACATCAGTTATAGAACTGACATTAGTCATTGTGTTTTTCTTAAAACACAAACCTGAGAGCTCTTTTTTTTAAGTTCATTGTTTCAAACCCAAAACAGCTTCAAGGCTAAAGGACATGCTAACATTTTTTTTGTAGGACCAAGCTTGACATTTGCTCAAAACATGTCTAGATCACCTTTTGCATGCTTAAAAATTAATTAAGAACATTATTTTGGTGCTTAAAGTAACATTTAAGGTACTTAAATAAGTGTTTTTTAGTATTAGTTTTCAAAGTTACAACTAAGGCCAAGGGGTCAAATGAACACCACCTCATTTTTCAAATTTGGGCTCTAAAATAAACTCACCTTTCGAAGCATTTTGTATTCACTTAGTTGTTTAAATTAGATTTTTGTTTGGAAAAGAGAGGGATGTTGTGTGTATGCTCTTCCATTTTTCCCCTTTAGGAAACCCTTGGAATCAAAAGTTCCATTTCTATTAAAAATAGCCTAGTCCAAGGCTTAGAAATAAATTCATCTAAAGCACTCCCTAAAAACTTGTCAAAGTTTAGGTGACCTTGAAAATGACCCTAAAGTATTTTTATTTTATGTTTTATTTATTTTTATGCAAACTTGGCTTTCAAGGGGGACTTCATCACCTCCCATGAGTTCTTTAGGGAAGCTTTGACCTAGGGTTTCACCTCCTAGCATTGACTTCATTTATCTCCTAATTAGAGTTTCACATGGGACGTAGTGGCACTTTGAATATTGCACTACACTGAGCGAACAATAGGATGTAGTGGTTATAAAAAAGAATAGACATTTTTACAACAAGCCAAGTGATACAGACCCAAAATCAATGCTTTTATTTTGCATTATTTGGCATGAAAATCATTGTGCAATTGATTCCCCTAGAATGTTTGGAAACTTGTATATCTTAGATAAAACCCCACTTGTCATGGAAGTATTATTGGTGCAAGGTGTACCTCAAGGTCCATGTCATAGTACTGTCATTTGAGAGAAGGTGGGTGTCAAAACTCTATATATAATGCACATTTACTTTTGGATGAACACTTAAAATACTCTCAAATGATGCATATAGATGGATTCCAACAATACAAAGCAACCTTGTCGGTTTAGAGTCTAAGAGTGATTAATCAATTAAGTTTTGTCCTAGATTAAAGTCTTGTTTAAAGTCAAATCTTGGTGTAAACAAATGATACAAACCAAAACACATGGTCCTCATTTTATTTTAAACAAAGAATCGTTATGTTTCTCACATGAAATCATCAATTTTCCTTGTTTAAAATTCCATCAAAAACTTGGGAGTCATATCATCCACTTTGGCATAGTTATGCTGCCAAACTGAGTTTAGACCTTTTCCAAAGTTTTTTAAGTCCATTTATAATCTAAATTCAAAATTTCACCTTTATAAGTTCATAAGGTTGATGTGTTAAGTGGGTTCACCATTTACACTAATCTTGAGGGGACTTAGGTTCAATTTCCCATTTGGGTTGAAGGTCATCTTAGACTCAAGATCATTATCACCACTTGATAAACTTAAGCCATTTTGTGCTAAAAACTTGCACTTTGAGTCTATGCACCACAACATTTTAAGTCAAGAAAAGTAGTGTTATGTTGTCAAAATTTTGGGAAACTATCTTTGCCTTAGAGAGTTTTTGAAACAAACATTTAGCCACACCTTTTAGGTAGTCTAGCATTGTTACACTGCCCAAAACATTTTAAATATTGTTTCACAGACCCTCTTGCATATAGTTCAAATTTGTTCCTACATTTTTAGACCCATCTGAGTGTACTTTTGTGATCTTTTATCTAGCACAGTTATACCGTTCACTTTTGTCTATCTTATTTTACAAAAGAACTAAGTTTTATACCATTATTTATGAGAAAATAAACTATCTCTAAAGTTCCTCTTGTTTCATACCTTATACCTAGTTGATCGAGTTCATGTCAAAGAATCAAATGCCTAGTGTTTGTTAGAAGTGTTTTAAATTCATTACATTAAAACTTTCATCTATTTCAAAGTCTAGATTTTTATGCCGTTTGGCTAGGAGTCCTAGCACATGCCTTGTTTGAGCCTAGATTTTGATGCCATATTTGGCCAAAAGATCTAGAAATTTTTAATTTCTTAGATTAGACTGATTTGAAACACTTTGACATTAGATATTGGCATTTCAATTTTTGGCCTATTTACTTGCTCATCTTTATGTGAATAGTGAGACATTAGACATTTAATGCTAGCTTGTTTCCTCACAAATCCTTGTATAAATCTTTTTGATCCTTCTAACGAATCTAAACCAAGTTTGAACATCATCTATTTTAGACCTTTTTTTTTAGATTTTGAAGAACTCCTTGACATTTTATCGCCAAGCATTGACTATGGATTCCAACATGTATTCCTACACTCATAGTGGACTCATGTATAATTATGGGGATTAGTAATGTGGTTGTACAAGAAGAAATGGTGCAAAACCCCTACGTAGATAATATTATTTATGAGATGGATTCTTATCCCTCTTATAATCTCAATTATGGGTACAAAGACAAGATCTATTGGCTAATTATTTGGTTAATACACCACCTTATTCAGAATAAGACCAAGAATAAACTACACAATACCTAGATATAATACCAATAGTGGATGATCTAGTTCTTCAATAGTCATATTCTACTAATACAGCTTCCACGTAAGATCCATTTTTGTTTGAGCTATATTTTTTAGAGAACAAAGACAAGATTTTGGTTAGAGCCATAGAGTTAGGGGCCAGGTTTCCAACAAACTTCCCCCATAAAAATTTACCAAGCTTAGTAAAAGTTCCCCACAACATAATTTATGATCAATAGGCTTCTTATAAAAATCCTTTAGCTTTAGTCCAAACAACATATTAGGACCCTAATCTACCTGATAGAGGCAAAAACATCATGGAAGACCAATTTAACCAAATGTAGATAGCATATCAAACCTAATTTAATCTATAATATAATTTTAATCAAATGAACATGGTGAGTAAACCTCTTATTAACCTAATTCATTGAATAGGATTTTTGATAGAGTTAACTGGTCAATAAAATTAGAGTTTAGACCCATTCATGCAAAACACTTTGGTAGACAACTTGTTGTATATGCCCATTATTGAAGAAGTGTCTTCTACTTCTACATAGAATAATGACCAAAATATAGTGGACAATGTGAAAATAATGTCCAATCCCAATCAAAGTGATAATAACACATAAACATCTAGTCAACAACATGTGTTTGTAGTTAATACCATGAGTGGAACATCACACCAAGGAGTAGGAGTTCTGAATCCCAACCTTAACTAGTTGATTCATCAAGTGTGTAACCAATAGGATTAGGTAGTCAACTAGCAACCAATGTCATGCCTCAACAATATATAGTGAACAGTGTGCAAAAAACATCCAATCCCAATCAAATTGGTACTAATGCATTAAAAAATAGCCAACAACATGTGCCTATAGTTAATACCATGAGTGGATCATCATACCAGGGAGTAGGAGTTTCTACATCCTAACCTCAATTGACTACTTCCTCAAGTGTACAACCTACAGGATTAGGTAGTCAAACAATGACCAATGTCATACCTCAATGATAGAATGTGATAAATCCTAATCCTCCTCAACAAGTAACGACTAATATTCCATAATAGCAGGCATAATCTAGTGTGCCAATGTAATAGAGGATAAATATATTTCCACCTTAATCAAGGGTAACTAATGTTCCACCTCACCAAGTAATGACAAACATACCTCTTTAGTCACAAACTAATATGCCAATCCAAAACCAAGCAATGACTACTCAACAATGTGCAAATATTGGTCAGTGACATAGGTTGAATCTACAACCTATTTTCACTTCCCCATAGGGATTCATGCAATAAGGAGGCTCTCATGTTTCTCAAGTACGTACTAGACAACCGTTGGTTCAAAATGTACCATAAATTTAGAGACAGGGTCTTGGTACATAAGTTCCCACTCAACAACAAGGTTTGATTAGTTAGCAACATATCCCTTTTTAACCATAACATACATAGTATAGTTATATCCCTCCATCCCAGCCACAAAATCCTCCAAGTCAAACCTTTATCACCAACCCAAACTAGAATATTTCACAACCAAATATGCAATTTCAAGTACATCCTTATCCATGTATGCATATTCCTTGTCTATTTTCCAACCAAACTAATATACCCCAATAGATATCTCCATCATACCCTAGTCAAAGTGTCCCACTTGTGACCTCCCAACCATCTACCCAAACCAATATTCTCCCTCAAACCAATGTTCCTTCTAGTTTCCTATCCCAAGAATTGTAATAGATGAAGGATGCAATTGTTGCCATTCATGTTGGGAAATAGAATAAAAAGTTTAAGTTGGATGATATGTTTTTTTATCCATTCAACATGGATTATTTGTAGATACCATTTCCTCCGGGATACAAACCACCAAAATTTGACAAATATAAAGAGAAATGTGACCCTAAGGCTCATTTGACTGAGTTCTTTATTGCATGTCAACCAGTGGCATATAGCGACATATATCCTTTATTATTGTTTCCCAAGAGCTTGGGTAGACAAGCCTTGGAATGGTTTTTAAAGTTTCCAAAAAATTAGTAATGAATTTTGATGATATTTATGATAAGTTTGTACAGTAATTTTCCTATAATCTTGAACATGAGATTTCATTAGTGGATTTAACACAAGCAAATCAAAAAGCTGGTGAGAGTTTTACAAGTTATCTACAATAATGGAGAGCCCTTGCAATCTGTTTCACCCATAGTTTACTAGATAAATAATTAGCCACTGTATTTACTAAAAATTTACATAGTGAGATAGCTTATCATCTAGAACTACAATGTGCACATACTTTTAAAGATATCATTGATAAAGGTTTGTTGATCAAGCGAGCACTCATAAATAAAATATTCATCAAGCTTAATTTAAATAATCAAAATCAAGGTACCAATCACGGAAATGGCCAAAATCAACATTCTATTCAAGCACAAACATCATAACCAACATAGGTCAATAACTAAGAAAGATTGAAGCAATTTAACTGTAATAGGAATGTTGTAGGAAATGGAGTAACTAAGTCATGTCAGGTCCAAATGATGCAAACATAATTTGCACCACCTTTTTATCTAACCCTTACCGAAAAACCTCTCTAACTAATGTTGCTAGTACAATAACCAACACCTACAGAACAAATATAGTAGCCTTTACCATTTCAAACCCCTCTTCTTAGGAGAACTATGCCTGCACCATGTCTTTAGTGACCCAATAGAACTTATTAGGTGTATATTATATAAGCTTTCTACCACTAATCTGATTAGTTGGCCTAAACCAAATCATTATCTACAAGGCATTCCTTATCTTGATTGGTACCATGAAAATGAATTCTGTGAATATCATCAGATCAACGAGCATAGTCTTTGAAGATGTGTCTAAATCAAGCATTTATTTGAGAATATATTAGAGAATGGGGAGATAACATTTGATAATGGTTATTCCACTTCTAATCAAACTCTTATGATTTATCAAAACTCCTTTCCCTGACATAAGAATCAACAATATTAGAACAATCAGTAACAATAACAACAACGGCTAGTGCAACAACAAAATCAACAGTATCAAAATCAAAGGCTGAATCAATAAAACTAGCAAAATCAGCAAAATCAATAGTAGAACCCATAACGATAGAACAATGGACAAAACCAAGGTCAAAATAGTAACAACCAACAAACCTACCATGTAGTTGCACGTGACTACAATAGGGTTGTAGGTCATATTATAGGGGGTAGTGTTAATACCATCTCCATTAATCCTAAACCAAGCATTAATCAATCTAGACCATTTATAAACAATAAAACTTGGTCAAATTACATGAATAATTATTTTTTAACCTCAGACTGCATACAAGCAAGCTAACAAACTTAGACTTCCACTTTTAGACCTTATATTGACAATTCATCCTTGCTATGTGACCACATATAAGTGCACCAGCAAACAAGACTTATCTTATCTAGCCCCACACCATTCCCAACATTTGTTAGTGATCATGGTTTAGTATCTAATCATGATTATTCAATCATAACTTGAAGATCAAATATTATTATCCCAGGCCTATAACCATCTACCACTTTACCTATTATCCAACAAACCATTCGGCCTCTAAATAAACCATTCAATACTAACCAAGACAAAAAGTTTGATATTGTGGAATAATTATAGAAGACACCAACACAAATTTATATTTTAGATTTACTACAAACGTCATTAATCCACAAGAACATCTTGAGTGAGTTTTTTGTTGAAAATATTATCATTAATGTCAAAGGTCTAGCATTATTGGTGATAAAGGCCCTATTGCATTTAATAGTGTTTTTAATATCATATTTTGGCTAATATGTGTTAATATTTATTTAATATTAATGAATATATTTTTGGTTGCATATAAGTCAAAAGAGGGCCTATGAAGAAGTCAAAGATTCATGGGGTAAAATACAAAAGAGGAATGAGACGCATTTTCTCATGAAGAGTCATCTTGAAAAATTTCAAGAGTCACCATGTGAAAACAAAAGAAAGTATGGCACATTTTCCATGAAGGAACACTTTGAGAAAGACAAAAAGTCACCAAGATAAAGACAAATGAGTAAAGGATGCATTTTATTATGAAGGGTCACCATATGACTTTTCAAATGCAATGATATGAAGGGTCATGCAAGTTTAGCACCATTTTCCATGAGTATTGAAGGGTCACAAATGGTGAATACCAAAGGTCATTTGGAAAGATATAAATAAAGCCTTGATAAGCTATTTGTAATAAGCAAGAGAGTGCATGGTTTGTATTTATTTTTGAAGAGAGAAAAGTAGGAGATATTGTAGATTTCTATCATTTGTTGAGTAAGCAACATTGAGAGATAGTTTTATTTTATCACAAGAGGGGTTTGTGCTCTTGTGGGTTAGTGCTCACAAATCTTTGTAAGGGGTTGGTGCTCCTATGGGTTGGTACTCACAAATAGTTGTTATATTGGTGCTCGAAAAAAGGTTGGTGCTCTTATAAGTTGGTGTTTGCGAACTTTGTATTTAGAGTTGGTGCTCATTCATATACTTGAGATTGTTCTCTCTACTTTTTCTCATTTTGGGTTTCTATGTAAAAATCTAGTCTCTCTCTCTCTCTCTCTCTCTCTCTCTCTCTCTTATGTGGTGCATATTATTATTTCAATTTTATTGCATATCTTGAATGTGTGATTAAGTGGTTAAAGAAAATAAATCAGATTAAGTAAAAAATATATAATATACTAATTCACCCCCCTCTCTCAGTATATTTTGTGCTTAACAATTGGTATCAAATCAGGTTCCTTTTGAAAACATTTTATAGCTTGAAGGTAGATGAAGAAAGCATGATGGTTGGATCACATGAAGGTTTTTCTAAAAATAAGGCACCTTTGTTTGATGAGACAAATTATGCTTTTTTGGAGTATAAAGATGAAGACTTATTTGATGGCCCTTAGATTTGACATTTTCAAGTAGTGGTGGAGGAATATGAAGAGACACAGACACTTGTAACTACTCCGATAGAAAAGAAGGCAAGCAAAAATAATTCTAAAGCTTTAAATGTTATTTTATGTGGTTTATGTGAATCAAAATTTGTTAAATTTATGCAATGTAAATATTCTCATAAAACTTGGGTAAAACTTGAGAATATTTACAAAGGTGATGGAAAGGTTCAACAAGCTAAGCTTTAGACTTTCAGAAGAGAGTTTGAAAATTTGAAGATGGAAGAGGAAGAAAATATAATAAGTTATCTTTTATGGGTTGATCAAATAGTTAATCAGATTCAAGGTCTTAGAGAAAACTTAAAAGAATCAATTATGTTTCAAAAAATTTAGAGATCTCTACCATTGAGATATGATGCAAAGGTTTTAGCAATTGAAGAGATGAAGAGTTTAGCCAAGTTAATGATGGATGAACTAGATGGTATTCTTATGGCATATGAAATGTGGATAAAATAAGAGAAACCCTCAAAGAGAGAAGATACTTTCAAGACATCAAAGAAAGAGAAGGCTAATATTCAAGAATTAAGTGATAATTCTAGCAATGATGAAGATGACAACGGAGCTCTATTCATTTGCAAACCAAAAAAGGGCATAGGTAAATATCAAGAAAAATTACCTTTTAAATGTTCTAATTATAGAAACATTGGACATTTTTTAGCTAAATACCCAGATAAGGGTAATGGTGACAATGAAGAAGGAAAGTCTACATACAAGAAGAATTTCAAAAGAAAACTCAAGAAAGAATTCAAGAAGAAGAGTTTATATTATAAGGATCCTAGCTCAGTCAAAGATAGTGGAGTCAGTGATTTAGAAGAAGAAGAGGTTCTATTCATGGCCATGCATGAAGATGCCTCTATAAGCAAAAGCATAGATAATCAAGAAGAAGAAGAGGATGAAGCCAAAGTGAATTTGGAAGGAGAACTCATTTATGCCTTGAAAAGAGTTAAAAGCTCTTGAGAAGAAGAATCAAAGATTAAAGATCCAAATTGATAAAAATAAAAAAGAGTCAAAGGAAACAATTGAAGATATACAAGCACACTTTGAAGAAGAAAAAAAGAATGAAGAATATCTAATGACATAGTTACAAAAAGTAAGTAAAAAATGTGAAAAGTATGTTATTGAAATTGCTTCTTTAAAAGCAGATATTGAGAACACAAATAAAGCAATCAATGATAGAGCAGTCAATGATTCAAAATTTGAGAATAACACTAATATGTTGAATAAGATATTATAAATTCAAACATTAATGTCAGATAAGATAGGTATCAGATTTGAAAAAGAGAAAGGGGAGGCCACTACTTTCATAGACAAGGAAAAAGGAAAGAGCTATGTTGAAGCTCTTATAAAAGAGGAAATCAAAAGGGAAGAAGTTAAAAATACAGATGACATATCAAACAAAGAAATCTGGAAAGAACAAAGCTAAAAAAATTAATTAGTTCAATGATACAAAAATAAGTCATATTTTATGGTTATTATTTTTATTATAATGGATATGGCCATAAGAAAATAGAATGTCAAAAAAGGGCTAACAATTTAAGAAATAAGGAAAAGAAAAGTTATGTGGAATCAAGTAGAAGCCACAACTCTTTTGCTCCTCTATCAAGCTTTAATGAAAAGGTCATAATATATTACAAGTGTAACAACTTTGGACACATAAATCAATACTATAGAAGTGTGTTTGAGTCAGTCAAGAAGAACCAGAGTTTCAAGGCTCCATTCATCAAAAAGAAAGTTTAGACAGGTTCGTGGTAGAAGAAATAACCTAAAAAATCTATGTTGGTGCAGACAGCTTTGCATGCAAGAAATGAAGAAAATCCATGGTTTATTGACAATAGATGTTTTAGGCAAATGATAGGAGAAAAAATCAATTTCATAACCTTAAAGAAGATCAATGGTGGCATAGTGAAATTTGGAGATAATACTACTACCAGAATTGCCAAAAAAGGTACACTAAGTTTGGATAATGGTAGAACTACAACTGAAAATGTTTTTTATGTAGAAGGTCTCAAGCATAATATTTTGATTGTAAGTCAAATGTGTGATCAAGGGAACACACTAAAGTTTTATGTATAAGGTTGTGAAATTAGGAGAAAAGATTCAGATGTGTTAGTTGTAAATGCTCAAAGAATAGGCAATAAATTGTATGTGTTATTAGACATCAAAGGTCAAAGATGTTGTTTGAGTCAGATTGAAGAAAGTTGGCTATGGCACAGGAGAATGGGATACATAAATTTTGACAATATTTTAAACATCATCAAGAAGTAAGTAGTCAAAAATCTTTCAAATATTATAAATCCATCTGACATGCTTTATGAACCTTGTCAGCATGGGAAGCAGGATAGAAGGTGGTTCAAAACAAAAGAGTACTCGACCACTCAGATGCTAGAGCTTGTTCACACTAATCTATGTGGACCTATGAGAACTCAAAGTACTCAAGATGAGAAATATTTCATGTTGTTTATTGATGATTTTTCATGTATGACTTGGATAATGTTTTTAAAGAAAAAATTAGAATCTTTTAGACATTTCAAAGCATTCAAATAATTAGTTGAGAATGAAACTAGTTTAAATATTAAGTGTCTAAGATCATATTAAGGAGGAGAATTCATTTTAGATTATTTTATTGAGTTTTGTGAAGACCATGGAATAAAGAGACATTATTCAGTAACCAAAACTCTACAACAAATTAGATTAGTTAAGCAAAGAAACATAACAGTTCAAGAGATGGTGAGGACAACACTAAAAGAATCCAAGACACTAGATAAATATTGGAGAGAGGTAGTATCTACAGTAATGCATATTGAGAATAGAGCATTATTGAGAGTTAATAATGATAAAACTCCGTATGAGTTATAGAAATACAATCCAACAATAGTTGATTATTTTAAAGTTTTTGGCAACAGATGCTTCATAAAAAGAACCAACGAAAAACTTAGTAAGTTTGAATCTAGAGTAGATGAAGGTATATTTATTGGTTATTCTTTAAAAACTAAAGCTAATAAATGTTATAACAAAATATCCAAGAAAATTGTTGAAAGTGCAAGTGTAAGGATAGAAAAAGATGGAACACAAAGAATCAGTGATCCAGTAGACATTCTTGAAAACATTGAAGAGGAAGATTTTGAAGAATCAGATGAAGATGAGAAAAAGGAGAAAAAGGACACCAAAACTCCATCTAAATATGTTCAGATAAATTATAATGAAAGTGACATCATCGAGGACATAAATGAAGGAATTCACACTAGAAGAATGATGGTAAGTGAATCTGAGCAAGTTAATTTCTCTTTGTTATGCAACATTTAGTCTAGAACTTTTTTAGAAGCTAGACATGATAAGCATTGGATTAAGTAAATGGATAAAGAATTAAATTAGATAGAAAATAATGATATTTGGGAATTAGTTCCTATACCAAAAGATCATAATGTGATAGAAAAAAATGAGTTTATAAAAATAAATTGAATGAAAATGGAGAAGTGACCAGCAATAAAACAAGATTAGTATGTAAAGGGTATGCTTAGACTAAGAGAATAGATTTTGAAGAAACTTTTGCACCAATGGAAAGGCTAGAGGCTAATAAAAAATTTATTTCATATGTAGTGTTTAAAATTTTCAAAGTGTTTTAGATGGATGTCAAATCTATCTTCCTAAATAGGATCTAGAAGAAGAGGTCTACATTGAGTAGCCTAAGGGATTTATTCTCTCAAATATTAGTAGCCATATATGTAGATTGAAGAAAACACTGTATGGATTGAAACAAGCTACCAGAGCTTGGTATGAAAGACTTGATAAGTACCTACATGATCAAGGTTTTAAGAGAGGATTTGCTGACAATAATCTCTACATCAAAATAGAAGGTGAGAATCAATTGATTATTGTGGTATATGTTAATGACATCATTTTTGGAGGAAACATTAAAAAAATTACAAAAGAATTTTTTGATAATATGGAAAAAAAATTGAGATGTCTATGCTTAGAGAATTATTATTTTTCTTAGGGTTACAAATATTTCAGTCAGATAAAGGAATTTTTATATCTCAAAGTAAATATGCTAAAGAAATGTTGAATAAATCTGGTTTTGAGGATTGTGCACCAATTAAGACACTAATGTATATAGGAAATAAGATGAGCAAGGATGAAGATTCACCTATTGCAGGTCAATATTTGTATAGATCTATGATTGGTAGTCTTTTATATTTGACAGCATCGAGGTTAGACATCATGCATGTGATAGCTATGGTTTCAAGATATCAGTCAGCTCTAAAAGATAGACATGTTTAGTTGGTGAAGAGAATATTCAAATATATCAAGGGGACACTAGATTATGGATTATGGTATCCCACAGGTAGAGATTTCACTTTGGTTGCTTATATATATTTAGATTGAGTAGGTTTCTTGGATGACATAAAGAGTACAAGTGGATGAGCTTTCTTCCTTGCTGATAGCTTAGTATCATGGCTAAGCAAAAAGTAGAATTCAATATCACTTTCTATAGCTAAAATAGAATATATTGTAGCCATATTATGTTTTACTCAAGTACTTGAGATGAAGCAAACTTTGGAAGATATCAAGGTAAAATATGATGAACCTATTTCTATTTTTTGTGGCAACACAAGCGCTATTAATATTTTGAAAAATCTAGTGATGCATTCAAGAATAAAACATATTCTCATCAGATATCACATTTTGAGAGAGCAAGTTGTAAATCAATAGGTTAAGATGTAATATATCAGTACTACAGAGTAGATTCTAGATATTTTCATAAAGACACTACCAAAAGACACATTTGAGTATCTACAAGAGAAGTTGGGAGTAATTTCTTTTATTTCCTACCATTGAGGTTTAGCATCAGTTGAGGGGGAGATATGTGTTAACTCCAGGTAGGTCCTTCGCCATTGATGTTAAAGGGGGAGAAGAATAGAAATAGGTATAGGTACAAGTATAAATGTAGAAATAGGCAAAGGTTGCTACAGTAAGGGGGAGTTACTATATGTTTTTTAGATGGTAGTATGTGTAGGTTTTAGGATATGGTAGTTTTAGTTTGAAGTTGCCATCAATGACAAAGGAGGATATTGTTGGAAATATTGTCATTGATGTCAAAGGTTTAGCATTATTGGTGATAAAGGTCCTATTGCATTTAATAGTGTTTTTAATATTCATATCTTGGCTAATGTATGTTAATATTTATTTAGCATTAATGAATATATTTTGGTTGCATATAATTCAAAAGAGGACCCATGAAGAAGTCAAAGAGTCATGGGTTAAAAGACAAAAGGGGAATGGGACGCATTTTTTCATGAAGATTCATCTTGAGGAATTCCAAGAGTCACTATGTGAATATAAAAGAGGGTATGGCACATTTTTCCATGAAGGGACACTTTGAAGAGTACAAAAATTCACCAAGATAAAGACAAAAGAGAAAAGGATGCATTTGCTTATGAAGAGTCACCATATGACTTTTCAAATGCAAAGATATGAAGGGTCATGCAAGTTTAGTGCCATTTTTCATGAGGATTGAAGGCTCAGAAAGGGTAAATTCCAAAGGTCATTTGGAAAGATATAAATAAAGGCTTGAGAAGCCATTTGTAATAAGAAAGGGAGTGCATGGTTTGTATTTATTTACAAAGAAAGAAAAGTAAAAGATATTTTAGATTTATGTCATTTGTTGAGTAAGCAACATTGAGAGATAGTCATGTTTTATACACAAGAGGGGTTGGCACTCCTGTGGGTTGGTACTCACAAATATTTGTAAGGGGTTGGTGATCCTATGGGTTGGTGCTCATGAATAGTTGTTGTGTTGGTGCTCGGCAAAGGGGTTGGTGCTCCTACAAGTTGGTGCTTACAAACTTTATATTTTGAGTTGGTGCTCATTCATATACTTGAGATTGTTCTCCATGGTTTTTCCCACTTTGGGTTTCCATGTAATAATTTGGTCTCTCTCTCTCTCTCTCTCTCTCTCTCTCTCTCTCTCTCTCTCTCTCTCTCTCTCTCTCTCTCTCTCTCTCTCTCTCTCTCTCTCTCTCTCTCTCTCTCTCTCTCTCTCGTGTAGTGCATATTATTATTTTAGTTTTATTACATATCTTGAATGTGTGATTAAGTGATTAAAAAAAAGAAATTAGATTAAGTAAAAGATATATAATATATTGAATCACCCCCCCTCTCAGTATATTTCATGCTTAACATTTTTAACCTAATCCGCTATTTCTAGTGACATATCCCTTGATAAATTTCAAGCTTTGGTTAGACACCTAGCTCTAGTCCAACAAGTCACACTCAACCAAAGTGATATGTCTTCCCTTGGCTCGCTCCATAGTAACCCATTGTACATAGAAGTTTATATAAAGTAGTATAAATTGAAACATGTCCTTATAGACAATGGATTAGGCCTAAACATAGTGTTTCTAAAGCTCATCAAGATTCATAGATACACAATGGCAGATCTCTAGCCAAAAATAATAACTATTAAAGCCTATGATAATCAGGAAAGAGAATCACAAGGCACCATTAGCTTGCCAGTCATCATTAGGCATTTAACCCATGATACACTTTGCCATGTGCTTAATCTTGAGTTTTCATACAATATGTTTCTAAGAAGGCCTTGATTACATGAGATTCATGTAGTCCCATCAATGCTACACTAATGTATCAAGTTTTCCTATTCAGGGATGAAAGTAAATATTCCAAGAGATTTATACCCATATGAACACTACAAACATCTTGAGCCCAAATTTCAAAGCTATAATTATCAGTATGGCATGAATCCAAGTTCCAAGTAGGATAAAGGAAAGGCCATATTTATTGATCCTTCATTGGATAATTGTATAGATCCTAATACCTTGGATTCCCTTTCCCACATGCCACCTCTTGAAGCTTCTAATCATTTCACCATTTTAGATAATGGATTGAGAGAGTATGTGACCCATGTTACATTTCATATTACCAATCTTCCTCAGAATTTGAAATCTTTTGGGTGACCTAAAGTCACCCCACATATGCATTGGCAATGAAAGAATAAAGATAAGGGACCTATCACATTTGTACCAGCATCTAGCCTAGAACCTGACCCTCTTGAAGGGTGAAAATCATGGTTATATAATGATGACCAAGCTGATTGTTATAAAAGTGAAAAGTATCATATTCCCAATAAGATCATGGAGCATCGCAATTATGAAGAAAGAGGCCTCGGACTAAATTAGCAAGGAACCATCAAGCCAATTTCCATGACTAAGTATGAAAGACCTTATGGACCTAGATTTAAACCACCTGGGGGTGACCCCACATATCTTATTTAAACTCCATCACCAATGCCTAATGAGGATGATGTCGATGGTGAAGCAGAGTCGGATCAAAGCCTTGCCTTTGATGACTTAGTTGAGATTAACCTATTCGATATAAATGCCATTTGTACTTTTACCTCAGTCATTCATCATAACCCATTACTATTATACTATCCCCAACTACTAGATTGGGACCAACAAGAATCCAATTTGTTGATTGATGAGTTCCAAAATGGTGAGGCATTATGTGACTTCTTAGGCCTTAGAGACAACATTTATTTGGGAGATCACAAGTTAGGATTCTCAATTACATTAGATCTTGAAGCTTATTTTGGAGAATGGGTGAACACCCTTAGCCAAAAACAAATAAGTAAAACATTAATTTCCCAAAGTGAAAACCTCTTTGAGGTGTTTTCTAACTAGGGAAAAAGTAAATATGAAGGCCATTCTAGTGGTGAAAACTTCTTTCAGGCACCATTAGATGAGGCTGTTTATTCTTCTTCAAATTTAGACTATGAGACCACCAACGATGAACTTACATATAGATTTGATTTTAGTTTTGAACAACAACAAGTATTTGATCAAATTTTTCAAAAAAATTGACTATTTTTGTCACATGGCCAGATCTCCCATTAGGGGACTCAGATTCATCATTCCTAGGAGAAGTTGAAGAGCAAGTCCTAATAGAGGACCCTGACATAGTCCAATAGTTTAAGTCATTGCCTACAATCCTATAAGATAGTTTGACCCTTCTAGTCAAAGATACAACAAACATAAACATCAAGACTCCACTGGACCCAAAATGGATAAAATTAGGTGCATCCCTCATTGAGGAAGAATGCAAAGTCTTTACAACCCCTTTGAGAGAATTTGTAGATATCTTTGTATGGGCCTATTCGGACATGCCTAGTTTGGATCCTACCTTAGTTATACATCACCTTGTGGTCAATCCTAATGCCAAACTAGTAAAATAAAATCTATGTAAGATGCAACTTTACATTATTATATTGGTAAAGAAATAGCTGGAAAAACTCTTAGAAGCAGGATGTATCCGATCCATTGACTACTCAGAATGGATATCTAATGTGGTACTTATTAGTAAAAAACTTGAAGGGATTAGAATCTATACTAATTTTTTAGACATCAAAAAAGCTTGTCCTAAATATTATTTTCCATTAACTAATATTGTAATGATCATTGACTCCATGGAAAGATATAAAATTTTTTCACTCATAGATGGATTTTCAAGATATAACTAGATCAAAATAACACCAGAAGACCAACATAAAATAACATTCACCACTCTATGGGGAACATTTTGTTATCAGGTAATGCCATTTGGCCTTAAAAATGTTGGAGATACATATCAAAGGGCCATGACTATCATATTTCATGCGATGATGCATGATATTATTGAAGACTATGTCGAGACATATTAGGAAAATCCAAAACCAGGGTCGACCATCTAGTAGTGTTATGTAAGATATTAGAAAGATTATAAGAGTATAAAGTTAGACTCAACCCAAATAAATATTCATTTGGTGTAACCTCAGGAAAATTACTTGGCTTCATCATGTCTCACAAAGGTATTGAAGTTGATCTGACTAAAGTCCATGCTATAATCGAGATATCACCACCAACCAATTTGAAGCAACTCAATAGTTTATAGGATAAGATCTAATTAATTTGATGCTTTATCTCTCAGTTAGCAAATAAGTGTCATCTATTTACACATTTTTTGAATAAGGGAGTTTCATATCATTAGGATGATCACTGCCAAATATCTTTTCAACAACTCAAAGACTATCTTGTTAATCTGCCTATTTTATTACCTCTTATGCTAGGAAAGCCATTCTTGTTATACCTATCAACTACTGACAATGCTCTAGGGGCACTCTTAGCTCAATATGATGATAATGGAAAAGAGAATGATGTATACTATCTAAGTTTTACCTTGGTCACATATGAACATAACTATGCACCTATTGAAAAATCTTGTTTATCCATGGTCTTCGTAGCTTAGAAACTATGTCATTACATGTTGAATAATAAGACCATGGTCATTTCAAAAGTAGATCAAATCAAGTATCTAGTATCTAAAACAAATTTTAAGGTAGAATGGCTAAATGGATCATGATTATCAGTGAGTTTGACATAGAATATGTCAATTAGAAGGCAATCAAGGGATAAGTTCGTGTAAATCAACTTGTTAAAGCACCTCTTACAAACACAAAGCCACACATATTTCATTTCCCTAATGAATCCATAATGACTGTCATTGACACACCTCTTAAAGAGTAGCACTAGAAGCTATATATTGATGGTTCATTTAGTGCACATGGATCATGGGCAAGCCTCTTATTTATTACACCACAAAGGAATGTAATCCCTAAATCATTCAAAATCAGCTTTCCTTGTACAAACAACATGGTTGAGTATGAAGCACTTATTTCAAGAATTTGATACGTAATGCATTAGAACATATCTCATCTCTAATTTTATGGTGATTCTTAGTTAATCATTAATTAGGTCACAAATCATTTTTAGACCAAAGATGACAAATTGGTTCCATATAAAGCCATGGTCGACACTCTTAAGTAAAAAATTGCCAACATTTAGTTTGAGCACATACTAAGGGCTAGTAATAGAACTATAGATGCCATGGATACTATTGGATCTCTAATCTGATAAATAGATAAACCTAGAGAGTATTAGTTCCTCGTCAAGAATTTATTTGCAGCAGCTCATGAACCTTCAACGATTGCAATGATTTGTGATATTATTGGTCCTAATTTTATCTGGTACTCAGACCTTTACAACTATCTTCATGACCAATTTATACCACCTAACCTATCTTGAAAACAAATTAAATCCTTTATTCATCATTCTACTTATTATACTCTACTTGGATCCACCCTTTACCACCATAGTTTTGATGGAACTTTGCTTTATTGTTTAACTTCGGTAGAGTCTACACTAGCATTAAGGGAAGTTCACAAAGGATTATGTGGAGCTCATTATAGTGGGGTATTCATATCTAAAAATATCTTACATACCAATTATTATTGGCTCATGATAGATACATATGCAGCTACATATGTAAAGAAGTGTGACAAATGTCAATGACATGCTAATCCGATTCATGCCCCAACCCAAACTCTAAAACCAATGTTGACAGCCATTTTCCATATGGGGACTTGACCTCATTAGGAAGATTAACCCCACTTCATCTAATGGTAATAAACATATCCTTACCACCATTGAGTATTTCATTAAGTGGGTTGAAGCTATACCCCTCACTTATGTGATTGGAAAGCAAATTTCCAAATTCGTCTTCAACCATCTTATTTACCACTATGGTATCCACTCTGACATTATATTTGATAATGGAGGATCATTCAAGAATAAGGATGTAGACCAGTTATGTATTAAATATAACATCACATAACATTTTTCTATATCATATTACCCTCAAGGTAATGGCCAAGCTGAAGCATTGAATAAAACCATTATCAATATTCTCAAAAAGATTGTCAATGATGTCGATTATGATTGGTACTTATAGATATTAAATACCCTTTGGGAATATTGTACCAATCATTATGCCCCCATAGGAGCCACTCCATACTCACTTGTTTATGGTACTGAATCCATCCTTCCCATTGAGGTCAAATTGCCTTCACTACACATCTCTTTCAAGCATGTCTTAGATGATCATGACTATCGAGTAGCTCGACTGTAAGAGCTAGACCTACTTGATGAGAAATACACAACTAAAATCAACAATATTTAGGCATATCAAAATTGACTCAAAGGCCACTATTATCAACATGTTAAGTATATAACATTTGAACTTGGTGATCTTGTTCTTAAAGAAAATCAAAAGAATACCATGGTTGAGAAGAAGCATAAAGGAAAATTCAAACCAAACTAGATAGGGCCTTTCATAATTACTATATATTATGGATTGGGAGCATATAAGCTTGCCACATTAGATGGAGATGAACTTCATGAGTTAAAAAATATTATTCATCTCAAGCAGTACTATGCTTGAATGCTAAGGCATACTATTTGTAAGGACCATTTCAGTTATGTCATTTTATCACTATTCTTCTTTGTACAAATATCATTCTTAACCATTCTATTAGATATATCCATTTTACCATTCCATTCTATTGACCCAGTGTATTCTAAAGCCTAGCCCATTTGACCTTGGTTTTTTTCTATTTGTTATGCATGTTTAGCATTGAGGAATTTGATTAGTTTCATTAGTTGGTTCAAGTACTTCAGATAGAGATCATATTTTAGAGTAGTGTGATAGAAGTTTTAGTAGTTTCATCCTTCATTTGTTATTCATTTATTATCACTAGTCTTTTTGCTAATTATAACCACCTTTGAGAAAATTAGTACCATTGATCTATGGTATTGCATCTTAGTTATAACCACCTCTAGGCAAACTAGGGGTAACATTTATTTATTAAGCCTTGACGTACCAACTTGCCACTTCCTACATCATGTTGTGCCTTTTTACCACATGTGCCTATTTTGTTTGAATTGACTGCTAGACTAGTCAAATTTCTCTACTATAGGGTAGAACTATAGTGACTAGAGGTTCTACTCTAGGACTATGTAGGCAATGCTCGATACTTGTTGAGATTAGCTCAGTCACCCTTCCCACCACACTCTCACCATTTTGTGAGCAACTTAAGTTTAAACACTCTCACTATTTTGTGAGTAACCTTAGTTTAAATGCTCTCATCATTTGGTGATCTTGAACCATTTAGTGTCTCATCATTTTTGATTGAATTAAGATATTTCAAAAAATTCCAAAAACATTTGTAAAATTATTAGAAAAATAAAGCCAAAAACATTTGACCACTTCTTTACCTTAAGGATTTTAGGAACCCTTACTAAGTTTCCAACAAACCACTTGTCACTTAGTTTCCCCATCATTTTTGGCCTTTTATCTCACACACTTACCATTTTGTAAGACTATTCCCCTTCTTCTATCACATCCATTTTGTTTGTTTTCCTTAGTTATCACATTCTTCCCATTCCCTGGGAGAACTATATTTGGCCTAAATTTTTTATTAGATATTATATCCATAAAACCATGTAGGCACTCAGCCACCCCCTTACTTTTCTTTTATTCCTCCATTTTGTTCATTTGTCATGTTGTTGCCTATTTTCTAGTGACAATGTATGTGGTTTCTATCACATTGTTTGTTTGTTTATTTTTGCTTATTTTATTTTTTTGTCTACCTATTTATTTGCTTTTAGCACTATTGCCTTGATTTGGTTTATGTGTGCTCATTAGGTGATTCCTTGCCCACACTTACACTTGAATCCGTCCATATTCATATGTTTACATTATCATCATGGTTTCTATCATTGGTGCATTATTTTCTATTGAGTATTGGATTATGGGAGTTCATCCTCATGCATATTTCAACCAAGTCCTCATGATGTTATATCATCATGCCTACCGACATGTGCTACAAAAAACCATAGCTTCAAGAAGTCTATTCAGTAATGGTGGTATCAACATCTCTGTGACATTCACATCCTGATTCACTCCCAATCATATCCCAAATAGAGTAATTAACCATGAATGAATTTCAATATTTATTAGTTTGAATGAGCATCTCCCTACTAGTAGGTTGTTCTAATTAATCATTACCCTCTATGTTAAGTTATCATCATCCTCAGCCAATTTTATCATGTTTATCATAATTGGGGTCCAATGATTATAATTGTCTATGGGCAAACCATTATACACCATCCTACCTACATTTCTTAATGATTATAACCACCTTTGGGCAAATCATTATGTTGTCACCACTTTACTTTTTCTACCCATATAAGGGCATGTTGTTATCCTATTTGTCTATTCTAACTAGGGTATCTCCATCTTCTCAATGATTATAAATGCCTTTAGGCAAATCATCATGTTATCATACCATATTGCCACTATCAGGGTACAATGTTTATAACTACCTTTGGGTAAACCATTGTACACCATCCCACTTGCATTATCAATGATTTTGACTACTTTTTTAATATAATTATGTTTTCACCCCATCATATTTTCTTGATTTGGTCCCCTCATTTTGCTTCTTTCTTTTTGAGGTACCGTTGCCGACCTAATTATGTCAACCATTCCTCGAAAGGGCATCATACAATTAGTTTATCATCATTGAAGTTATAGGCATACAGGACCTTTTCATTCTTTGAGAATATTTTATTGTGCTTATAGCTTTTAACACCTTCCCATATAAGGGAAAACTGTAGATGCCTAAATCTAGCCACTAATAATCTCCAATTAGGCTTTTTGCCAATTTCCACCTAAAATATACAATTTAGCCTAAAAACACTAAAACATGATAAATGATATAAAAATGACATATTCAATCTCTAATTTTAGCTAAAGTATCATTAAATGGGGCAATGCAATTTATGGGCCAACTAAATTTGATAAGATTATTTGCAGTCAAAATGCCAATTTTGCACCTAGGTGCTTTGGATTGCTCTTTCCTATCAAATCTCTTTCATGATACACATTCCTTTATTATTATTTTTTGGTAACATCTTAAATGAGAATACGGTTCCAATACATCTGACATTGACTTCCAATTCTAATCTAGTCAAATTTTAGACTAATAACAAGGCATTCTAATCAATTTTAGTAATTTGTGCACAAAGTGCTTAAACATGCTTAAGAGCTAATTAATCCAAGTTAGAGCCTAATTAATAATTACATGGAAAATTTTTGAATACTTTTTTTTTAAAATGAATATTGAATATCTATATCATCAGGTGACCTCATTTCTTGGGAAGACATTCCTAGGCCATAAATGCCACAAATATCAAGATTAATGCCCTCCATGCCTCATCAATACCTTCCATGATTCCCTCCATGCCTCTTAATCGCCCCTTCTTCCAATGTCATGATGAGGATAATTATAAACTTAATTCTAAAAATTGAATTAATCCTCAACCACACATCTCAATCTCAAGATGGATGATTTAGGTTGATTCTAGACATTCTCAAAAATCTATAAATAGGAGGCCTTACCACATCATTTCTGAGCTTAATTTGTGCAAAGTTATAATGCAATATTGGTTTCAAAAGTTTCATGAAATTAGTGTTACCATGCCAAATTAATTGCAATCCAAGTCAAGCCACAAGCCAAAGATTCCAAGGAGAGATAGAGGTAGATAAGATTCCATTTCTAAGGACTTCATGAGCACAAAACCAAGCAAGCCACTACTACAAAGGCATTTGGAGCATCCAAGGAAGGTGAAGGAATTATTGTGTTTTATTCATTATTTTTTAATTGTGTTTATCATTTGTTTTTGTTACCAAGCTCTCCCTAGTGTCTAGGCTAGAGATGTTATGCTAGTTAGTGTGTTTCTTTCATTTTGTTTTTAATTGATAACTAACACAATACTAACCATCCTCTCTTGAGTCAAATTCCTAGTTCATACTAATAGGCCACATAGATGGGGAGACTATGATAAGTGATCATACAGATGATGATATCATAGGATCTAAGGCATATATAGGTATGAATATGGTTGAATTATTTCTGAAGTTTTTATTTGGTAGTAGATAGATATTATGAGATATGATAGTGATCTAATATCCATCTAGTTTGATTTTTTAGGCATACCTAAGTATGAGGAGGAGATATGGGGGTCTCTTGTGAGGGGAGCACTCCATGACATCCTATATGAGACTCTATATCCATATGACCCCATGTCACTAGAGGATCTAAGTGTACCATCTACCTTATCTCAAGTGAGTTGGTTCAGATTAGCTGGAAATAAAATGAGGCTAATACAAGCTTAAATGAAGAGGGTGTAACCACCAACAGAGATGGGTGCAAGCAAGAGATAGGCCTAGGAGGCCTTGGTAGATGAGAGAGCTAGATATTTAGATATAGTGACATAGATAATATAAGCATATACAGTGATATAGACTTAGCTAATACTATGATCTATGAATTTGACTCAAGAGAGGATGGTTATTATGGTGTTAGTTTCAAAATAAAAATAAAATGAAAGAAATACACTAATAGTATAACATCTTTAGGCCTAAAAACTAGGAAAAGATTAGTTAACAAAAACAAATGATAAATACAATGAAAATGTAAGGAATAAAACACAATAATTCCTTCACCTTCCTTGGATGCTCCAAATTCATTTGTAGTAGTGGCTTGCTCAATTTTGTGGTCATGAAGTCCTTGGCAATGCAAGATTGGCTACCTCCATCTCTCCTTGGAAACTTTGGCTTGTGGCTTGGCTTGGCTTGGAATCAATCTGGCATGGTAACACTAATTGCTTGAAGCTTTTGGATCTATTTATACATTATAACTTTGAATTGTTTAGTCTTGAATATATTTGAGCATATTAACTTTGCACCAAAATAGCTTAGAAATTATGTTCATGGCCTCTCTATTTATAGATTTTTGAGATTGATTAGAATCAACCTAAACCATCCATCTCAAGATTGAGATGTGTGGTTGAGGATTAATTCAATTTTTGGAATTAAGTTTATAATTATTCTCATAATGACATTAGAAAAAGGGGAAATTAAGAGGCATGGAGGGCATCATGGAAGGTATGGGAGGCATGAATCTTGATATTTATGGCATTTATAACCTAGGGATGTCTTCCCAAGAAATGAGGTCACCTGATGATGTAGATATTCCATATTCATTTCCAAAACAAAGTTGTCAAAAAGTTTCCATGTAATTCTTGATTAGGCTCTAATTTGGTTTAATTATCTCTTAATTATGTTTAATCACTTTGTGCACAAATTATTCAAATTGATCAGAATGCCTTGTTATTGGTCCAAAATTTGACTAGATTGGAATTGGAAGGCAATGTCAAATGTGTTAGAACCATATTCCAATTTAGGATATTACCAACAATAAATAACAAAGGAACATGTCTTGTGAAAGATATTTGATAGAAAAGAGCAATCCAGAGCACTTAGGTACATAAATGGCATTTTGACTCGAAATGATCTGATCAAAGTTAGTTGGCCCATAAATTGCATTGCCCCATTAAATGATACTTTATCCAAAATTAGCACTTGAATATGTTAGTTTCATATTATTTAGCATGTTTTAGTGTTTTTAGGCTAAATTGTGCATTTTAAGTGGAAATTGGCCAAAAGCCTAGTTGAAGGTTATCAGTGGCCAGTTTTAGGTGTCTATAGTTTGCCCCTATTTGGGAAGATGTTGCAAATTATAGGCAAAGAAATGTCTTCTCAAATAATGAGAGATGACGTGTATATCAATAAGAAGATGATGATTGAAGAAAAAATATCTAAATGGTATTTGGAAACCCTAGGATGATGCCCCCTCAAGGGAGTGGCTGTCATATTTGTTGATGGATGGTCCCTTGAAAAGAAATAAGAAGAAAGGTGGAATTAAACCATGTTTGAGATTAATCCAAATAAAAAAATGCTTGCATGCATTGATGTAAAAAAGATGTTGATTTGCCCAAAATAAGTTATAATCAAGAATAAAAGTCAAAATAATGTTTTTCCCATAGATGGTTATAATCATTAAGTAGACCTAGATTGGCTAAAACTAATGGTGCCCAATTAGGGATGATTACCAAGCATAACTCAAGGATATAACCTAGAATATAGATTAAAGAGGAGTGTGTGCAAATCGATGAAAGAGATGGATAGAAGAATAAAACTGATCATTAGAAATGATTTAGTTGTACCTACCAATGAGGAGATGCTCATCCTTATTAGCAACAATATAACTAGAATGGCCAATGGGTTGATTAAATCAAGGGTAGGATGGAAGGATTTGCCAAGGTGCTAAGGAGAAACTTCTATGGCTCCATTGATTGTAGACCTTATTGAAGCTATTTTTTGTGGTAGCATGTGATGGTATGATTCATGATAGAACACTATGAAGACTTGGCCAAAATATGCATAAGGACTGACTCTCGATATCTAATAAATACTCAAAAATAATACACTAATGATAAAAACCATGATGATAATATTAATGTATGAATATGGATAGACTCAAGAATAATGTGCTCGAGGAATCACCTAATAAATGCATATAGACCGAGTAAAGGCAACAGTACTAAAATCAAATAAACAGGCAAGCAAATAGAAAAATAAATAAACAAACAAATTGAAAGCCTGAAAGAAAGCATCATAACAATGGCAATGCCTCAATAAGGTAGATCAAGGATAACTAACTAGGCTTAGACAAGATAAATATTTTTGGATTTTTGAAATGTTATGAATGTTTTTAGAATTTTGAGATATCTTAACTTGTTAGAGAATGACAAGATATCTACTCATAAAATGATGAGAGCATTTGGCTTAGGTTACTCATAAAATTGTGAGAGCGTATGGAAAGGGGGACTGAGGTGACCTCAACATGAATTGAGTATGACCCACATAGTCCTAAAGTGACCTCAAGTCATAGTAATTCTATCCACCCAAAAAGTGAGAAAAAACTAAATAGGTCCCAACAAGTTCTCAAATCTAGCAAATGGCCAGTCAAATGAAAATAGTAATGGCAATGTGATGTGACAATGCATGATAAACAAGTATTTCCCCTAGTTTACCCATAGGTGGTTATAATTAGTACCAAGATTGGTGAGACACTAATTTGCCCATAGGTGGTTATAATCAGGCTCACATAAACAAACTTGATACAAGATGAAAAATAAAAGATACCTTAGTAGATTAACTATCACACTACTTTCATAGACTATCATTATAAACATGGATTGGATTGATTATTGAAACTTGATCAGAATCCCCCTACAAAAGGTGTGAAAAGAACCAAATAAGCCAAGATCAAAATAGGATTGGGTAGAATGACTAAAAATAGGCTTTGATCTAGATAGGAATAGAATGATAGGATGGCATGGTATTGCTAAGGATAATGATTGGTTGGATAGATTAGATAAAATTATATGTTATGGTACATGTTTTTGGCCTGGGTGTGATTTTTGATTTTATGGTTCCTACTAATGGGGAGATGCACATCCTAATCAACAAATAATATAAACAAAATACTTGATCATGTTAATTTCTAGACCATACCTCATCTAAATAACTACTCTGTCAAGAACTCAATGTAGATCTAATTATCAAAAATGCTTTTATGATCATCACTGGTCATTGATTCTAATTCCTTCAATCATCGAGACAAGGTATCTTTGTAGCCTCTAAAAAGGAAAGTGTGGCCATAGATGATAAACAAGGATAAATAATAGAAGGTAGGTTTGATTGTGAAATGGAATGGTAGATGACAATGAAATGTGTAATGGTGGGGAAACAAGTGAAGATCAGGACGTTCAGTCACACGTAATGTTATTGATGTCATATTTGACATAATTTTGGTTGTGACAGGGCTAAAGACTTGTTCTCTCAATAAGACCACTATAATTTTTTGTTGTTTGATCTTGAGATTAACTACCATCTAATTAGGGTGTAGATTGGAAGCTATTTTTATTTTATCTCTGATTTTGTCTTCATCAGGTAGTGAAGAACTTTTATACTTAGCTATTAATGCCTCAAAAAGGTTTTTACCAATGAAATTGTCTTGATTGTCTCATATCACCTTTGAGAAGGTTTCACTAAGGAATGTGGACTTTTGAGTTTGATTGTATTCTAGCACTTTCGAAAAATATTCACTAGAAGATGTTGAGTTCTGACTTTGATTATCCCCTAGTGCCTTTAAAAAGAATTCACTAGGAGAGTGCTCTTTTGCTACATGAATGTGGTCTTGGCCTCCTTGCTCTTTTTCAACTACTATGTCACCATGGATGCAATTTAACAAAGTGTGACTCTATCGATCCCAATCAACACTTGTGGGAGATAAAATGTCAATGATATGTCTATTTTGGTTGATGGTAATGGCCTATGGAATGATCATGGAATGAGGAGAGGCTACATAATCCTCATAGAAGATACTAGGATAATTTGTGTGAAAACTGAAGCACTCATCTTCAAAAACCATAGAAAGATCATAAATGCATTCAAATTGATCTACAAGGCATGCATAACCAATGTTGTAACAATGATAAACATATTCATCTTCTGATTCTGATTATAACTCAGGGGACTCTAAATATGATGTTGAGATTGATGTTGATTTAGATTTTGATGGTAAATCTAATATCAGTTTAAGAATAAAACCTGACTCTAACTTTAATTCTTCATCTAATGGGTACTTTGTTACAATGATGTCTTGTTGAATGTTTATTATTGGACAAGTAACAACTTGTGATGGCATAATGGGCTCCACAAGAATTGGTTTGTCAAAGTGAGACTCCTCTAAGATGGGAAAAAGGTTAAGAGATAACTCTTTAGAGACTAGATTTTTAATAAGAGGCTCTTGAAAAATAGGCACATGGTTGAGGTAATGATTTTCCCAAAGGTAATTATAATCATTAAGAAGTGACTTAACAAAGACTGGCTCATTAGAGTGAGACTCCTCAACAACTTGTCTAGGATCAATAGGCAATTTATCATAGGTTAACTTATCACAAATCATTGATTCAAAAAAAACATCTTGGATTGGTTGGTTCTCTTGGCATATATTGTGGAATCATTAAAGAGTACTAAGATAAGCATATCCCTTTTGGAGGTTCTACATATACCTAGTCAAAAGGAGCTTTTACAAGAGCAATTGGCAAGCATGCAGGTGGTTCCTCAATCTTCAAGGCATTATAGTGTGGCTCTCATAAATTATCAAATAATCTTTTGGATCATTTCACTAAAGCTAAAAATCCTCCACCCTTCTACCCCACACTCATTATAGGAGATAAGTTTGTTCATAATTGTATTTTGGATAGTGGAGTAAGCACTATTATTATGCCTAAAGTAGTGACTGATAAGTTGGGTTTAAACTATGAGCCAAATAGTAATGCATGTTGTAGTTAGATGGAAATCCAACCAAGATGATAGGATTGGTCAAAGGTATGAAAGTGTTTTTATATGGCTGCCCAAGCTTCCCTATCATGCAAGATATTATGTTGGTAGACCTTTCAACACACTTTACTATATGCTTGTCTAGAGACTTTATGGCCAAGATAAGAGGATACCTTTCTACTTATTGGTACTTTATAGCTTTCAAGACAAGGTATGGAACCATGGTAACCATAAGGACTCAGCACTTAGAAAGGTTCCACATTGAGCCATACTTGGAGACAATGACAAATCAAAACTATATAATTAGCAACGAGGAAGAGGTAATCTTGAATAGTGAAACATTTTCTCTTCTTGAACATATTTTTGACCTCTATCTTGAGTATTATAACATTAAAACACATGGCCTTAATCCTTACACTTTCATTAAGGAAACTGATTTGGGAGTTTACTGCATGTATGAGAAAAACATCCTAATTCCTTCACTCAATAATGAAGATCATGTGCTTAATCATATGTGGGAGATGTAATTTGATGGTTCAAGTAGAAAAGTAGGTATAAGAGCTAGTGTCATGTTGGTTTCCCCATAAAAGCATTGTTACTACTCTTCTTATAGGTTTCGATTTAGTTGTACTTACAATGTGGTAGAATATGAAGGATTAGTTCATGGTCTCCAATGGGTAAAGAAGAGAGGAATCAAGCTTTTGAAAGTCTATGGAGATAGTGAGTTGGTCATTCATCAAGTGAGAAGTCAAGCTATAACCAAGAACCCCTTGCTCAAGTCCTACAAGCATAGGGTATGGGATCTAATTGGGGATTTTGATGCCTTCAACATCCATCCCATACCAAGAGACTTAAACAAGCATGCTAATAGATTGGCTATAGTTAGAGCACATTTTGACTCAGTTACTAATGTTAAACAAGAGAAGGGTCGATCTCATATCAAGATCATTATGAGACCTTCCTTTATAGATAATGAAGTGTCATGGAAAGTGTTTGAAAGTGATGAACCCATTGCATACTTCTTACAAAATGAGGTAGGCTTATCTTCAAGAAATCAAAAGAATTTGCATGATCATTATGAAGAGTAGATTATATAGCTAAAGAAAAAAAAAATACCCAAGGGGATGATTATCTTGGAGAGTGTCTTCAATGAGGATGATCAAAAGAAAAACTAAAGAATGAGCATGTCAACAAAAGAAGAGAACTATAAGAGAGTTTTGATTTTCAAGGACAAACTATTGAATATTGGTAAGGCTTGTTCTCAACTAAAAAGGCAAGCTTTTATTGCATTATGCAAAGAGTTTCATGACATCATTGCCTGGGAATACAAAGACTTGAAGGGCTTCAACCTAAGTCTAGCTCATCACATCATTGAGTTAGAGCATGGAGTTAAACCAATAAGGCAAAAACAAAGGCCTATCAACCCCAAGGTAGAAGAACTCATGAAGAAAGAGTTGACCAAATTGATTGAGTCTAGGATTATCTTTCTTATCAAGCACTCAACTTGGGTAGCCAACCTTGTGTCGATTTGAAAGAATAATGGAGAAATTAGACTTTGTGTGGATTTTCATGATCTAAACAAAGTGTCTCTCAAGGATCATTACCCACTCCCTTCCATGGAACAAATTCTACAAGTTGTTTCAGGTTCTCAACATTTCTCACTTCTTGATGGTTATTTAGGTTATAATCAAATATTGATAAATAAAGAGGATCAATTCAAGACAACATTCACCACCAAGTGGGGGACCTTTACCTATAAGAAGATGTCATTTGGTTTACCCAATGCTGGAGCTACATTTCAAAGGGCAATGGATATGGATTTCAAAGGTTTGATCAATCAATTTTTGTTTGTTTACCTTGATGATATAACCATTTTTTTAAAGGATGATGTTGATCATATGGGACATCTAAGGCAAGTGTTGAAGAAGTGTAGAGAGTAAAAAATATCCCTTAATCCAAAGAAGTGCATCTTTTCTATCCATGAAGGTAAGCTTTTGGGTCATGTTGTTTTAAAAGAAGGTTTATATATTGACCCTAAATGGATTGAAGCTATTTTAGGCTTCTATTTGCCTCAAAAAAATAAAGGGCTATAAATTTTCTTGGGAAAAATAAACTTTGTAAGGAGGATTATCCCAAAATTTGTAACTATGGTAAAGCCTATCACAACCATGCTAAAAAAGAACCAAGTTTTTACTTGGACAAAGGAAGTTAAAGGAAGCTTTGAGGAAATCAAGCAACCAATTGTAGCCTTTCCCACTCTCTTAATTTTGAATTGTGATAAGGATTTCATTCTTTATACTTTTGCTAACCTAGACACAATCTCAGCCATGTTTATGCAAAAGAATGAAGAGGATGTTGAGAAGCCAATTGCCTTCTTCAGCCAAGGCTTAGAAGACTACGAAGTGAGATATTATTTTGTTGAGAAGAAAGCTTTAACCGTCATTAGATGCTTGAAAAATTTTAGGCATATGGTTTCCAACAACATGATCCATGCCATGGTCTCCCATCCTAGCACCAAGGAGTTTCTCCTAAGCAAGGATCTCAATGAGAAGAGAGCTAGCTAGATCACAAAGGTGATGGAATATGACATTAACATCAAGGTAAACAACCTATTAAGAGGGAAAGGTTTATGTGATCACTTAGCATCTAACTTTTAAGAGTAAAAAGAGTAAGCCTTGGTGAATCAAGTTCAAGACCAACCACCTAATCAACTATAGAATCAAGGTTGGACATAAGATGTCATTGATTTTATTCAAAATGGTGAGTGTCCCAATGGCTTGAAAAAATATCAAAGAAGGTATTTTAGGCTATAGGTTATTCCTTATTATCTTTTGGATGGAATTCTCTTTAATAAGGATGTGATAAGTGTGTTATTAATATGCATTAATAATGACCAATTTGATATGCTACTAGATAAGTTCCATAATGGTGCAGATGGTGGTCACTTCTCTCCTACAATAATAGCTACAAAAATAATGAGAGTTGGTTACTATTAGCCTAGTATTTTTAAAGACTATTATCATTGGGTTAAGGTTTGTCCTCAATGTGCTTTCTTTGTTGGCAAAAAAAATATTGCTGCCCTTCCATGGAATCCTATCTAAGTGAACTAGCATTTCATGCAATGGGGACTTGACTTCATTATCATGATAAAACCTCCATCAAGTGCTAGACACAAATGGATATTGACTGATATAGACTAATTCAAAAGATGGGTAGAGGCTATTGCTTTGAATGAAGCAAATGAAAATGCCATCTTGGAGTTTTATGATAGCATTATAACAAGGTTTGTGGATCCTCATGTCATCATCTCAAATAATTCACTTTCTTTCATAAGTTCTAAATAATTTGATTGGGTAGCAAAGTGTGGATTTCATTTGAGTACCTCATCCAACTACTACCCTCAAGGTAATGGATTGGCTAAGTCTACCAATAAGAACCTCATCAAGATCATCAAGAGGATGTTGGAAACCAATCAAAGAGCATGGCATAACAAGCTGAAGACAACCTTATGGGAAGATAAAATCACTATTAAGAAGTCAATTGGTTATTCTCCCTTTATACTTGTCTATGGGAGAGAAGCTAGGTTATCTATATCATAGGAACTCCCTACCTTGGAACTTACAAAATAGATAGAATTACTTGAAAACACTCTCATGGAGGTCAGATTGATAAAATTAATATAACTGTAAGAGGTAAGAGATGATGCACACAAATCTTTGGAACATCATCAAGTCCTCATGAATAAATCCTTTGACAAAAGGGAAAGGGAAAGAGTGTTCAAAGAAGGTGACTTGGTCATGAAATGGGATGAAGATAGAGTACAACCAAGCAAACATAAAAAGTTTGATAACTTGTGGAGTGGTCCTTACATCATCAAGTACAAGCAAAGAAACTCCTTTCATCTATCCAAAATGTATGGAGAAGAGTTGCATTCTAGTGAATGGAATCCACTTGAAGCCTTGCTTTTGACCCTTACTAGCCATGTCTTGTATATGCTTTTTTTTTGTGTGTTTACTTTATTGTGTTTGTTTCCCTAAGTGATTTATAGCACATGTGTGTTTTCTTTCCCTTTGTTTGGTGTTTGTCTTTGCCTTGTGTGTGTAATCAACCCAGCTAGTGTGTTTTTGAACTAAAGCTTGTTTAGTTCTCTTTGAACTGCCTATATGTGTTACTCCATGAACAATGGAAGGATTTAGGAAACTAGTCTTTGACATAGCAGGCATACATCCCCTCAGAATCACCAAGAATGTTGACTAATTTTCACCTCAGTCTAATTTGTTTAACCATTTTCATGGAAAGCCAAATAATAGTTGTAAGAATAGGCCATTTTAGAGGTCCAAAATTGTAAGTCAAGGAGGCTAAAATGTTTTGGCTTCATTGTAGTGTATGTGGGTTCTCTATAAGTTAAGTCTTGGCCCCTTGTAAACCTAAATTACATTATCAAGATCAAGTTGGGTTCTCTAAATGACTCAACTTATAAAAATTTCATGAGTAAAAGTAATCTAGGTGTATGAACCCAAATTACTCCTTTCAATGATTTATTAGTTTTAAATAATACACGACTTTAGGTTTTCCAAGGAGCTTTGATTATGACTTTTATAAGAAAAAACAATCAAAAAACCTGAAATGGTCTTGATAATGTTTCCCCCATAAGTGTCCCTTCAAAATTTTTTGAAGGGCATTTTGTTTTATAAAGTGTCCCTTCAGACTTTTTCTAAGGGCACTTTTCTTTCTAGGTGACCCTTCGAAAAAGTTTTGAAGGGCACATTTCTTCCCAAGTATCCCTTCAGACTTTTTTGTAGGGCACTTTTCTTCCAAGTAACCCTTTAGAAAAGTTTTGAAGGGCACTTTTAGCCCAAGTGTCCCTTTGGACTTTTTGGAAGGCACTTTGTTATCCATGTGACCCTTCATAAAAGTTTCAAAGGGAACTTTTATTCCTGAGTGACCCTTCAAAAAAGTTCCAAAGGGCACTTTTATTTCAATTTACCCTTCAAAAGAGTTTTGAAGGGCCATTTCCTTTAGAAATGCCCTTTAGAACTTTTTTGAATGGACCTTGTGCCTTCCCCAAGTATCCTTTAGAACTTTTTTGAAGGAAACTTTCCCAAGTGTTCTTCGAGAAAAGTTTTTGAAGGAACTAACTATTGTCTTTCAAGCAAAATCTCCAAAAAAAATCCTTCAAACAAATTGTATGAAGGAATTACTTCAGGAAAATTAATTGAAACAATAAACCCAACCCAATGGATCCCCATGACATGTCACAAGACCTCAAGTTTAATACAAATAACTAGCTATTGGGATGCAAAGATGATGTGCCACATGACATAAAATTTAGAACAACCAACTAGTCATTGAAATTGAAAGATGATGTATCAGAGGATGTCAAATTTGGGGTAGCTAACTAGACATTGGGGTGGAAAGATGACATGTTTTACGACATCAAATTCATGCCTAAAGTATTAAAGTAAGGAGTAAACCAATTTAGAAACCCTGACATGGTCCTAGGTGAAGATAGTGCAAATTGGGTTTCCTAAAGAGCTTTGCTTATGACTTTTAAAAGTAAAATAATTAAAAATCCTAAAAATGAAGAGACAATGCTTTATCAATTTCCCAATGATATTTGATTATGAATTCTACAATTGAAATAAATCAAAAATATTGAAAAGGAAGAGAATATTTGTGGGTTTTCAAAAGAGCTTTACTTATGACTTTTACAAGTAGAAGCAATCAAAGAACCCAAAGAAGCAAGTAGAAGTAAAGTCACTTGGAAAACCTGAATGGGTCTAAAGTACAAAACATTGGACCTCTTAGGAATAATCTAAGGTTAATAGTAGTGATCTAAGCCATTTCTTATGGAGGGTCATCTCACCATTGATTTTACAACGATCCTGATCATTTCAAGAAGGTGAACAAAAGAGAAGGAAAAACTCCAAGTAAATGAGAGAACATCTGGAATCAGTTTCACCAAGATGGTGACAACAAACCATTTTTGAGGCTTCTATTTTGGTTCCCAATATCTCTCTCTTCTCTTCCTCTTTTTCTATAAATAGGACCCTTGGGCTCTTGTTTTATCATCCAAAAATGTATGGTGAAGCCCTGCCGAATTATTTTGCCATTTTTTGCCTTTGAGAAAAGAAGGATAAGTCTATTTTCTTTCTAAGTTCTATACATTTGCCTGGGCATGAAAGAGACACAAAGTGACAACAAGTGATGTTTTATCCTTCTATTCTCTATCTTCCATGTTTTTGAGCAAAGAGTTGATCCAACAAGTCATGTAGACTGCATTCTAGCTATGTGAGATTTTGCACATGTGTAACCTTTTTTCTAGACTATATAGGTTGTCTTTTCTAGTTATTTACCTTATGTGATCTCATTCATTTTGTCTCTACATTGAAATAATTATATTGGAATCTTCTAGAGCTTGAGTTATAGAATATATTTTGTTGTATTATGAATAAGTAGAGGGCATTAATGTGGATACTAATTCTTAGTGTATCACCATCTTAGACTAGGCTTTTCATTTATACAAACTTTTGACTCTTTTCACTCATAAAAACTAGTTTAGCAGTATTATTGCAAAAAATTTAATATAAGGAGCTAGCCCTTTCAACTCAGAGGTTTATTTCCACTTATAGGCACAACCACAGTCTTGAAAATGTCCCAACATTGCCCAAATCTGGAGGAGGCCTAAACAACCCTCTTCTAGGGTGAAAGATTTGGAGATAATATTACATATATAATTTCATTTCTAATTACTTACTAATAATTTTGGTTCCAAATAAGCTTCTACATTTACATGGTTGGCACTGTCAATAAATAATTCTATATTCTTAAAGCTAAGAGAATCTTATATTTTATGCATGTTTGATTTGGGGTCTAATTATATGGCTTAAGTAGGTACTAATGGATTTGATGGCTCATGGAAATGACTTATAGTTTTCATTTTTGCATGGTTAAACTTAGGCTAAAACATTGTATTTTTCTTGTATTGGGAAGGTTGTTCTTGAGGTAAGAAAGGGTGGTAGGTTTGTAAATAATGCCTAAAAGGAGGTCAATAACCTAGTTATAGAGGTCCCCCCCACCCCACCCCACTCAGATGTGTTGGTGGTGTCATTTTTCACCCACAAAGCATTAGAACCATAGTTCTGCAGACACAACTTCAACTTTGACAATATTTATTGTTAGTGTTTTCACTCTTTGAAACAATAGTGAAAATGCACTTCCAAGTGGACTTGAATGTTTTGGTAGGAAAATAACATTTATCTTTCCTATCTAGACATGACCAAAGTGATATATTTGTAGTTAGAGGTCCCAGAGGTAGGAATGCTAATTGGAACTCGAGAAGTTGCTTGTTTAATAATAAAAACTTGTATTTTTGGACCCATCACTGTAACTTATCTAATAGATAAATATCAAATATTCCACCCAAGTGTTATATGGTGTGATTAGAGGGATTAAGGAGGTATGTTTTGGATCTGAAGGTTCATGGAAATGACTTATAGTTTTCATTTTATGCATGTTTGAACTAAGGCTAAAATTATATTTTTCTTGTATTGAGAAGGGTGTTCTTAAAGCCAAAATGGGTGGTGGGTTTGTTGATCAGGCATAAAGGGAGGCTAGAAACCTAAGTCCTATAGGTTATCTTCCCCCCTCAAACATGTTGGTAGTTTCATTTTTCACCCACGATGCATTAGAACTATAGTTATGCAACCAAAACTTTAACTTTGACAACATTTGTTGTTAGTGTTTTTGCTCTCTAAAACAATAGTGAAAATTCACTTTCGAGTGGATTCCAAAGTTTTGGTAGCATAATAGTATGTAATTTCCCTATCTAGATGTGACCAAAGTGATAGATTCATAGGTGGAGGTCCCAAAGGTATAAATTCCAGTTGGAGCTTGAGAAGCTGCTTGTTCACTGACAAAAACTTACATTATTAGACCCATCATTGAAACTTGTCTAATAGATTGAGCTCAAATCTTATACCTAAGTGATATAATATTTTATTAGAGGGATTAAATAGGTATGTAAATGATTTGATGGTTCATGGAAATGACGTATATTTTTAATTTTATGTATGTTTGAACTTAGGCTAAAAAATTGCATTTTTTTTGTATTGGGAAGGGTGTTCTTGAGACCGAAATGGGTGATGTGTTTCTCAATCAAGCTTGATGGTAGGCCAATAAATTGGTCCTATAAGTTATCTTCCACCTAAATTTGTTGGTGGTGTTAGGTTTCACCCATGAGTCATCAAAACTAGATTTATGCAACCATAACTTCAACTTTAACAACATTTGTTATCAGTGTTTCCTCTCTCCAAAATGGTAGTGAAAATGCATTTCCAAGTGTACTCAAACATGATGGAATCACAATAAAATTTAATTTACCTTTTTGGATTTGACCAAAGTGATATGTTCATAGGTGGAGGTCTCAGAGGTATAAATGCCAGTTGGAGCTTGAGAAGTTATTTATTCATTGACAAAAACTTGCATTTTTAGACCCGTCACTACAACTTATCCAACAAATTGATCTCCAATATTCCACCTAAGTGCTTTAGCATAAAATTGGATGGATTAAGGAGGTATGTGAGAGATTTTATGGTTCATATAAATGACCTACAATTTGTTTTTATGCATGTTTGAACTTGGGCTAAAAAATGCATTCTTCTTGTATTGGGAAAGGTTTTCTTGAGGTCAGAATGGGTGTTGGGTTTGTCTATCAAGCTTGATGGGAGGCCAAGAACCTATTCCTAGAGGTTATCCACCCCACCTTTAAATTTTATATTGGTTTCATTTTTCACCCATGAAGCATCATAACCAAAGTTCTGCAACCATAACTTCAACTTTGACAAAATTTATTATCAGTATTTCTACTCTCTGAAAAGGTAGTGAAAATGTACTTTCAGGTGGATATGAATGTCTCAAAAGCACAATAACATGTAATTTACCTTTCTAGATGTGACCAAAGTGATATATTGGTAGATGGAGGTCCCAAAGGTAGAATGCTAGTTGAAGCTCAAAAAGTTGCTTGTTTATTGATAAAAACTTGCATTTTTTGACCCATCACTATAACTTGTCTAATGGATTGATCTCACAGCTTCCATTTGAGTGATCTAGGGTGTGATTATAGGGCCTAAGGAGTTATGTGATGGATCTGATGGTTCATGGAAATGACTTACAATTTTTTCATGCATGCTTGAACTTAGGCTAAAAAATTGCATTTTTCTTGTATTGGGAAGGGTGTTCTATGGGCTAAAATGGGTGGTGGGTTTGTCTATCAGGCCCAAAAAAAGGCCATTAAGATGGTCCTATACATTATATTCCCCCTAGATGTGTTTTTGGTGTCACTTTTCACCCATGAAGCATCAGAATTAGAGTTCTATAACCACAACTTTAACTTTGACAACATTAACAACTTTGATAACTTTGATAACTTTTACAATTTAAACTAGAGACCTAAAAAATTAATGAATAATTGATCTATTGACCTATTGAAAACTTTGAAAACATGGAAAATTTTGACAACTTTGACAATTTAGACAACTTTGACAATCTTGAAAACTTTGAAAATTTTTACAACTTTGACCTAGTAGGTGGTATTGATTAATTGACCTATTGACAACTTTGAAAACTTTGATAACTTTGATAATTTTGACAAATTTGACAACTTTGACAATTTTTAAAACTTTGACAACTTTAACCTATTGACCTATTGACATATTAGGTGGAACTGAGTAACTGAAATATTGATTATTGACCTATTCACCTCTAGAATAAAGAAACCCTGTTTATACCTTATTTTGGGTTAACAATCAGTTTTGGTTTTGTAACCTCACATTCCATTTGAGGTAGATGGTGAAGAGTATGAGTATTCAATATTTCCTTCTCTTGAGTTCTATGGAGAATGTGGAGATGAAATACAAATGAAGAGTTAGATTTTAATATTTTTATAACATACAAATGGACAAGAGTTTGTAAGTTTCACTTTGATCATAGTTCTTTTCCATTAAAAGTCCATAGTCCTAAACTCAAAATTTTGTATACTATAATATTTGTATTGAATCTTGTCTTTGATTCAAAATGTGATAGATAAGGATTTAAAATGGCTATATAAGGTGGTGATAAACTTATAATTAGTTATAGAGTCCTTTGATGTTGAGAAAACCTAGAGACCTTACATACGTTTATTTGTAACATTTAAATTATAGTGTTGAATGACTAAGATTTATTGTTTGTAAATACCCTAAGGGTTATGAGAACTTGCCTCATAGAAGGAAAGAGTTTTAAGAATGTCAGATACAACTAATACAAGCATTAGATCATCTTAAAAGTATTGGTTGGATATTATATGCAATTATTTTTAGTCTCAGACTATACAGTTGCTACAAACCTTGACTTTTAGGGTTTTGACCATAGGAAGAGATTAAACCCTTCAAAATTTCTTCAAATTTGTAATATTCTGTGTCTCAGGGTCTTTTAAGTGAGTAAATTGATTTCATACTTTTACCTCCTATATTCCATATTGTACTAACATGTAGGTAGTCATCTAGCCTAAGAGACCCAGTGATAAAGAGGATAAAGAAGAATTTTGAACTTAGGTGAATATTTGAGGATCAAAATTGATCAAAAATTAGGATCAAACAAAATGGTGGTCAAATATATTTTTTTTGTCAAAGTGTCTCTAGAATGGCTAATTGGAGTATTAAGCCTATAGGTACAAGATTTTGTAAAGGAACCCAACCCAACATTTTGTGTGAGGTAATGGCATGTAAAAAGGGTTGTCAAAAAACTAATTAGTTTTCCTTGAAGAGTTTGTTTATGGAATGGAACATGAGGTTTTATCTAAAACATAGATATAAGCCAAGACAAATGCTAAAGAGAGAAATCAAAATATAAAAGAGAGAGGGGTTCAAAAGTTTGAATTATGTTGTATGAGTAGGATAAGGAGTTTTGAGGTAGAAAATAAGTGAATACACAATATTAGATAAAAATACCTTTGATCAAGATCTTGAACACTTATAAGATGTTGAGAAAGCTCTGCATTAAAAGTGTACAAGAAGTAGGTACAAAGAAAAGGAGGCCATTAAGCCTAAGTAATAAGAGTGTCATAAGTCATTTCCACTACACACAATGAAATTTGAAAACTTTAATTTAAAAAAAAATTGTAAGATCTAAGATTTATAGCATTACAAATAATATTTTTTAACCCTCATTTATTCACATACAACATTAAATACGAGATTAGATATAGATAATAATTTGGAAGATCAAAACAACATTGTATAATAACACACAATAAAATAAAACTTGGATATAAATTAGATAAATTAAGCCATGATAGGCACATGTCCAATGTCAATAATACATAGATTGGGTCATGATAGCCATAAAAAAAATTACATCTACCAACATAGTATATAATGTTGGCTGAATGTCATATGCATATATACAATGCCAAAAATGCATCATTTTTCATATAGGCATACAAAAAATTACATCTCATGTGTAAAATATCCTATTCATCAAATATCCTCCCTCTCTTTGCCTTCCTCTAAGAATATTCTCCCTAGGATGCCCTACTAGTAGTTGGAGACCCCTCTAATGCCTTGGATTGCTCCAAGGTCTGATTATAGGTCCTACACTCATAGCTAGATTACAGTTGAACCTTTTCAAATACAAGAATTATTATGAAATTAACTTAAAATACATTCAAATGATTGTTAATAAACTAATTTTAAACTAAAATAAAAAATAATTTAAACATGTGCACTTCCTATAAGCTCATGATCCTACTCAAGTTGTTTTTTGCACTCAATCAAGTCAATGGTAGGCTCAACTATTTAAATAGGCATCTCAAATATAGGAGGAACATGAGAATTTTTCACAATCACCATCTAACTGGGACTGTCAGCTATCATAGGACAGCCCTACATACATAATACATAAACATAAGTTATATTTACCCCAAGTACACATGTACTAAAATTATTAAGACATGTTTATTTTTACAATTTGAAATTACAAGAACCAATATACACCTCTATCAGTGCTTGTGTAGATGATATTTTAGTAATAATGCCTATGTCTATCTCAACTCATAGATAGGGAGGAGTGTCAGTACCAGCTGTCAACTATTCATGTAAACAAGGTCTCACTTAGTTTTATATAAAGTACATGTCAAATCTTATATATGGAAATTAAAAGGATCAATAGAATCCATTATACATATAAAATATCTGTCTATATAAGTACATGAATGTAATTACACATTCTAGGAAAGAAGAAGACAGACATGTACGTGAAAATACACTTAAATCTAAAATTATAAGACATCTATTAAAGTGTTAGAGCAATAGCCTTGTACAGAAACCAAAATTAGAGGATTAAAATTGTGAAAGGGAATATATAATATACTAGTTTCTTTTTTTTCAAATTGATAGAAATAAATATACTTGGGTCAAGATCTTCAATTTATGCTATATTACATATTAGACTATATTCATTGTTGATTTATTACTTATCTAAAAATAGCCTAGGTTTGAATTAGGTCTAGACCCTCATAACTAAATTCATTTTGGATGAATTTTCAATATTAACTTAGAGTACTTAGCGATATTTCAAATTGTGTTTTAAAAATGTGGGCGTACATTTGATGGAGTAGAGTGATGAAGCATGGTTGGCTTCCTAGGATTATAGATAAATTAATGACTAATGATTTGGTAGTAGTATATGTAATAGGGATATTATAGATTGTGTAGGTGGGGATTATTGTCCCATCAAGTATATTCCTTTTCTTTACTTATTCACCAAATATGATGTGTCATGTAAAATAGTTAAATTTTCTCACAAGTCCCTTGAGAGTGGACTATCACTTTCAAGGTTGTGATTAGGATATTAGGCTTATCAGTTAAAGGTAGGGTCGTGGCTTTGATACAGGATTATCATAGAGGTAAGATTATTAATTAGGTGTACAATCACATGACCCCTACACTCATCATGGGCTAACTGTATGAGAAGATGAAACCTTACCAGTGAGGGTTAGAGATTGGGATAGTGGGGGCCATCAAGGTTTCTAGTTGGATAGGTATTCCACCATTAAAAGACTTTCTATGAGTGGCGGACATACTAACAATGATATAATTGGTAGTTATACTATATTACGGTATTTTAGGATAGTTTGTGAATGAGGTGGATACTCTACTACCATTGCAGGCAAAATTGGGAGAGTACTAATTAGAAGAGTATATTTAGAAAAATATCTTGTGTTTAGGTTGAAATTATGTTAGGATGTCAGCATTAAGTACAACTAACACCATAATATGTAGATACTTAGATATAGAAACAAACATAGGATAGAAGGTGAGGAGATGAAGTTTAGGAGGAAACAACGGTGAACATACATGTGTTAGAGATGAACCAACAAGATAGGAGGAGAATGCTAAGATGAGATCCAATTAGGAATTATACCTAGACTAACATGAAGTTACCCAAATCAAGTAGTGACTGGAAATCTAATGTTACTTTTTAATTTATTACTCAGTTATTATTTATTTATGTGACTAGAAATCTAATGTCTTCTCCTTTTATATGGTTTTAGAGTGAATCACTTAGTGGTAGAGCATGATCAAATAAACTTTGGTTAAGATTTTTTACATGAGGATTATTTGAGCCTCGATAGTATTTTGGTTGATGTGCTTCTCCATGTGTGAATAATAAAACATACGTATGTTTTTCTCCCTACTTATCATACATATGTGGAGTTCCTTCATAATAAGAGAGAGATAGTTGGCCTAGAGGAAAATGTGGCTAGTTTAGAGTCTTAGGTGAAGACTCTCAATGAGGATTTTAGGACTAGGGGAGGTTATGATCCATATAGCCAAAAATAGTGGGAGGTACATCACCCACATAGGTATAATCAAGAGTCACAAAAGTAGAGAAATTTTATCCCACATCACTCATCAACATGTATATGTAAACAACTATACTAATAATAAATACAAAGAGAAAAAAATATATGTAAATATTGTTTACCTATGTATATGTAAATGGTGTCATCCTAACATAGGCAAATGTAGTTGTGGATGGCCCAACAACTAGATCTAAATATGAAAACAATAGCGACGACAAATCAAATGTTGTAAATGATAGTTGTGATGATGAAAGAAATATCACCTCTTGCAACATAAAAAATGACATATATGTTATATTAAATTTCTAAGTAAATTAATTTTTAGATTAGAAATTAAATTTGTAACTATAAATTAAATTTAACATGACATTTATATAAAAAATATATGCATATGTATGGTGAGTGATGTTTGCATGCCAAATGTGCATGCCAAAAACTCATCATTAATAACAATATGATATAAGTCATATGAACCACTAAAGCCATCATCATCAGAAGGTACCATACACATAGCTCCACATGAACTATAAGGGTGGGGTCAGGGTTGGGTAGCCTATGTCATATCTATAACATCACTCTATGAAAGCCTACTCATATGCTGAATGAGTGTATCAGTGAGTGAACTAAGAGCATGGAGATTATCTATCTCCATAAGCTATTGAATCAAGAAGGGGATCTTAGGCTCAAGAGGATTTTGGATATGAATTCATGTAGGATGATTAGGTTCATGATGTGCACTTGGTCGATCTTATGTATAGCCTCTTCCTCAGCCTTGAAACTCACTAAAATTAAAATAATTGGGAATATGATTGAGGACAAACTCATAATAGAGTTTCTTCAAAAACTATAACAAGACCTCATGGTTGTTACATGGTGTATAGTCAAATACCATCCATCATCGATCCCAAAAATCGGTTGTGATTAAGTTATGTACACAATGATGGATAGAAAAACATTTGGTGGTTACGAGAAAGGGGGCATTGGTGGTTGGGTCAAGGAATAGGGGACAAATGTTGGCTTTTGAAATTTCCAAATTCTTGACCTAAAGGGCTGACAACTTGTCAGCATAATAAGCCCTACAAGTATCCCTATATGAGGTCCATCAATCAATTTCACTTGTTATAAAGTCAATTTTACCTAATAATTTATATAAGGAATTGGATAGTTGGGTGTAATGGGGGTTGGTTGAATTGGGATCTCTCATTCTATCAATTAGGGCTTCAATTTCAAGTTTGTTTTTGATAATGTTGTCAATAAAACACTCTTGACTACTAGGGGGTTTTGGGGAACTATAGGAGGGCTAGGTGGAGGGATAGGAGGAACAATAGGGTTTTGTGGAGGGTTAGGAGGATGAATAAGCTAAGGGTTTTGTGGAGGTTTGGGAGGGTTATTGGGATGACCTATTAGAAAAAAAAATTACAATAAAAAACATGGGTTACACAATGAAAATTACAAAAAATTAGGGTTAAATAGAGAAGATTTTTATGACTTACCTCTCTTACATAGTTTCATCATTGATCAACAAGCCTATGGAGTGAATTTATTATCTCCATAGCACTTCCTAGCACTTTTCTTTTAGCAAAACATGATCATAGAAATGGAGAAGAGGAGGAAATGCAAACGTAAAATGAATAATTTTGTGTTCGGGTTTTCCAATTTTTTTGTGGCATAGGGAATTAAATCACATTATTAATATGATCACATTCCATTTAATAATATTATCTTGTTACTATTTAATATAACATGATCGATCATGTTATTTAATAACATGGCTGCATTATGGCTCTACAATGCTGAGCCTAGACTTAAGTAACATGATTGCATTAATTAAATAACATGATCAAATTATTAATTAATGTGATAACATTATGGTCAATGTATACATAATTATCCCCCAACTATATGTAATTACCCACCTCTTTATGAAGAACATTGTGGGGAGCAAAAGTACTAAAGTAGCACTTGGTTCTTGGAAAAGGGTTTGTGGAAATTTGAGAAACCACTGAAGTATATAAAATAGTCAAGACCTCCTACCACCTCTAGGTTCATGGTCAACCTGTAGTAGAAAACCATATGGGTTTGTGGTAATCTAATAAACCACCAAATATATTAATAGAGAGATGTAATCCTATCACTTACCAAGTTTTTGGTTATCCTATAAGGAAACACCAAGGTGCAACCAAGACCATGAAGCCACAAAGATGGCATGCCACCTCAAAAAAGTGATAAGGCTACACGAAGAGTGTAAAACATTTTTACAGTGTTAAAAATAAATGGGGGACCACTATCAGGAAATATGATGGTTGTAAAAACAATTTAATAAAGGGGGGATTGTTAACATTATTTAGAAATTACATTGTTTAATTTTGTTAGCTTTAGTTCGGTGATCTATTATATCTGGTTAAGTGAGTAGATGGTAGCCATTATATAGATAATCATAATGGTTACATGAGATTTTTAGCATAGTAGTTAAGTGGTTCAGTTGATAGTCACTACAGGTCAGTTAACAGGTATAACTACTTTGCATTGTATTTATATGAACTTGTTGTTGATCAATAAGATAATCACAAAATTCATTCTCATTTTGTGAAATATCTATCTCAAGAATCTAAGCCATTCCCAAGACAAAAGGGATGGGCATGGGAATTGCATTCAAATTCAAATATCATGATCACATTGATAATGTAATTGCATTACTTATTAACATGATCATGTTATTAATAACATGATCATGTTATTAATAATGTGATCATGTTATTTATTCTCAACACCCTAAAACATTTGAGAGCTACACATGAAGGAAACTTTGGCCAGAAGCTTATATTTACTAATCTAAATGTTAGGTATACATACATTTATTTTATTATACTTTAAATATATTTTAGTAAATATAATAAATTAGGGTCACTGAGCATTTGATAGAGTTGGTCTCATAGTTACATGCCTTACAATGTAGAAAATAGTTTTTTAAAATCCAATTAGGTTAGTACTTAGGCATTTTTTAGGTCTAAATATTAAACCTAGGGATTTTAGGACATAATTTTTGAAATTAATGTTCATTTTTGGTAAATATATAGTCATTTTTAGGTTTTTGTGCCTTCTATATTGATTCTTATCATTTTTAGGAGTCTTAGGTTTGTCAAAATTGAAGTTTGCAAACCACTAACTTTTTAATTGATACAAAGTGGCGTGATTTGGGTAGCATAGGTCCCATTAGTGACTTACACACATAAAACAACCACTTTGTGTTAATTTCACTTGTTCATCATCTCTCCTTCATCCCTAATCACTTCCTACTCATGCCTCATCACCCCTAATCACTCTCTCATCATTTTTCATTGTCCCTAATTACTCCCTCATTGAAAATCAATGCATCTAATCATCTCTAATCACTCCATCATCCCTAATTACTCCCTCATTGACCCTCACTATCCCTCATCATTCTTAATCTCTCCATCCTCATCCCTAATTGTCCCTCATCATACATAATAAATTAGGGCCACTAAGAATTTGATAGAGTTTCTCTCACAACTGCACACCTTTTGATGTGGAAAATAGTTTTACAAAATCTAATCTGGTAAGTATTTAGACATTTTTAGGGTCTAGGTATTAAACCTATGGATTTCAATACATAAGTTTTGTAATTGATGTCCATTTTTGGTAAACATATAGTCATTTTCTAGGTTTTTATGGCTTATGGATTGATTCTTATCATTTATAAGAGTCCTAAGTTTGTCAAAATTGATGTTTGAAAACTACTCAATTTGAACTTGATCCAAAGTGGTGTGATTGGGGTAGTGTAGGTCATATTGATGACCTACATACATGAAAGGACCAATTTGAGTTAATTTCACTTGTTCATCATCCCTTCCTCATCCTTGATCACTTCTTATTCATCCCTCATTACCCTTAATCACTCTCTCATCATTCATTATTGTCCCTAATCAATCTTTCATTGAACCTCACTATCCTTAGTCATCCCTAATCACTCCCTTATCATCCATAATCACTCTTTCATTGTCCCTCACTATCCCTCATCATCGCTAATCACTCCTTCCACATCCTTCATCATCCATAATCACTCTTTCCACATCACTCATCATCCCTAATCTCTTCTTCATCTCTAATCATTCCCTCATTAACCTTCATTATCTTTCATCATCTTTAATCACTTGATTTTATCATCCCTAATCAATCCTTCATTGATTATCACCATCCCTCATTATCCCTAATCATTCCCTCCTCATTCCTCATAATCCCTAATCAATATTTCTTCATCAATAATCATCACTAATCAGTCCCTCATTGACCCTCACCATCCATCACAACTCCATCATTGATCATCACCATCCCTCACCATCCCTAATCACTCCCTCATAATCTGATGTAAATATATACACTAAAGATTACTTTGATTCCAATCATATATTTTTTAATCCATTATAATGGAAATTAACACTTTTCTAGGGCTTGTGTTGTCAATACCCATTTGTGATAGTCAATTTTATTACTAAATGAATTGGATGATATTCCAATTTTATAGACAATTAACATAAGTACTAACACAAAATAGAGCTTGAATTTTAGTTCAATGAATTATCTTTGTTGTGCAGCTGACTAGATGAAACTTTATTTGATTCCACCTTTGGTAGTTTGGTTCGAAAGATAAAAATTAAACACAAATCTCTTGTATAATATTCTAATTATGAGTAGATTTGAATTAGATGAAATTTTATTTAGTGTTTCCCATTCTTGTATGACTTGAATCTTGGTCAGGTTCACACATTCAATCCTTATGTGTGTGCTATATCCCAAATATTTTATCTCTTGCATGAAAAATGAACATTTATTCATTTTATCATAAAAGTATGATTCTTCAAAATGTGAAACACTATTTCATCATGGTGTAGATGTTATTCCCATGTTTTATAAAGATTAAGATGTCATCAAGGTAGATTTAAAAAATGACATAGGTAAATATCCTTAGGATGTCATTCAAAATCTTAAAATTAATGAGTTCATTACATGAGTTAACATAAAGTGCATAATGGTAAATATATGGTTGACCACATGTAAGCATCACACACCTCTAATGGTGAGATGTCACAAAGGATTGCATCTTTAAAAATTTTGATTTTATACACCAAGTGACACTACTAGGTGATTCATTTATTAAGGCCTACAAAAGAACATACACTAATATATGGTTATGGATGATGTATAAATTTCAAGTTCAATTTTTTTAAATATGCTTTAAGGGAAACTAAAACTTTTTGACTTACATTGGAAATGATGAAGTTTATTAACACACCATTGATCTACATTTAATAATGAAACAATATTTTTTTCATATAATTTCATGTTGGGGGAAGTAGAGATATTTTTAGTACCGACCATATCATTGGGTTCATAATATATTATTTACTTAACTTTTTATAATTCTAGATAACTTATAACCACTTCTCAAGTTGTGCAAGTAGAAAGCTCATAGTGTGACACTCTTCATTGGATTGAATATTGAATTTATGAATTAAGCACAACTTTACAATCTTGGACTACTTGTTCTAATCATTTGAAAAATGTTTTCCACTCTCTGGTATGATGACTCAATCAATAGACATACAAATAAAAGGCCTTTAATATAATTATTTGGGTCATAAATTGTCCTCTTATGTAAATACAATGATTGCTTTTAGAAAATCACATAACTTGGTGATCCTCATGTATTTACTACCCATTTTTGGTGATATGTTGCTTTTACTTGCTTCTCTTTTTCTAAAAAAATTTCAATTATGAATTACATCATTTCTAATAGGCCCATATTTTTATCATAGGTGTTAAATTTTTATGTTTCAAATTTTCCTCCACATAATTTTGATCATTATGTATTATATTTTATGATAGCATTCAACTCCCCTCTTTTAAATCTTAACATTGTTAAACCCTAAAAAAATACCATGATCAAGATACTGTATGGAGTGATTAAAGATGAGGAGGGATGAAGAGGAATTGAGTAGAGATGATGGGTGAGTTAATAAGGATGATGAGGGATGGTGAGGGTTAATGAGGGAGTGATTAGGAAGGATGAGGTAGTGATTAGAGATTATGAAATATGGTGAGGATTAATGAGGGAGTGGTTAGAGGTGATGACAGATGACGAATGAGTTATTAGTGATGATGAGGTATGATGAATCAATGATTAGGGATAATGAGGGATGGTGAGGATTAATTAGGGAGTGATTATGGATAATTAGGGATAAATTATAAATAATGAGGAATGATGAGGGTAAATAAGGGAGTGATTAGGGATGAGGAGGGATGAGGAGGTAGTGATTAGGGATGATGAAGTAGTGATTAGCAATGGTGAGATCCAATGAGGGAATAGTTGGGGATGGTGAGATATAATGAGGGATGAGGAGGGAGTGATTAGGGATGGTGAGATCCAATGAGAGAGTGATTATGGATGTTGAGGGATGGTGAGAGCTAATGAGGGAGTGATTAGGGATGATGAGGGATTAATTAAAGATGATGATGGATGGTGAGGGTCAATGAGGTAGTGATGAGGGATGATGAGGGATAAGGAGTGAGTGATTAAGGATGATAAGGAATATTGAGGGTCAATGAGGGAGTAATCGAGGATGATGATGGAGTGATTAGAGATGACTAAGGATAGTGATGTTTAATAAAGGAGTGATTAGGGACAATGAAGAATGATGAGAGAGTGATTAGGGGTGATGAGGCATGATTAAGAAGTGTTTAGGGATGAGGGAGGGATGATGAATAAGTGAAATTAACACAAAGTGGTCATTTTATATGTGTAGGTCATCAACATGACCTATGCTACCCCAATCAAACCACTTTGCATCAATTTCAAAGTGAGTGGTTTGAAATTTTCAATTTTGACAAACCTAAGACTCCTAAAAATGATAATTATCAATATGGAAGGCACAAAAACCTTGAAAATGACTATATATTTACCAAAAATGGACATCAATTACAAAACTTATGTCCTAAAATCCCTAGGTTTTATACTTAGACCCTGAAAATGCCTAAGTACTAACTTGTTTGGATTTTGAAAAACTATTTTCCACATCATAAGGGTGTAATTATGAGACCAACTCTATTAGATGCTGAGTGACCCTCATTTCTTATATTTACTAAAATAAATTTAAATTACAAGTTTACATTTATATTGTTACTATACTTAACATTTAGAGTAGTAAATATAATTTTTTTTCCAAAGTTGCCTTCATCATATTATCGATAACATCATCACATTACCTATTACTAAATATTCATTTCATTTGTTTAAATGTGAAAAATAATAGTAACATGATCATGTTTTTTTTACAATAATGTGATCATGTTATCTATTAGTGTGATTGGTGTTATACATTAACATGATTGCATTATAGCTCGATAATTACTGAGCCATAATTTAAATAATATGATTGCATTTATTAAATAAGATGATCACATTATTTATTAACACAATTTCATAACATACAATGTCCATGAAACTATCCCAAAACTCTATGCACTTACCCATATATCTATGGTAGGGCCCCTATTCCTACATTATCCTTTGATATATTTTATTAGGGACTAGAGCATACTCAAAGTATGATATGGCCCCATTTTGTATTTTAGTGCCCCTCAAGCCATGCCCAAGCTCTAAGTATCCTTTTCTTGATACACTGGATTAAGGCATATGCCCTTCATTCCCTTTATAGATCAATTTGGGTATAGATGGGGTTAGGTATAGATAGAGTTGGGTTGAGAAACAAATTATACTAGCTACTAGATTGGAACACACTCCATCGGATTGGTGACTACCTATCTATCTATTTAGTAATCTAGTTTACTAATATAGACATACTTTTAATGACATAAAGAAAATAAATAGTCAAATATGGGGTTGGAATTGGAATTCTCAACTAGTCTCCCATGTCCCCTAACTATATAGATATAAATTTGTATTCTCAACTCTATAATTAGGATTCTTAGATGCCCATATCCCCATATATATATATATATATATGTATATATATATATATGTATGTATGTATGTATGTATGTATGTATGTATGTATGTAAGTAATATAGTTTCATCCCACACTTTAACATACCTACTTCATCTATGCCAAGGGGTAAGGAAAGGGGAGTTTTTATTATTGATACCTAGTTTTTCTTCACCTAATATAACATATCAAGGGAAGACTACCTTCTGTATAGGTCACAAGGGAATAAGGAATAGCTGTCAAGGGAAGTTTGCCTTCCTAATATCTAGCATTTTTTTGCTTTTGTATTAAGGCATATCTATTAAGGTAATATTTCTTTCTGATAGACAACTTTATTATTACCTTACTTACTTAGCTATGCCCTACTTGATAAGGTAAGGGAAGTTTGGTTCATAATATATAGATTTATTTTTATCATACCTACTTTCCATAACATAGAATAGATCAATGCCATATTTGTATGCATTTCATGATGTTGGTGTGTCACATAATGAAATATAAGTGTGGGTATCATGATGTGATGGTTAATTCATACCCTATTAATATAATATTTGGTTTCAACTGCTTAATATCATTAAATGGACTTCACTGTGTATGGGTTACATTAGTGAGGTGGGTCCATTATTTACATTTACCTTGATCATAAGTAGATATGGTGTTTGTATGTCACTTTTGGCCTATAAGGGAACTAATCACAATTAATATTAACATGAAGGGGTGTCTCAAATTCCCAAATCCCAATTTATATATTTATGTAATATTATTTCATCCCACCCTTTGCTCACTTACCTATGTATTTATTTTATACCAAGACTCTGGATACACACTTTTTCCATATTTTGTGCATGGATCAACATATATATCTTTGAATCCAACTAGATAATTAGACAATATATTTGATTTAATTATTTGAGTGGAATAATATGAATGGAAGAATAGTTTCCTTTGGCTTTATTTGAGTGAGTAAAATTTTTAATTATAGCATAATCCAATTGGGCATAAGTGGGAAGCCACTACACACGCCATCAAGTTATTAGAGGGAGTGATTAGGGATGAGGAGGGATGAGGAGGGAGGAAGTAGGGATGATAAGGGAATCATTACCGATGATGATGGATAGTGATGGTAAACAAGAAAGGGATTAGAGATGATGAAGGAGTAATTAAGAATGATGAGGGATGGTAAGGGTCAATGAGGATGAGGAGGGAGTGATTAAGGATTATGAGGGATGAAGGCTAGAGTGATTAAGGATGATGAGGGATGATGAATGGGTTATTAATGATGGTGATGGATAATGAGGGTAAATGAGGGAGTGATTAGGGACAATGAGGAAGTGTTTAGAGATTATTAAAGTTTATGAAAGAGTGTTTAAGGATGATAAGGGATAGTGAGGGAGTGACTAGGGATGATTAGGGATGATGAGGGAGTGATTAGGGATGATGAGAGAATGTGAGAGTCAATGAGGGAGTGATTAGAGATGATGATGGATGGTGAGGGTCCATGAGGGAGTAATTAGGGATAATGAGGAATAAGGAGAGAGAATTATTGGGGGTGAGGAGGGATGGGGTAAGTTATTAGGGGTTTTGAATATATAATTTCAGTAAGGGGAGATTAGTATGGTGTTAGTGAATGAAACCAAAATAAAAATAAATAAATAAATAAAATGCTAACACCTTAGGCCTATCTCAAAGGGGAAGCATGGTGAAGAATAAAAATGAACAAAGCACAAATAAAAATGCAATAAACTTACCTTTCTTACCTTATTTGATGTTCCAAGAGTCTACTTCGATTGGATTTCTTGGATTGAGCTTAAGAGGGATTCATAAATGAAGTGTGGTGACCTTCATCTCCTCTTAGCACCATTTATTTGGCATGGTTATGGCTTGATGTTTGGACATAATAAAAATACATCAAGATGTGGGTTGAAGCTATTTGGGCATGGTAACTTTGGCTTGAAATATCTTAAAATTCAATAGACAAGGCTTTTTATTTATAGATTTTTCAAAATGAACTTGAATCATCCATCTCAAGATGAAGATGTGTGGCTAAGAATCCATTCAATTTTGGAGGCCAAATTCAATAAATTCCCTCATAATTATTTGGAATAGAGAGGATTAATGAGGCATGGGAGGGCATTGATGAGGCTTGGGAGGGCTTTATCTTGATATTTTATGCATTTATGGCCAAGGGATGTCTTTCCAAGAAATAATGTCATTTGATGATGCAATTATTCAATATCAATTTTTAAAAATAAATATTCAAACATTTCCATGGAATTATTAATTAGGATCTTGATTTGAATTAATTATATTTAAGTATGATTAGTCAACTTTGATGAAAATCTTGTCCCTTGGTGCACAAATTAATCAAATTGGTCATAAGGTCATATTATTGGCTCAAATTTTGACTAGATTAGAACTAGGATGTGATGTTAGATGAATTGGATCCATTATCCCATTTAGGATGTTGAAAACATAAAAGAACAAAGGCATACATCTTGTGAAAGAAATTTGATAGAAAATAATAATCTAGAGTACCCAGGTATGAAAATGTCATTTTGAATTGAAATGATCTGATCAAAGCTAACTATCTCATAAATTATATTCCCTCATTTAATGATAATCTAGATAAAATTTGAACTTATATATGATAATTTCAAATCTTTTAATGAATTTTAATGTTCTATACAAAATTGTGCACTTTTGATAAAAATTGGTCAAAATCCTAGTTGGAGGTCATTGGTGGCCATTTTGAGGTGTCTATAGTATGCCCCTATTTTAGAAGATGTTTCAAAACATAAGCATAATAATGTCTTCTCAAATAATGATTAAATGCCTATATGCCAAAAAAGAAGATGATGATTAAAGAAAAATCTCCAAATGGTGTTTAGAAATCCTAGGATGATGCCTCCTCGAGGGAGTGGCCATAGCATATATAGATAGACCATCCCTCAAAAAGAAGCAATAAAAAATGTATAATTAACACATGGTTGAGATTAATCCAAATGAGAAAATGCTTGCATGTATTGATTTAAAAAGGTACTAATTTAGCCAAAGATGGTTGTAATGATTTTCCCATAGATGGTTATCATCATTAAGAGGGCCTAAATTGGATAAATATGGTTTTTGATATGGTTTTGACCCAATAGGGTAGATTAGCAAGCATAACTCAAGGATAGAACTTATTTCATAAATTAAAGACAAGTAGGTGCAAACATAGATACGATGGTTATAGGGGTATATATTACATATTGAGGATAGTTAGTAGAATAATGAATAATGGTTTAGTACCACATGCATAAGAAAGATGAGTTGGGTAGATGGGAACTAGTATAAATAAGAATAAATAGCCCATTATAACGTATCCAAAAAAAATAATGTAATATACCTATATAGGGGTATATATTACATATTAGGGATAGTTAGTAGAATAATGAATAGTGGTTTAGTACCACATGCATAAGAAGGATGAGTTGGGCAGATGGGAACTAGTATAAATAAGAGGAATTTTAATGGATCCAAGAATAAATATTGTAATTGAGCTTGGTCAAAAGAGGTAACCTTCTCAAAGTGGCAAGTGATTTAGATGATTTCTTCCATAAAATAAATACAATATAATATATTCAGTATTTATATATGTGAGAGATACAAGTTCTTCTCATCTGGTATTGGACCATTTTCTAGGGCCATTTCTGTGATCATGATTTATATTACAAGTATATTTGGGAGCTTCATGGAGCAAGTCTAAGAAGTGTAGATTTTCATTTTTTGGTCATCAAAAAAATCAATTTTTCTTCTTCAAACTGATCACAAATAGTAGAATTGAGCCAAAACATTTTTTAGTTTTGTATGTCTTTGTCTCAAATTTCTAGAACATTTTGAATTTTGTTTTGTATTTTGAATGTTATCATATTTTTATTAACTACTAGTTTGTGAAAAACAAAAAAAATAAAAAAATAAAAATAAAAATAAAAATAAAAATAAAAATAAAAAAGTAAAAATCATGGTTCCTTCTATTTTATTTAAATCGATACATTCATTACACAATATCCATAATATTTTTGATATAATTGATCTTCACTTCCATATAACCAAACAATATGATGAAGAAGCTAATGCATGGTTAGATTGGGAGCATAACTATAGTGAATGGTATATGAATTCATTTCTTATAGTTAAATAATATAAAATGGAAATAACTACATGGCTTGAGTTGGAAGACATTTACAAAGAATGGCATGAAGATCTCTTTCATGTAGATGAGGGTGTTTTATTTAATTTTATGTTAACTTCTTTTCTTCTTCCCTTCAATGATTTCAATAATTCAATGCATTCTTTGGTGGGGTTAGCTACTCCAAACACAATGTGTGGAAAGGAAAATGTTAAGGGGGATGGCATGTATCCTCCATTAGCTCACCAAGTAGACTATTTTGAGTGTCCTTGTACTAGTTTTGAGATGATGATCATGTAGCTTCATCTTTCATTACTCATCTATAACCTACAGGCTGAATTATTTCCAATTGAGGTTATTCCATTCATCTATCTCTATGAACATCCACCTCATGCTCTAGTGATTAAGTTCCTCCTATTTTTATACATGCTCCTATCAAAGTACAAGAAGAAGAAGTAGAAGCTAAAATAGACACATGGATGTGCCTCTATCTAGTCTTCTACATATTTTTGATATGTATGGTATGGAATTTATTTGGTCCTACTATTTCTTATCATGTTTCAAAGTTGAAACATATTTAAGGGGGATGGAATGTAATATACCTATATAGGGGTATATATCACATATTAGGGATATTTAGTAGAATAATGAATAGTGGTTTAGTACCACATGCATAAGAAGAATGAGTTGGGTAGATGGGAACTAGTATAAATAAGAGGGTATAGCCCACTATAATGTATCCAAGAAGAAATATAATGTAATATACCTATATAAGGGTATATATTACATATTGGGGATAGTTAGTAGAATAATGAATAGTGGTTTAGTACCACATGCATAAGAAGGATGAGTTGGGTAGATAAGAACTAATATAAATAAGAGGTCATAGCCCATTATAATGGATCCAAAAAAAATATTATAATTGATCTTACTCAAAGGAGGTAACCCCCTCGAAGTGGCAAGTGATTCAGAGTGATTCCTTCCATAAAAGGAATATAATATAATATGTTTAATATTTTTATATGTGAGAGATATAGGTTCTTATCATGGTCTAATGACTAAAGATGCCACAAAAACTAGTCATACAAAGATGCAAATAGTGATGAAAGGGATGGATAGAAGAATAAGATTTATCATTAGAAATGATTCAATTGTACCTGTCAGTGAGAAGATGCTCATCCTTATTAGCATTGATACAAATAGAATGGTCAATGGGATAATTTTATCAAAATGGGTGAAAGGATTTTCCAAGGTGCTAAGGAGAAACTTATATGGCTCCATTGATTTTAGACCTTCTTGAAGCTGATTTTTGATGTGGCATGTGACAATAGGCATCATGATAGAACACCATGAAGACTATCCCAAAATATGCATAAGGAATGAGATCTCCCTTTGACTGATTGCTTCTCCTCATACAGTCTCTTTCCCTATGACCAACATGATGACAAACAAAACAATGGCCATGAAAAGAATTTGAAAACTTAAAAACATTAGGTTGCCTGATTGGCTTCTTTGATTTGCTTCAAAACATGCATCCTTCTTTCTTGGACTAATATTTCATGATCTTTCTCAACCTTGATTATAAGCTTCTCATGATTATCCTTTAAATAACCTAATTTAACCTTCAATTGATTACACTCTTCTTCTCTTGATGTTAAAATTGAATTTGTAACCTCTAACTAATTCTTAAGATCCTGAATAAATATCTTATTTTATTTTAATTTTATAGCAAACTTAGAATCCAAGATACACACCTGTTCTTTAAGAGCTTCAACCATAGATTTCAACTCTTGATTTTCCTTCTTGAGCTACATGGCCATCTTGTGTTTTTCCTTGATCTACCTTCAAGCTGTTAAACCCTTTCTGAAAAAACCTACTCTGATACCAATTGTTAAGCATGAGATATACTGAGAGGAGGGATGAATCAGTATATCATATATATTATAAAACTTTCCTTTAACCAAATTCCAATTAATCAAACATTCAAGATATGCAATAAAACTCAAACAATAAACAACACACAAGATAGAGAGAGACACCAGATATAATGTAGAAACCCAATGTGGGAAAAAAACATGGAGAACAATCTCAATTATATGAATGAGCACCAACCCAAACAATATTTTCAAGCACCAACTTGCAAGAGCACCAACCCCTTTGCTGAGCACCAACCTAAAAACTATTCATGAGTACCAACCCACAAGAGCACCAACCCTTTACTGAGCACCAACCTAACAACAAATTGTTAGCACCAACCCACAGGAGCACCAACCCCTTTACTGAGCACCAACCCAACAACTATTCATGAGCACCAACCCATAGGAGCACCAATCACTTTATGTATACCACACAACTATCTATCAATGTTTCTATCTCAACAAATGATAGTTCATTACAACATCTCTTTCCTCTCTCTCACCTTTGCTCTTCTAAGCTAGATATAACAAATACAAATCATATTCATCTCTCACAATTTCTCTTCTAAGCTAGATATTACAATATCAAATCAACCTCTCTCACACATATTACAAATGGCTTCTCAATCCTTTATTTATATCTTTCCAAATGACATTTGACCTTCGCCCTTTATGACCCATCAATCCTCATGGAAAATGGTGCCAAACTTGTATGACCCTTCATATCCTTGCCTTTGAAAAGTCATGTGGTGACCCTTCATGAGCGAAAACGTCCTTCCCTCTTTTGTCCTTATCTTGGTGACTTTTTGTATTCCTCAAAGTGTCCCTTCATGAGAAATTGTGCCCTTCCTCTTTTGTCTTAACTTGGTGACACTTGGAATTCCCCAAGATGACTCTTCATGGGAAAATACGTCCCATCCTTCTTTTGTCTTTAAACTGTGGCTCTTTGACTTCTCCATGGGCCCTTATTTTGTTTCATATGAAACCAAAAATATATTCATTAATATTAAATAAATATTAACACACATTAGCCAAGATATATCTATTACAAACATCATTAAATGCAATGGGGCCTTTATCACAAAAAATGCTAGACCTTTGACATCAATGACAATATTTTCAATAATTTCCCCCTTTGTCATTGATGGAAACCTCAATCTTGAACCTGCCACATCCTGTCACCTACACATACTATCATTTGAAAACATATAGTAACTCCCCTTTACTGTAGTAACCTATACCTGTTCCATCTACCTATTTCTACACCTATACCTGTACTTGTTATTCTCTCCCTTTGACATCAATGGCAAAGGGCCTACCTGAAGCTAACACTAAGCTCCCCCTCAACTGATGCTAAACATCCATGGTAGGAAGTAAAAAACTAATCCCAACTCCTCTCATAGATCTTTGAATGTGTCCTTTGATTGTGCCTTTGAGAAGATATCTGACAATACATATACATTGTTCCCTGTCCTTTGAGCATCTCTAATCAACTCATTTGAATCTTTTATTCTAATCTCACAACCTTCAGCATGAAACATTAATGTGTATCCTTGATCACATATTTGACTAACACTCAATAGATTATGCTTAAGACCTTTTACATACAAAACATTCTTAGTCTTAGTTCTACCATAATCCAAACTCAAAGTACCTTTTCAGGCTATCCTGGCAGTGGTTTTATCTTTGAATCTCACTGAGCCACCATTTATCTTCTTTAGAGCTATGAACTTACTTTTATCTCCTGTCATATGCCTCAAACATTTGCTATCAATGAACCATGGCTGATCTTTATGTCTGTACCAACAAAGAATCTTTAGGTTGTTTCTTCTGCCATGAACATGTCTGAACGTTCTTCTTAATGAATGGGGATTTGAAACTCTGATCCTCCTTGATTGAATATGCATGAGTATCCTTTTCCTTCTTTTTGAAACTGTTATCTCTTTTTTAACATTATAATTTCTTGTGACCATAATCATTTGAAACACTTTAAAAATTTTAAACACTGCATATGCAAGAATCATTCTAATAGCCTTAAACCATAATACTGATGCAAAATTCTCTTCAAAAAACTATTCCCTCAAAAGATATAAAAATTAATCTACCAACTCACCTTCTTGTCATGCAACATAACCAAGACCCAATAGCATCCACCATGCTTCAATTTTTCTTTAAAATGTCTCCTTGAAGCCTAGAAGAGACACCCCACACAAAGGGTCCTAGAAACAAATCTCAAGAGATTCCCACATCTCCTCTATTTCTTCCTTGATCTTCTTGTGTTTTTTTTTTAGAATCCGTTTAAGCATGTCTAATTTTTTTGAATTACTAACCTTATCATTTATGATTTTTTTCAACTATCTTATCTTGACAAAGCTCATGCTCAAATGTAACAAGAGATTTTTCACAATCCTTCTTATCTAATTCTTTATCTACTATAGCAAGTAATTCATTTTCACTCTTAAACTCAACCTGATCAACCTTTACTATTTTAGGTCTCCAAACCTTAATTTGAATCTTCTCATATCTTTTAGGGGCTCTGTAACCTTTGACATACTTTGAAGATCTCTTTACTTATTTTGGACATAATTTAGCAATATGGCCAACCTTATGACAATAGAAGCAAACAACATTTCTAATACCTTCTTTTTGAATGTGATTGAGATCTCCCTTTGACTGATTGCTTCTCATCATACAGTCTCTTGCCCTATGATCAACAGGATGACAAACAAAACAATGACCATGAAAAGAATTTGAAAACTTAAAAGCATTAGGCTGCCTGATTGGCTTCTTTGATTTGCCTTCAAAACCTGCATCCTTCTTTCCTTGTACTAATATTTCATGATCTTTCTCAACCTTGATACTAAGCTTCTCATGATTATCCTTTAAAAAACCTAACTCAACCCTCAACTGATTACACTCTTCTTCTCTTGATGTTAAAATTGAATTTGCAACCTCTAACTGATTCTTAAGATCCTAAATAAATATCTTATTTTATTTTATTTCTATAGCCAACTTAGAATCCAAGATACACACCTATTCTTTAAGAGCTTCAACCATAGATTTCAACTCTTCATTCTCCTTCTTTAGCTGCTTGGCCATCTTGTGCTTTCCCTTGATCTACCTTCAAGTTGTTAAACCCTTTCTGAAGAAATCTGCTCTGATACCAATTGTTAAGCACAAGATATACTAAGAGGGGGGGGTGAATCAGTATATCATATATCTTATAAAACTTTCCCTTAACCAAATTCTACTTAATCAAACATTCAAGATATGTAATAAAACTCAAACAATAAACACCACACAAGATAGAGAGAGACACTAGATATAATGTGGAAACCCAACATGGGAAAAACCACAGAGAACAATCTCAATTATATGAATGAGCACCAACCCAAAGAATATTCACAAGCACCAACTTGTAAGAGCACTAACCCCTTTGTTGAGCACCAACCCAACAGCTATTCATGAGCACCAATCCAACAACTATTCATGAGCACCAACCCCATTGCTGAGCACCAACCTAGCAACAATTCATGAGCACCAACCCACAGGAGTACCAACCCCTTTGCTAAGCACCAACCCAACAACTATTCGTGAGCACCAACCCACAGGAGCACCAACCCCTTTTTGTATACCACACAACTATCTCTCAATTCTGCTATCTCAAAAAATGATAGTTCATTACAACATCTCTTTCCTCTCTCTCACCTTTGCTCTTCTAAGCTAGATATAACAAATACAAATCATATTCATCTCTCACAATTTCTCTTCTAAGCTAGATATTACAATATCAAATCAACCTCTCTCACACATATTACAAATGGCTTCTCAATCCTTTATTTATATCTTTCCAAATGACATTTGACCTTCGCCCTTTATGACCCATCAATCCTCATGGAAAATGGTGCCAAACTTGTATGACCCTTCATATCCTTGCCTTTGAAAAGTCATGTGGTGACCCTTCATGAGCGAAAACGTCCTTCCCTCTTTTGTCCTTATCTTGGTGACTTTTTGTATTCCTCAAAGTGTCCCTTCATGAGAAATTGTGCCCTTCCTCTTTTGTCTTAACTTGGTGACACTTGGAATTCCCCAAGATGACTCTTCATGGGAAAATACGTCCCATCCTTCTTTTGTCTTTAAACTGTGGCTCTTTGACTTCTCCATGGGCCCTTATTTTGTTTCATATGAAACCAAAAATATATTCATTAATATTAAATAAATATTAACACACATTAGCCAAGATATATCTATTACAAACATCATTAAATGCAATGGGGCCTTTATCACAAAAAATGCTAGACCTTTGACATCAATGACAATATTTTCAATAATTTCCCCCTTTGTCATTGATGGAAACCTCAATCTTGAACCTGCCACATCCTGTCACCTACACATACTATCATTTGAAAACATATAGTAACTCCCCTTTACTGTAGTAACCTATACCTGTTCCATCTACCTATTTCTACACCTATACCTGTACTTGTTATTCTCTCCCTTTGACATCAATGGCAAAGGGCCTACCTGAAGCTAACACTAAGCTCCCCCTCAACTGATGCTAAACATCCATGGTAGGAAGTAAAAAACTAATCCCAACTCCTCTCATAGATCTTTGAATGTGTCCTTTGATTGTGCCTTTGAGAAGATATCTGACAATACATATACATTGTTCCCTGTCCTTTGAGCATCTCTAATCAACTCATTTGAATCTTTTATTCTAATCTCACAACCTTCAGCATGAAACATTAATGTGTATCCTTGATCACATATTTGACTAACACTCAATAGATTATGCTTAAGACCTTTTACATACAAAACATTCTTAGTCTTAGTTCTACCATAATCCAAACTCAAAGTACCTTTTCAGGCTATCCTGGCAGTGGTTTTATCTTTGAATCTCACTGAGCCACCATTTATCTTCTTTAGAGCTATGAACTTACTTTTATCTCCTGTCATATGCCTCAAACATTTGCTATCAATGAACCATGGCTGATCTTTATGTCTGTACCAACAAAGAATCTTTAGGTTGTTTCTTCTGCCATGAACATGTCTGAACGTTCTTCTTAATGAATGGGGATTTGAAACTCTGATCCTCCTTGATTGAATATGCATGAGTATCCTTTTCCTTCTTTTTGAAACTGTTATCTCTTTTTTAACATTATAATTTCTTGTGACCATAATCATTTGAAACACTTTAAAAATTTTAAACACTGCATATGCAAGAATCATTCTAATAGCCTTAAACCATAATACTGATGCAAAATTCTCTTCAAAAAACTATTCCCTCAAAAGATATAAAAATTAATCTACCAACTCACCTTCTTGTCATGCAACATAACCAAGACCCAATAGCATCCACCATGCTTCAATTTTTCTTTAAAATGTCTCCTTGAAGCCTAGAAGAGACACCCCACACAAAGGGTCCTAGAAACAAATCTCAAGAGATTCCCACATCTCCTCTATTTCTTCCTTGATCTTCTTGTGTTTTTTTTTTAGAATCCGTTTAAGCATGTCTAATTTTTTTGAATTACTAACCTTATCATTTATGATTTTTTTCAACTATCTTATCTTGACAAAGCTCATGCTCAAATGTAACAAGAGATTTTTCACAATCCTTCTTATCTAATTCTTTATCTACTATAGCAAGTAATTCATTTTCACTCTTAAACTCAACCTGATCAACCTTTACTATTTTAGGTCTCCAAACCTTAATTTGAATCTTCTCATATCTTTTAGGGGCTCTGTAACCTTTGACATACTTTGAAGATCTCTTTACTTATTTTGGACATAATTTAGCAATATGGCCAACCTTATGACAATAGAAGCAAACAACATTTCTAATACCTTCTTTTTGAATGTGATTGAGATCTCCCTTTGACTGATTGCTTCTCATCATACAGTCTCTTGCCCTATGATCAACAGGATGACAAACAAAACAATGACCATGAAAAGAATTTGAAAACTTAAAAGCATTAGGCTGCCTGATTGGCTTCTTTGATTTGCCTTCAAAACCTGCATCCTTCTTTCCTTGTACTAATATTTCATGATCTTTCTCAACCTTGATACTAAGCTTCTCATGATTATCCTTTAAAAAACCTAACTCAACCCTCAACTGATTACACTCTTCTTCTCTTGATGTTAAAATTGAATTTGCAACCTCTAACTGATTCTTAAGATCCTAAATAAATATCTTATTTTATTTTATTTCTATAGCCAACTTAGAATCCAAGATACACACCTATTCTTTAAGAGCTTCAACCATAGATTTCAACTCTTCATTCTCCTTCTTTAGCTGCTTGGCCATCTTGTGCTTTCCCTTGATCTACCTTCAAGTTGTTAAACCCTTTCTGAAGAAATCTGCTCTGATACCAATTGTTAAGCACAAGATATACTAAGAGGGGGGGGGTGAATCAGTATATCATATATCTTATAAAACTTTCCCTTAACCAAATTCTACTTAATCAAACATTCAAGATATGTAATAAAACTCAAACAATAAACACCACACAAGATAGAGAGAGACACTAGATATAATGTGGAAACCCAACATGGGAAAAACCACAGAGAACAATCTCAATTATATGAATGAGCACCAACCCAAAGAATATTCACAAGCACCAACTTGTAAGAGCACTAACCCCTTTGTTGAGCACCAACCCAACAGCTATTCATGAGCACCAATCCAACAACTATTCATGAGCACCAACCCCATTGCTGAGCACCAACCTAGCAACAATTCATGAGCACCAACCCACAGGAGTACCAACCCCTTTGCTAAGCACCAACCCAACAACTATTCGTGAGCACCAACCCACAGGAGCACCAACCCCTTTTTGTATACCACACAACTATCTCTCAATTCTGCTATCTCAAAAAATGATAGTTCATTACAACATCTCTTTCCTCTCTCTCACCTTTGCTCTTCTAAGCTAGATATAACAAATACAAATCATATTCATCTCTCACAATTTCTCTTCTAAGCTAGATATTACAATATCAAATCAACCTCTCTCACACATATTACAAATGGCTTCTCAAGCCTTTATTTATGGCTTTCCAAATGACCTTTGGCATTCCCCGTTTGTGACCCTTCAATCCTCATGGAAAATGGTGCCAAACTTGTATGACCCTTCATATCCTTGCCTTTGAAAAGTCATGTGGTGACCCTTCATGAGAAAAAACATCCTTCCATTTTTTGTCCTTATCTTGGTGACTTTTTGTATTTCTCAAAGTGTCCCTTCATGAGAAATTGTGCCCTTCTTCTTTTGTCTTCACTTGGTGAATCTTGAAATTCCCCAGTTTGACTCTTCATGCAAAAATGCATCTCATCCTTATTTTGTCTTTACCCCATGGCTCTTTGACTTCTCCATAGGCCCTTATTTTGTCTCATATGCAACCAAAAATATATTCATTAATATTAAATAAATATTAACACACATTAGCCAAGATATATCTATTACAAACATCATTAAATGCAATGGGCCCTTTATCACCAAAAATGCTAGACCTTTGACATCAATGACAATATTTTCAACAATTTCCCCCTTTGTCATTGATGGAAACCTCAATCCTAAACCTACCACATCCTGTCACCTACACATACTATCATCTAAAAACATAAAGTAACCCCCCTTACTATGGCAACCTATACCTGTTCCCAGTACTTGTTTTTGCACCTATACCTATACCTGTTATTCTCCCCCTTTGACATCAATGGCAAAGGGCCTACCTAGAGCTAACACTTAGCTCCCCCTCAATTGATGCTAAGCATCAATGGTAGGAAGTAATAGAAATTTCTCTCAACTCCTCTCACATATCTTTAAATGTGTCCTTTGATAGTGCCTTTGAGAAGATATCTGATAATACATATACATTGTTCCCTATCCTTTGAGCATCTGCAATCAACTCATTTGAATATTTTCTTCTAATCTCACAACCTTCAACATGAAACATTAATGTGTATCCTTGATCACATATTTGACTAACACTCAATAGATTATGCTTAAGACCTTTTACATACAAAACATTCTTAGTCTTAGTTCTACCATAATACAAACTCAAAGTACCTTTTTTGGCTATCTTGGCAGTGGTTTTATCTTTGAATCTCACTGAGCCACAATTGATCTTCTTTAGAGTCATGAAATTACTTTTGTCTCCTATCATATGCCTTGAACATCTACTATCAACGAACCATGGCTGATCTTTATGTCTGTACCAACAAAGAATCTTCAGGTTGTTTCTTCTACCATGAACATGTCTAAACCTTCTTCTTAATGAATGGGGCATTGAAACTCTAATCCTCCTTGATTTAATTTGCATGATTATCCTTTTCCTTATTTTTGAAACTATTATCTCTTTTTCAACATTCTAATATCTTGTGACCATAATCATTTGAAACACTTTAAAACTTTTGAAAATTGCATATGCAAGAATCATTCTAATAGCCTTAAACCATAATACTGATGCAAAATTTTCTTCAAAAAACTATTCCCTCAAAAGATATACAAATTAATCTGCCAACTCACCTTCTTGTCATGCAACATATCCAAGACCTAATAGCATCCACCATGCTTTAATTTTTCTTTAAAATGTCTCCTTGAAGCCTAGAAGAGACACCCCACACAAAGGGTCCTAGAAACAAATCTCAAGAGATTCCCACATCTCCTCTATTTCTTCCTTGATCTTCTTGTGCTTTTCTTTTAGAAATCATTTAAGCATGTCTAACCTTTTTGACTTACTAACCTTATCATTTATGATTTTTTTCAACTATCTTATCTTGACAAAGCTCATGCTCAAATGTAACAAGAGATTTTTCACAATCCTTCTTATCTGATTCTTTATCTACTATAGCAAGTAATTCATTTTCGCTCTTAAACTCAACCTGATCAACCTTTACTATTTTAGGTCTCCAAACATTAATTTGAATCTTCTCATATATTTTAGGGGCTCTGTAACCTTTGACATACTTTGAAGATCTCTTTACTTATTTTGGACATAATTTAGCAATATGGCCAACCTTATGACAATAAAAGCAAACAACATTTCTCATACCTTCTTTTTGAATGTGACTGAGATCTCCCTTTAACTGATTGCTTCTCCTCATATAGTATCTTGCCCTATGACCAACATGATGACAAACAAAACAATGGCCATGAAAAGAATTTGAAAACCTAAAAGTATTAGGCTTCGTGATTGGCTTCTTTGATTTGCCTTCAAAACCTGCATCCTTCTTTCTTTGGACTAATATTTCATGATCTTTTTCAACCTTGATAATAAGCTTCTCATGATTATCATATAAAGAACCTAACTCAACCTTCAACTAATTACACTCTTCTTCTCTTGATGTTAAAATTGAATTTGCAACCGCTAACTGATTCTTAAGATCCTGAATAAATATCTTATTTTTTTTTACTTTTATAGCCAACTTAGAATCCAAGATATACCCCTATTCTTTAAGAGCTTCAACCATAGATTTCAACTCTTGATTCTCCTTCTTTAGTTGCTTGGCCATCTTGTGCTTTCCCTTGATCTACCTTCAAGCTGTTAAACCCTTTCTGAAAAAATCTGCTCTGATACCAATTGTTAAGCATGAGATGTAGTTAGAGGGGGGTGAATTAGTATATCATATATCTTATAAAAATTTTCCTTAACCAAATTACACTTAATCAAACATTCAATATATGTAATAAAACTCAAACAATAAACACCACATAATATAGAGAGAGACACCAGATATAACGTGGAAACCCAATATGGGAAAAACCACGGAAAACAATCTCAATTATATGAATGAGCACCAACCCAATCAATATTCACAAGCACCAACTCGCAGGAGCACTAACACCTTTGCTAAGCACCAACCCAACAACTATTCATGAGCACCAACCCACAAGAGGACCAACCCCTTTGTTGATCACCAACCTAGAAACAATTCATGAGCACCAACCCATAGGAGCACCAACCCCTTTGCTGAGCACCAATCCAACAACTATTTAGGAGCACCAACCTCTTTTTGTATAGCACACAACTATCTCTCAATGTTTGTATCTCAACAAATGATAGTTCATTACAACATCTCTTTCCTTTCTCTCACCTTTGCTCTTCTAAGCTAGATATAACAAATACAAATCATATTCATCTCTCACAATTGCTCTTTTAAGCTAGATATTACAATATCAAATCAACCTCTCTCACACATATTACAAATGGCTTCTCAATACTTTATTTATAGCTTTCCAAATGACCTTTGGCATTCCCCCTTTGTGACCCTTCAATCCTCATGGAAAATGGTGCCAAACTTGTATGACCCTTCATATCTTTGCCTTTAAAAAGTCATGTGGTGACCCTTCAAGAGCAAAAATGTCCTTCCCTCTTTTGTCCTTATCTTGGTGACTTTTCATATTCCTCAAAGTGTCCCTTCATGAGAAATTGCACCCTTCCTCTTTTGTCTTCACTTGGTGACTCTTGGAATTCCTGAAGATGACTCTTCATGGGAAAATGCATCCCATCCTTCTTTTGTCTTTACCCCGTGGCTCTTTGACTTCTCCATGGGCCCTTCTTTTGTCTCATATGCAACCAAAAATATATTCATTAATATTAAATAAATATTAACACACATTGACCAAGATATATATATTACAAACATCATTAAATGCAATGGGGCCTTTATCACCAAAAATGCTATACCTTTGACATCAATGACAATATTTCCAACAGAGTGATTCCTTGCATAAAAGGAATATAATATAATATATTCAATATTTTTATATGTGAAAGATATAGGTTCTTATCATGGTCTAATGAATAAATATGCCACAAAAAATTAGTCACACAAAGATGCAAAAAGTGATGAAAGGGATGGATAGAAGAATAAGATTGATCATTAGAAATGACTCAGTTGTACCTATCAATGAGAAGATGCTCATCCTTATTAGCATTGATAAAAATAAAATGGTCAATGGGATAATTCAATCAAAATGGGGGAAAGGATTTTCCAAGGTGCTAAGGAGAAACTTATATGGCTCCATTGATTTTAGACCTTCTTGAAGCTGATTTTTTATGTGGCATGTGACAATAGGCATCATGATAGAACACCATGAAGACTATCCCAAAATATGCATAAGGACTGAATCTTGATCCAATAAAAATGCAAAAATAATTTTTCAATGATAAAAACCATGATGACAATGTTGATGAATGAATATGGATAGACTCAAGAATAATGTGCTCAAGGAATCACCCTATGAACACATATAGACTGAGTCAAGGCAATAGTGCTAAAAGCAAACAAATAGGAAAACAAACATAAAAACATAGAAACACATAGCAAACACACAAACAAATAAATAACTTGAAATTAAAAAAATAAATAGAAACAAACAAAAGTAAAAGAAATCATCTTAACAATTACCATGCCCAAGTAGGGTGAATTGAGGATAACTTACTAGGCTTAGATAGGACAAATATTTTTGAAATTTTGAAATATTTGAAATGTTTTTTTGGAAATTTTAAGGTATCTTAATTCATTAGAGAATGACAAGATACCTACTCACAAAATGGTGAGAACATTTTCTTAGGTTGCTCTCAAAATAGCGAGAGTGTATATAAAGGGGTACTGAGGTGACCTCAACATGAATTGAGAGTGGCCCACATAGTCCTGAAATAACCTCAAGTTAAATTAATTTTTTCTAAACAAAAGGTGGGAAAAAACCAACTAGGTCTTAATAAGTTCTCAAATATGGCAAATGGCCAGTCAAATGAAAATAACAATGGCAAGGTGATGTGATGTGACAATGATTGATAAACAAATTTTTCCCTTATTTTTCCCATAAGGGGTTATAAATAGGATATAATAGATTAGATAAATGATACTAATTTTCCCATAGGTGGTTATAATTAGAAGCAAGACTAGAGAGACAATAATTTTCTCATAGGTAGTTATAATCAGGATCATATAAACAAACCTGATATAAGATGGAAAATGAAATATATATTTTTAGATGAACCGTCACACTAATTTCATAGAATGCCATTTAAACATGAAATTTGATTGATTATTGAAACTTGATCAGAATCCCCTCACAAAAATTGTGAGAAGAACCAAAGGAACTAAAATCAAAACATGAATGGGTAAGATGACTAAAAACAAGATGTGGTTTAGATAGGAATGGAATGATAGGATGGCATGGTCTTGCTTGAGGATAATAATGGTGTGATAGATTGGATATATGGTAAGAGGGTTTCCCCCAAGTGATAAGGTGAATGTCTAGGATAGGTGACAATGGAAAAAAGGAAAATGCAATAATGACAAAAGGGTATGGCAATTTGAAATGGTGTGGTATATGTTTGTGGCTGATGATGGTTGTTGTTTTTTGGTATGATTGACCTAGTTATGTTAAATAGAATATGATTATGTTATTTCTAATGAAGTGGAGATGCACATCTTGATCAACAAATGATACAAATAGAATAATCAATAATATTAATTGTTAGACCACACCTCATCTAAATAGTTGTTCTGCCAAGAACTAGTTGCATATTTGGATGCAAAGAATGTTGTTATGATCTTTATTGGTCATTGATTTTTATTCATTCAAGCATCGTGATAAGGTATATTTGTAGCCTTTGTAAAGGAAAGTGTAGTTATGGATGGTAAATAGGGATAAATGTTGTATGATAGGTTTTTTTGGCAATATACTTGTGGATGATAATGGAATATATGATAGTAGTGAAACAAATGAAGATTAAGAATTTTAGTCATAATTAATGTTTTTGATGCGAGATTTGACATAAATTTGGATGTGGCAGGGCCAAAGACCTTTGAAGATGCTCTCGATAGGACCACCAAATTTTTTTGTTTGATCTTAAGAGTAACTACCATCTGATTAGGGTGTAGATTGGAAGCTATTTTAATTTGATCTTGAATAATGTCTTCATTAATTAGTGATATCAGTTCCTTGATGAGGTTTTCACTAATGAAGTTGTATTGATTGTTCCATAGTGCCTCTGAGAAGGTTTCACTGATAAACATTAGATTTTGACTTTGATTTTTTGCTAAAGCTTCTAAAAATGTTTCATTAGAAGATGCTAGGTTTGAACTTTGATTGTTCCCTAGCACCTCTAAAAAGGTTTCACTAGGAGAGTTTTTTTACGATATATGACTGTGGTCTTTCCCTCCTTGCTCTTCTTTCACTACTATGTCACCATGGATGCAGTTTAATAATGTGTGATTCTGTCAATCCCAATTGACATTCATGGGAGGTGGAATGCCAATAATAGGTCTATTTTGGTTGGTGGTAATGGCATTTGGAATGGTAATGGAATGGGGAGAGGATGTATAATCCTCATAGAGGATACTAGGATAACCTATCTCGATGTTGAAGTATTCATATTCAAAAATTATGGAAGGATCACAAATGTATTCAAATTGATCTATAAGGCATGCATAGCCAACATTATAATAACCATGAACATATTCTATTTCCGACTCAAGGAATTTTGAATGTGATGTTGATACTAATGTCAATTCTAATACTAAATTTAATGTTGATCCAAGAATAAAACCTAACTCTAACTCTGGTTCTTCATCTAATGGGTACTGTAGACACCTAAAACTGGCCACTAATGACCTCCAACTAGGCTTTTGACCAATTTCCATCAAAAATGCACAATTTGGCCTAAAAAACATTAAAACATGCTAAATGATGTAAAACTGACATATTCAAGTGCTGATTTTGGCCAAGGTATCCATAAATAGGGTAATGTAATTTATAGGCTAGCTAACTTTGATCAGTTCATTTTGAGTCAAAATGCCAATTTTACACCTAGGTACTCTTGATTTCTCTTTCCTATCCAATATTATACACAAGACACATGCCTTTGTTATTTGTTATTAGTAACATCCTAAATGGGATAATGGATCCAATGCATCTGAAATCACCTTCCAATTCTAATCCAATCAAATTTTGGACCAATAACAAGGCATTCTGATCAATTTGGGTAATTTATGCATAAAGTGCTTAAACATGCTTAAGAGCTAATTAACCCAAATCAAGGCATCACTAATAATTCCATGGAAACTTGTTGAATAATTTATTTTGGAAATGAATATTGAATATATGTATCATCAAGTGACCTCATTTCTTGGGAAGACATCCCTAGGCCATAAATATCAAGATTCATGCCCTCCATGCCTCATTAATGACTTCCATGATGCCCTCCATGCTCTTAATTAGCCCTTCTTCCAATGTCATGATGAGTATAAATATAAAATTAATTCCAAAAATTGAATTAATCCTCAACTACACATCTCAATCTTAGGATGGACGGTTCAGGTTTATTTTAGACATTCTCAAAAATCTATAAATAGAGAGGCCATGAACATCATTTCTAAGCTATTTTGGTGTAAATTTATAATACACAAATATCTTCAATGAGCCATTTAAATTAGTATTTCCATGCCAAATTGATTCCAAGCCAAGCTAAACCACAAGCCAAACGTGCCAAAGAGAGATGGAGGTAGCCAAGCTTCCATTGCCAAGGACTTCATGAGCACAAAACCAAGAAAGCCACTACTACAAAGGCATTTAGAGCATCCAAGGAAGGTGAAGGAATTCATGTGATTTATTCCTTACTTTTTAGTTATGTTTGTCATTTTTTTGTTAACTAATCTCTCCATCGTGTTTAGGCTTAGAGATGTTATGCTAGTTAGTGTGTTTCTTTCATTTTGTTTTCATTTTGGAACTAACCCAATACTAACCATCCTCTCTTGAGTCAAATTTATAGATTCACATATGGCACGCTCGATGGAACTAGACACATCTCACACCTGAAGATCATTGTTCAACTTTAAAATATTAATTTGGACCCTTAAAACTCTTGCAAATAGATTTTTAAACTTTATTTTACCATTTTTGTTTGCCACAATTTTACATAGTAACCAATGTCAGATAGTAAGACTGACATCAATTGTATAGCTTAACTAATGTCAGTTAGTAAAACTGACATTGGTTGTATACCTATCGTCAATCACATTGGTATAACTAATGTCGATCAGATAACTGACATCAGTTAGAAAATGTAACCGTCATCAGTTATCTAAACCAACATCGATCACTATGTTTTTCTTAAAACACATACCCGAAAGCTCTTTTTCTAAAATTTATTGTTTCAAACCAAAATGATTTTTAAAGCTAAAGGACATGCTGACATGTTTTTTGTAGGACCAAGCTTGAAAGTTTCTAAAAACATGTTTTAAATCAGCTTTTGCATGTCTAAAAATAAATTAGGAACCTTTTTTTGGTGTTTAATGAAAAATTTAGATGCTTAGATGAATTTTTTCAATGTTCACAATCTTAAGACCAAGGGGTCAAATGACCACCACCAAATCTTTCATTTGGCCTTAAAATTGAACACACTTGTCAATTTTTGTTTGAAAGAGCTATTTAATTAGATTTTTTTTGGAAAAAAGAGAAAGGTTGTGTGTATGGTCTTCCATTTATCCACTTTAGGGAACCCTTAGAATCAAAAGTGCCCTTTTTATTTCAAATAGCCCAGTCAAAGGCTTAAAAATAAATTCATATAAAGCACTCCCCAAAAACTCATCAAAGTTTGGGTGACCTTGAAAATGACCCTAAAGTCTTTCTATTTCATGCTTTCTTTATTTTTATGCAAACTTGGCTTACGAGGATGACATCATTACCTCCCATGAGTTCTTTAAGGAAACATTGACTTAGGGTTTCATCTCCTGACACTGACTTCACTTGATCCTAATTGGAGTTGCACATGGGGTGTATGTGAATTTGGACATCATACTACACTGAGTGAACAACAAGATGTAGTGGTTGTAAAAAGGACTAGACCTTTTTACAACTAGCCAATGCTACGATCACCCAATTTTCATGCTTTTCTTTTGTATTATTTGATGTGAAAGTCATTATGCAATTGATTCACCTAGACATGTTCAAAAACTTGATTGTTTAGTTAATCCCATATGGCATACCCTTGCTAAGATTTGGATGAGTATACATAGTATATTTTGGTCATTTTTGCTTGGTATGTCTTGAGACTAAAACTTGTTTGTTTGTTCATAAGCCATGTCAAAACCAATTTGTCTATACATCACTATTTTTCCTAAAAGAGGCATTATGCTGGCTATTTTACACCACACTTGTGCCATAAAAGTTTTTCTAAACTTGTTTGTGTATGTCATTTGAGTTGAGGAAGGTAGTGTTATGCTGCCCAAATCATGTCAAACCATTTGTGCCTTTGAGTCTTTTGAAACACATCATAGATTACATCATTCGAGGATGCTTACACCATTAGGATGTTCAATTTATTTCAAGACTTGTTTCACCTTGTATCAAAAAATTATTTGTTTTAAACCATGTCATGTCTACCATTTGGACCTTTATCTTATGCCATCATACCATCCAATCTTATCTAGCTTGTTTGGTCAAATCTTAGTTTTCATTGTTGAGTTTTCAATTAGCCTTGCCAAGTTTAGATCCAAACATTGATTGATTTCTATTTAGGCCTTAATTCATGGGGCTAATACATAGATATTTCTCTTTTGGATTGCATAATTTTGTTTAATCGATTACTCAAATTTAAAAAATATTCATGGTTTATATGTTTAGTACCTATCCTTATCATTATTTGTGCCTTTATTTGGGAAAACACAGTCTTTCTTAAAAGAGCCTTTTGTCTTACGCCTTATAAAAATTGATCATGTTTATGTTTGATTATGGGTGCCAATTTTATGTCAAAGTTGTTTCCAAACTTGTTAGATTAAATCAAATCACATCAACCTTTGTTTCAAGTCTAGGTTTTGACACCATATGACCAAAAGTCCTAGCACATGCTTGTTTGTTTGAGCCTAGCTTTTGACTCCACGTTTGGACAAAAGACTTAGTAACTCAACTTTTCCATTTCCTAGTTTAGACCTTATTGGGAAAAATTTGACCTAGACCTTTGACATACCAATTTTTATTTAGATGCTTGACCTTTTATGTGTATGACATTTGATGTTAAATGTTTGATGTTAGGCTATTTTATGCCAAGTCTTAGTACAAACCTTTTTGGAGATATAACTCCACTTTTAGACCACATTGGAGATATAACTCCAATTTTAGACCACATTAGAGATAAAACTCCACCTCTTTGACCAAGTTAGACCAAGCTTGAACAATTTGTCCTTTAGACAATTTTTTAGAGTTTGTATAACTCTAGGCCTTTTTGTTTTTGAGCTTTCATCATTTACGTGGATATGTCTAGATATACTTATGGTGGAGTCACTTAAAATCTAACTTATGATAGAATGGCCACACAAAATGACTTTTATGGCTTTAGTCAAGACCCCAATGATGCTAATATGGTTTGTGAGATAGATTTCTATCTATCTCATATTAATCATTCATGGGAATAAAGTCATGAAAAAAACTTATGATCCAACTTGAGACCTTGATTGGTATGAAGAGGCTTATGAAGAGGACTTTTAAAACCCAAAATACAGATAATGTTTATTAGGATATGAATCCATACTTTATTTACAATAACTAGTATGTGAAACACATTCAAGAAGCAATTTATGCGTCAACTCATGACTAGGATGATATGGTTTATGAGGAAGACTTGAATGCTTTTGCTTGTGAAAGAAATCAAGTTTCACAACATCTTTTTATTATCTAACATCAACTACCCCTAACCCTCCTTTGGATTATATGAGCTATCAAGATCCATAATATCCAAGGAATACCATTAGTATACTAGGGCCTCATCCTTTGGCTTGTGCGAGCAATCAATATTCACAATGCCCCTTCATCATTCCAAGACCTAGTCCTTTGGCTTATACAAGTAATCAAACTACATACTTCCCTATTTTTACCATTTCAAGTCTTTATCCTTTGGATCATGTGAGAAATCATGTTCCCTAATGCCCTACAATTATCCAACTACAAACCATTCTTCACCCAGTACAAATCCCATCCAAACCCCAACCCATCCAATCATTCAAAGACCAAGCTATGTTCAAAATTGGTATTTTCCAACTCATTGAAAACCAAGGCCAAAATAACCAACCAATTTGAGATATTTTTGTTAAATCAACCATTTTTGATAACCCAACCTATGATAAATTATCTATTGATCTTATACTAGTTATCAAGGAGTCTCACATTGATGAGCTAGTCCTTATTGAGTCACTTCTTAATGATTATAACCACCTTTGGGAAAATCTTTACCTCAACAATGTGCATATTTTTTGAGAGCCTCCTATTGATAAGATAGTCTCTAAAGAGGTGTTTTTTGACCTATTTCCCATCCTAAAGGAGTCTCACTTCGACAAACTAGTTTTTGTGGAGCCCATTATGTCATCACATGTTATTACTTGTCTAATACCAAATATTCAATAAGACATCATTGTAACAGAGTACCCATTATATGAAGAATTAGAATTAGGGTCAAGTTCTATTCTTGAATCAACATCAGATTTAGCATCAAAATTAGAATCAACATCAGTCTCAATAATGGATTCAGGGTCCCTTGAGTTAGAATGAAATTTAAAAGAATAATATGTTTGTGTCTATTACAACATTGGTTATGCATGTCTTACAAATCAATTTCAATACATTTGTGATCCTTCTACAATTTTTGAGGATGATTACTTTAGCTTTGACACAAGTCCTAGTATCTTTTACAAGGATTGTGATGCCAACACCCATTCCATTACCATTCCACAGGCCATTACCATCAACCAAAATATCCATATCATTAACATTCCATCTCCTATAAGTGTTGATTGGGATCTAAAAAATCACACTTTTTTGTACTACATCTATGATGACATAGTAGTTGAAGAAGAGAAAGGAGGCCAAAACTCATATAGAAAAAGAATACTCTCCTAGTGAAACTTTTTTTAAAGTGCTAGAAGACAATCAAAGACAAAAGTCGACATTCTTTAGTGAAACCTTCTCCAATGTGCTATGGGACAATAAAGACAATTTCGTTGGTGAAAACCTTTTTAAGGCACCAATAGCTGAGAACAGAAGTTCTTCACTACTTGATGAAGACAAAATCAAAGATCAAATCAAAATAGCTTCCAATCTACAATCTAATCAGATGGTAGCTACTCTCAAAATCAAATAATAGAAAAATATGGTGGTATTATTGAGAGAACAAGTATTCAACCCCACCACAACTAAAATTATATCAAATTTGACATCAACAACATTACGTGTGACTAAAATTCTTGATATTCATTTGTTTCCCCGCCATTATACATTCCATTATCATTTGCCATTCTATTTTAGAAAAAAACCTACCATCTATTATTTGTACTTGTTTACCATCCATGGTTTTAATTTCATTTATAGAGGCTACAAGGATACCTTATCTTGATGTTTAAAGGAAACAAAATCAATGACCAATGAAGATCACTAAAGCATTCTTGACATCAAAATTTGTAGGGCATTTTTGATAGAGTAGCTATTTAGACAAGGTGTGGGATAGAAATTAACATGTTTGATTATTTTATCGGTATCATTTGTTGATTAGGATGTGCATCTCCCTATCAATAGGAACCACAAAATCAAAAACCACACCCAGACCAAAAACATGTACCATTCCATTGCCATTGTTACATATCCTTATGCCATTGTCATATACTCCTACCATTTACCCCATCACTTGGGGGCAACCCTCTTACCATTTTATTCAATCTATCAAAAAACATCTTTATATTTAGCAAGACCTTACCATCCTATCATTCCATACCTATCTATACCAAAGCTTATTTTTAGTCATCCTACCCAATCCTATTTTGATCTTGGTTCATTTGGTTCTTCTTGCACTTATTGTGAGGGGATTCTGATCAAGTTTCAATAATCAATCCAATCCATTTTTATAATGGTAGTCTATGAAATTAGTGTGACAATTGATCTGACAAGATATCTTTCATCCTATATTCAATTTTGTTTATGTGAGCCTAATTATAACCACCTATGGGTAAATTAGTATCTCACTGGTCTTGCTACTAATTATAACCACATATGGGAAGAGTATCATTGATCTATGCCATTTTATCCTAGTCATAGTTGCCTATGGGAAAACTAGGGGAAACACTTGTTTATCATGTATTGCTACATCACCTTGCCATCTATTTTCATTTGATTAGCCATTTGTCAGATTTGAGAACTTATTTGGACCTAGTTGGTTTTTTCTCACCTTTTGTGTGGATGGAATTACTATGACTTGTGGCTATTTTAGGGCTATGTGGGTCATGATTAATTCATGTTGAGGTCACGTCAGTCCTTCTTTCCATACACTCTCACCATTTTATGAACAACCTAAGCCAAATGCTCTCACCATTTTGTGAGCAAGTATCTTGTCATTCTCTAATGAGTTAAGATACCTCAAAATTCTAAAAACATTCATAACATTTCAAAAATCTAAAAATATTTTTCCTATCTAAGCTTAGTCAGTTATCTTCGATCTACCTTACTCGGGCATTGTCATTGTTAGGATGTTTTGTTTTCCTTTTGTTTTTAGGATTTCTGTTAATTTGTTTATTTCAAATTGTTTGTCTTTCTATTTGTTTATTTATTATCTTGCTTGTTTATTTGCTTTTATCACTATTTCCTTGACTCGGTCTATATGAATTTATTGGGTGATTCCTTGAGCACATTATTCTTGAGTCTATCTATATTCATACGTAAACATTGTCATCATGGTTTTTATCATTGGTGCATTATTTTTTAGTGTTTATTAGATCGGGAGTCAGTCCTTACATATATTTTGGGATAGTCTTCATGGTGTTCTATCATGAAGCCTACCATCACATGCTACAACAAAATTTATATTTTAGAATGTCTACAATCAATGGAGCTATAAAAGTTTCTCTTTGGTACCTTGGTAAAACCCTTCCATCTCACCCTTGATCAATATAACTCATTTGGCCATTCTAGTTGTATCATTGTTAATCAGGATGAGAATCTCCTCATTGATAGGTACAACTAAATCATTCACACTGATCAATCTTATTCTTCTATTCATCTATTTCATCACTTTGCACATGCTCATCTTTAATCTATATTGCAAGTTATATCCTTCAATTATGCTTGCTAATCATCCTTAACTAGAACAGAATCATCTTTAGCCAATATAAGTCCTCTTAATGATTATAACCGCATATGGGCAAATCATTATTTTGACTTTTATTCTTGATTATAACCACCTTTAGGCAAATTAGTATGTTTTTTACATCAATTCATGCAAGCATTTTATCATTTGGATTAATCTCAACCATGGGTTAATTCCACCTTTCTTCTTATTATTTTCAAGGGACTACCCATCGACAAATGTGATGGCCCCTCCCTTGAGGGGTCATCATCATAGGCTTCTCAAAACCCTTTGGAGCTTTGTTCTTTAGCCATCATCTTATTTTTGGCATTTTGAGAATAAATTGTTTTGCCTATGGTTTGCAACATCTTCCAAAATAGGATCAAATTGTAGACACCTAAAACTAGCCACCGATGGCCTCCAACCAGTCTTTTAACCAATTTCCACCAAAAATGCATAATTCAACCTAAAAACACTAAAACATGCTAAATGATGTAAAAATGGCATATTCAAGTGCTAATTTTGGCTAGGTTATCCTTAAATAGGGTAATGTAATTTATGGGCCAGCTAACTTTGATTAATTCATTTTGAGTCAAAATATCAATTTTACACCTAGGTGCTCTGGATTGCTCTTTTCTATCAAATCTTATGCACAATACACATGCCTTTGTTATTTGCTATTGGTAACATCCTAAATGAGATAATAGATCAAATGCATCTAACATCACCTTCCAATTCTAATGCAATCAAATTTTGGACCAATAATAAGACATTCTGATCAATTTAGGTAATTTGTGCACAAAGTGCTTAAACATGCTTAAGAGATAATTAAGCCAAATCAAGGCATACTTAAGAATTCCATGGAAATTTATTAATATTTTGTTTTAGAAATAAATATTGAATATCTACATCATCAGGTGACCTCATTTCTTGGGAAGACATTCCTAGGCCATAAATGCCACAAATATCAGGAGTCATGCCCTCCATGCCTCATCAATGCCTTCCATGATGTCCTCCATGCCTCTTAATTTCCCCTTATTCCAATTTCATGATGGGAATAATTATAAACTTAATTCCAAAAATTGAATTAATCTTCAACCACACATCTCAATCTCAGGATGGACAGTTCAAGTTTATTCTAGACATTCTCAAAAATCTATAAATAGAGAGGCCATGAACATCATTTCTAAGCTATTTTAGTGAAAATTTATAATGGGAAAATATCTACAAGGATCCATTTTAATTATTATTACCATGACAAATTAATTCCAAGCCAAGCCAAGCCAAAAGCCAAAGGTGCCAAGGAGAGATGGAGGCAACCAAGCTTCCATTTCCAAGGACTTCATGAGCACAAAACTAAGCAAGCCACGACTACAAAGGAATTTGGAGCATTCAAGGAAGGTAAAGGAATTATTGTGTTTTATTCCTTACTTTTTAGTTGTGTTTATCATTTATCTTTGTTAACTAAGCTCTCCCTAGTGTCTAGGCCTAGAGATGTTATGCTAGTTAGTGTGTTTCTTTCATTTTGTTTTCATTTTGAAACTAACCCCATACTAGACATCCTCTCTTGAGTCAAATTCCTAGATCCACAGGTACTCTTTTACAATGATGTATTGTTGAATTTTTGGTATTGAACAAGTCATGGCCTATGGTTAGATAATGGGATCCAAAGAGACTGGTTTTTTAAATTGAGATTCCACAAAAGTGGGAAAAAGGTCAAGATACAACTCCTTAAAGTCTAGCTTATTAGAGGAAGGATCTTAAAAAATAAGCATATGGTTGAGGTAATGATTTGCCCAAAGGTGGTTATAATGATTAAGAAGTGACTTAACAAATACTGGCTCATCAAAGTGAGACTCCTCAACAACATGAATAGGATTGGAAGGTGATTCATCACATGCTGACTTATCACAAATGGTAATTTGAATAGAAGCATCTTAAATTAGTTGGTTTTCTTGGCCTTGGTTTCTAATAAGTTAAAAAATACCAGTTTTGAACATAGCTTAGTCTTTGAATGATTGGATTGATTAAGGTTTTGATGGGTTTGGTATTGGATGAGTAATGGCCATTATGGGGCTTAGTTGCTTGCACAAGCCAAAGGACAAGGTCTTGGTATAGAAATGGTATGAAGTTGTGTAACCTGGTTGTTCATGCAAGCCAAAGGATAAGGGTCCTAATATGATAAGTTTGGGGTGTTGTGGATCCTGATTTTTCACACAAGAAAAAGGATGAGGTCCTATTATGATAAGATTGGGGTGTTTTAGAGCTTAGTTTCTCATACAAGCCAAATGATAAAGTCATAGGAAGATAAGGATAGGGTGTCAAGGATCTTGAGTACTTGCACATGCCAAAAGATGAGGTCCTAGAATGGTAATGGTATTCTTTAGATACTATGGAGTTTGGTAGCTGATATAATCTGAAGGAGGGTTAGCGATAGTTTATGATTAGATAATGAAAGGATGTCATGGAACTTGGTTACTTGTAAAACATAAAGCGTCTAAGTCCTCCTAGTAAACTATATCATCCCAATCTTGAGTTAGATCATAAGCTGGTTCTTGACTATGTTCTATGTACTGATTAATGTAAAGAGGGTATAGATCCATATCCTAAACAAAATTATCTATAGTTGAGTTTTCAATAGATTCCTCCTCACAAACCTCTTCATACCAATCAAGGTCTTGAGTTTGATTGTAAAATAGAATTTAGTGATAGTTGATTTGTGTGGCCATTCTATCATAACTTAGATTATATATGACTTCACCATAAGTGTAGCCAGACATAGCCACATAAATGATGAAAGTTTTGAAAACAAAAAGGCTTAGAGTTATATAAACTTTGAAAAAATAATGTCTAAAGGACAAAAAGTTCAAACATGGTCCAACTTGGTTAAAGGTGGAGCTACATATCCAAAATGGTTTGAAAGTGGAGCCATATCTCCAAATTGGTTTGTGCTAATATTTGGTATAAAATAGTCTCAATTCAAATGTTATACACATAAAATATCAGGCATCTAAATAAAAATTGGCATGTCGAAGGTCTAGGTCAAAGTTTTCCAGACAAGGTCTAATATAGGAAAGGGAAAAGAGTCTATAAGTATTTTATCAAAACATGAAGTCAAAAGCTAAGCTCAAATAGGATTTGCTAGGAATTTTGGCTATATGGCATCAAAATCTAGGCTTGAAATAAATGATTGATGTGATTTGATTTAATCTAACAAGTTTGGAAATAACTTTAACATAGACCCAACACATGAAATCAAACATAAGCATGATTAGTTGGCATAATCCATAAGGCAAAAGGCTCTTAGAGAAAGGCTATTTCTCTCAAGCAAAGGCATAAATAATGGTGAGGATAGGTGTCACTAAATAAACAAATAATCAATAGTCTTAAAATTTTAGTAATCAAATAACTAAAGTTATGCAACCCAAAAGAGAAAAATCTGTGTATCATCCCCATGAATTAAGGCCTAAACAACAATCAATCAATGCTTGAATCCAAACTTAAAAAGTTTAATTGAAAAATCAATGTTAGAGACTAGGATTTGAAAAAATAAGCTAGACAAGATTGGACAACATGACAGTGCATAAAAAAGGTCCAAATGGCATATGTGACATGGTTTTAAACAATGGAATTGGTATAAGTCAAATGATTTTTAAAATAAATGGAGTAGCATAACATCATAAGCTTACTTTAATGATGTGATTGAATGTTATGTTTTAAAGACTCAAAGGCACAAACTTGAAATCTGATTTGGGTAGCATAACAGTACCCATATCATTTAATTGATACATATAAAAACAAGTTTAGTAAAGATTTCAATGCACAAATGTCATGTAAAATGCCCAGTATAACACCTCCTTAACAAGGGAGTGGTTTATAAACAAAATGGTTTGGATGTGACTATAAACAAACACATTAGCTTTAGTCTCAAAACACTAAGCATCAAAATGATAAAATACAAGTAAATTATCCAAATTCCTATCAAGGATGTGACAAAGTGGGGTTGACTAAAACTAGTTAGTTTTCAATCATTCTAGATGGATTAGATGCATAAGACTTTCATGTCAAAATTCAAGAGACTTAATACATCAATTAATTCTATGAAACTTGGCTTGTTGTAAAAAATTCTAGCCAAGATGTAATGAAATAAATGACAAATAAAAGAACTTTAAAGGTTGTTTCTAGATCACCCAAGCCATGCGGATCTTGGGGAGAGCCTTGATAACTTATCTTATATGCATTTGGACTAAGGCACTTTATAATAAAATTGGCACTTTTGATCCTAAAATTTATTTAAAGGGGATAGATGCGAGAGCATACATGCACAACTCCATATTTGCTCAAACAAATCTAATCTAGATAAACAATTAATGACTTGCATAAAGTAGTGTATTCAATTTTAGAGAACTAAATGAAATGTATGGTGATGTTTTTTATCCCCTCAGCATTAAAATGTAAAAATAAAAAATATTGCACCAAAAATATTATATGAAGCAATAAACACCTACATTTTTTTAAGTCCAAAGTTTTAAGTGTTCAAGACTTAGCATGCTACATTTGTTTTAAGCACCAAATAACAAATGTGTGAAAATGAGCATATTCATTTTAGACCAATTTTGAAATGTACATGATTTTAACCAAGTTAGTTTTTAAACCCCAAATTGAAGTGTATGATTAGTTAAAAACACCCAAGTTAACTACCAAATTGACATTTCAATTTGCAAAAACAAGATTAGGACTGCCTACTTTGAAGCACTTATGAGATTGAGCAAATAAATTTTTAAAATAAGCTCTCAAGGTTTTCACATAGTGTAATCCCATGAATCTACAAAACCATGACTCAAATAGATAATATCACTATTCATATTAGATTAATAGAAAACACAATATCGTTATTGAAGATAACAATCCCACTATTCGGGTTAACAATCTTCTAAGTTAGGTCCATAATCCAATGATTCAGGTACACAATGCCATGAGTTAGGTCCACAATCCTACTATTTAGGGAGGCAAAATTGTTATTTGGGTTCACAATATCACAACTAAGAGAGTTGTGGTATTGTCACTTAACCTTAATGGTCTAGGTTGACTGCTAGTTATTTAGCTATAATACCATGACTCAGACAACAATATCACTATTATCAAATAACATTATTGTAATATCATGACTTGGAAGTTGTAAGATTTCAATATCACTACTATCAAGTACCAAGATTACAATATTGTTATTAGTGAATAGAGGGATTTTAATATCGCTACTATACCTATAAATAGAGAAAAACACTAATCCAAAAATAGCTAAAACATAATATCACAACTTGGAATTAAAAAGCCATGAGTGTCTTAGTGGTGGGATTGGGGTTCAAAGGACAAACCTGTGACTCCATAGTGACAAAACTGTGACTTTTAGAAAAACATATTTTTGTTTAAAATTTTACTCTCTTTGCTCCCACACTCCAAGATCCTGCATAAAAGTGGTTATTAGGTTTCTTTTAGGTGCTATTTGACTAAATTTATGGGATGGGATCACACCGAGAATGCCATTTATGAACATAGAATTGTAATAAGGGGATTTTAGTATGGTGTTATTGAATGAAACAAAATTCAAAATAAAATACACTAATGCTAACACCTTAAGCCTATCTCAAGGGGGGAGCATGATGAAGAATACAAATGAACAAAGTGAAAATAAAAATGAAGGAAAATTACCTTTTTTTACCTTGATGCTCTAATATTGTCCTTTGATTGTCTTGATTATATTGTGCCTAAGATTTCTTCATCAATGGAGTGTGTCTACCTTCATCTCCTCTTGGCACAATTTTCTTGGCTTGGCTATGGTTTGATGTTTGGGAATAATAAAATTGCATCAAGATGTGGCTTGAAGCTATTTAGGCATGGTAACTTTGGCTTGAAAGAGATTAAAATTTAATAGGCAAGGCCTCTTATTTATAGATTTTATAAAAATACTATAATGAACCTGAACCATCCATCTCAAGATGAAGATGTGTGGCTAAGAATCCATTCAATTTTGGAGGCAAAATTAAATAAATTCCCTCATAAATATTTGAGATATAGAGGCGTTAATGAGGCATGGGAGGGAATTTATTAGTCATGGGAGGGCTTAATCCTGATATTTTATGAATTTATGGCCTAAGGATGTCTTTCCAAGAAATGATGTCATTTGATGATGTAGTTAATCAATATAAATTTCTTAAAATAAATATTCAAAAATCTCCATGGAATTCTTAATTAGGCTCTTTATTTGAATTAATTATCTTTAATCATGATTAGTCAACTTTGATGTAAATATTGACCCCTGGTGCACAAATTGGTCATAATATCATGTTATTGGCTCAAAATTTGATTGGATTAGAATTAGGATGAAATGTTAGATTTTTTAGATCTATTATCCCATTTAGGATGTTGCCAATACAAAATAATAAAAGCACACATCTTGTGCAATAAATATGATAAGAAAGAGCAATTCAAAGCACCCAAGTACAAAAATATCATTTTGACTCAAAATGATCTGATCAAAGTTACTTGTCTCATAAACTTTATTGCCTCATTTAATGATACTATAGACAAATTTGGCACTTGTATATGACAAGTTCAAATCTTTTAATGCATTTTAGCATTTTAGGCCAAATTGTGCACATATGATAGAAGTTGGTCAAAAGCCTAGTTGGAGGTCATTGGTGTCTAGTTTTAGGTGTTTATAGGGGTGAGGGAGAGATAATAAATAATTAGAATTAATTCAAATTGGTAATTTGATGTGACCAAGTCCTTAATGTGATCTATGCTATCCAATCACACCAATTTGGCTTGAATTCAAAGCGAGTGGTTTATAAACATTAATTTTCACAAACCTAGGAGTCTTGAAAATGTCAAAAGATAATATAAAAGGCACAAAAACCTAAAAAAGGACTATATTTATACATTTATATCTATGAGGGATGGTTAGGATTAACTAGGATGAGGAGGGAATGAATATGGATTATGAGTGATGGGGGGAAGTGATAATGGATGATGAAGGAGTGATTAAGGATGATGAGGGACATTGAGGGTCAATAAAGGAATGATTAGGGATGATGAGGGAGTGATTAGGGATGATGAGTGATGGTGAGGGTCAATTAAGGACTGATTAGGGATGATTAGGTATGATGAGGGAGTGATTAGGGATGAGGGAGTGATTAGGGATGAGGAGGGAAGGATTAGAGATGATAGAGTGATTAAGGATGATGAGGGATGGTGAGGGTCAAAGAGGGAGTGATTAGGGATAATTAAGGAGTTATTATAAATGATGAGGGATGGTGAGGGTCAATGGGAGAGTGATTAGGGACAATAGGAAATGATAATAGAGTGATTAAGGGTGATGAGGGATGAGGAAAATGTGATTAGGGATGGAGGGACAATGAATAAGTGAAATTAACACAAAGTGGTTGTTTAATGTGTGCATGTCATCAATTTGAGCTATGTTTTATCAATTACATAAAGTTATCTTAAATTAAAAGTTATTGGTTTATTAAATTTAATTTTGACAAACCTAAGACTCTTTAAAATGGTAGCCAAAAATCTGGATGGCACAAAAATTTAAAAATGTCTATGTTTATCTTGTTGTCTATGAGGGATGGTGAGGGTAAATATGTACAAGGAGGGAATAATTATGGATTATGAAGGATTAGTTAGGAGTGATTAGGGATGATAAGGGATGACTAATGAGTGATTAAGGATGATGAGGGATGGTAAGGTTCAATGAAGGAGAGATTAGGGATGATGAGGATCAATGAATAAATGATTAGGGATGATGAATGATGAGGAGTTAATGATTAGGGATTATTAGGGATGAATAATGAATGATTAAGGATGATGATGGATGGTGAGGTTTAATGACAGAGTGATTAGGGATGATGAGGGAGTGACTAGATATGATGAGGGATGGTGAGGGTCTATGTAGGAGTGATTAGTGATAATGAAGGATAATCAAGGAGTGATTAGGGATGATAAGGGATGAATATAAAGTGAGTAAGGATGAGGGAGGGATAATGAATAAGTGAAATTAACACAAAGTGATTTTTTGATGTGCACAGGTCATCAATGTGACCTATGCTGTCCAAATCACCCCACTTTAAATTGAATTCTAAGTGATTGGTTTATAAACTTCTATTTTGAGAAACCTAGGACTCTTAGCAATGCCAACAAATAATTTAGAAGCACATAAACCCAAAAAATGACCATATGTTTATTAAAAATGGAGATTAATTATAAAATTTATGCCCTAAAATCTATAGGTTCAATACTAAGACCCTAAAAATACTTAAGTACTGACTAGATTAGATTTTGAAAAAATATCTCACATCAAAATGTGTGCAACTATGAGACCAACTCTATTAGATGTAGAGTGACACTAATTTAATATATCTACTAAAATAAATTTAAAATATAAATATAATGGAGACAAGATATTAAAAATGGGGGGAAAAAATGATAACCATGTCAATACTCATAATATTTATGTGTTGCAATCCTGATGTACAAATTTATAGTGGCAACTAGTTCTTTCCAAACATGTCATTTTAATCTTCATTATAAAGTATGCTTCTAAAGAAAAGAAAAGTTTATAAACATATCAAAAAATGTTGATATGACTTACAAATGTTTAAAAACTTGAAAAAATAACTACACAAGTGTATAGATGTATGTTAATTAAAATAATTAGTGAAAGAGATATAGGAGAAATGGAGACATGCCACATGTTGTTATAAATTACTTTGATGGAGTGTAGTAGACTATTTATATAATTGAATGTTGGGCATAATGTTTTTAAACTAGTATTAAAAGAGGATGATGAAAATGAAAGACATGTAAAATCAATAATTAATGTGCACATTGATAAATATCACTTAGAGTAACATGTACCACACATTAAGGATGTAGAGTCTTGGATGCATAATCCCAAAATTTGTAGAGTAGAAAAGTGGGAACTGAGAAAAACATGCACTATTATGTGGGTATGGCTTAGATTTTACAACATCCTAGAAAAATATAGTAAAAAGTTTGTGGACTTATATTGGGTGGAGTTACTATTATAAAAATCATTTTTTGATATAATAAAATACATTTGGAGATAATTATAATTTAATCATTAGCATAGCAAGTGGGTTATTGAAACAAATTATGACATTCAATGAGAAACAAAGGATGTAAATGAGGATACTAACCAACAAACACAACTAAACATGAGTAGGAGATGATATTGTGCCTACACCAATGATAATTTATGCATCTTTTTTAGATTGACATTTTGGGTTGAGAGGGAATTGATAGGTAAAAACCTTAGAATGTAGATAACCTAGGTGAAGAAAAAATGAAAAAAGATCTTAAATTCATAAGCATGTAAAAATAAAATGGCTTACTTGATATTTAATAAATGGAGTATAATTTTTGTTATGAAAACCTCAGTAAGAAATAAAAAATAACATTTGTTATAATTATTAGACATTATAACCAAGGACATATTACACCTCCATTGCCTTTTATAATATAAGGAATGGCAAGGACAAGAATTTTTTTATCTTATTGGAGGGATTAAACTATCACTTCTATAGTTATCACAACCACAATGTTTCTCCCTTATACTAATTGCTTTAACTATAGTTGTAGCATTTAACATTGGCATGCCAATAATATATACAACCTTATGAATGCTTCTTTCAAAATTCTGAAAATTAGAAGGAATAAGGTTAACAAGTTTTCAATAAGAAATATGACATGTTAGGTATATTTTGACTGATGAGATGATCTTTATAGGTCCAATATGCTTCAAAATATAGATTATTAACTATGACAATCATTTCTATAAAATGTTGATACATAATTTGGTGGAAGATATATGATTTTAGTTGGGGATTAGAGACAGTTGCCTCTGGTGATGGATAAATCTTCATATGAAAGCACAATATAACCAAAGTTATTATGGTAAAGCTTTAGAACTATTGTTACACTAGAAAATATTTTTACACAACAAGATCAAATTTAAGAACAACATTTTTTACAAATTCTAAAAAATCTAAGGGATGAGCATCCAATTTTGAAGATTGATGGTTGTTGATGACTAGAATTGATGCAACAAATGAAAATGTGTGTCAACATGATAAAAAAAAATTATGCATTAAATCAACATGTTACTTGAAGCAGTGCAACTAGAGGATGAAACAATAATGTTGTAAGATTGCATGATGAACAATTAGAACCTGAATTATTGATTTCTAATGGCACAATGGTGATGTTCACTACAAACTTATGGACATAATCAATGCTTGTCAATGGTTCACTCAATTATGTTTGAAGCATTTTCTATAAATCATGATTTACACTCCTTAATACACCTACTTATGTAATGGTTAAATTCAATGACTACACATGCATTCCTTTTTGTTGATGCAATTTCAATCACTTCTATAGAAAGGGGTAATCTATGTCAATTACTTTTGAAATTGGCATGAGGATTGATAATTCATATACCACATGGCTTAACACTTAAAAAAATTACAATTGATATAGGAATTATAGAAAGATAAGGTTTGAATTTTGTTACTATATAAAATGTCAAAGCATTACATGGATTGAGAATCTCACCATCTTTCAAATATGACCAGTTTGAGAGATTGAAGAGTGAAAGAGGAATAGAGAAAATAAAAAAGGAAGAACAAAGACTTCAATCATCAGAGGATCAAATGTATAAAGTTTGTATATCATAACCTTATTGTTATAATATAAAATATATTATAGATATACACTCATGGTTTACTAATATTACATTACTCTCCATTTCTAATTTTTATAATTGTATTAAATGAATTGAAAATAAATATAAAAAATATTTGTATTATATTTATTGTCATGAATAATAAATATTTAATTTTACTTTACATGACAACACATGTACTAGCATATATGTCTTAAATAAATTTATATAAAATATGTCAAAAATCTAATATAATATAATTTCTTAGAATATATGGTACAGCTACGTTCACCTTTGCCAAAAAACTTCAATATGTTAAGAGAAAACTGAAATATTGGAACATAAATTGTTTTGGTAATCTTCACATTATGAGGAGAAAGGTGCAAGACCAACTTGATGTGGTGACCAGACAGATTAGAGACCTCAGCATGTCTGCAGAGCTCCGTATGGCAGAATCTCAAGCATCCAAGGTTTTAGCAGAATGGGAACTTTGTAAAGAAATCTTCTGGAAGCAGAAGGCTTGGATAGACTGGCTCCAAGAAGGGGACAAAAACATGGATTTCTTCCATAAGTCAGTTCAGGCGAGGTGCAACAAGAACTTTATTGCTTCCCTGGATGGTCCAGATGGAACTCGTCTATCTTCTTCTCAAGCTCTTGCTGGAGAAGCAGTTCGGTATTACTCTGTGCTTTTTTTAGAAGAACTGCGGCCCCCTAGGATGGCATAAAATGCAATGCTTTCTTGTATCCCCCAAGTGGTCACCCCGAGAATGAATGATTCTCTGATGCGGCCTATTGATATGGCTGAAGTGGAGGGAGTGGTTTTCAGTATGAACAGAGGTAAAGCTTCGGGACCTGATGGCTTCCTGGTTGAATTATTTCAGGACTTCTGGAACATTATCAGCCAGGATCTTTTGAATGTGGTGCAGGAATCATTTTCCAATAAAGAAATGCTCAGGGATTTAAATGTAACTTTCCTAGTCTTGATTTCGAAGAAAGATCAGGGAAATCAACTGGATTTTTTTAGGCCCATTACACTTTGCAATGTGGTCTATAAAATCATTACCAAGCTCATTGTGGAACGGCTAAAAGTCTATCTTCCCATGGTTATTTCTGAGGAATAAGGGGGTTTTGTTGCTGGCAAGCAAATCCTGGATTAGGTCGCCATTGCTTTGGAACCTATTCATTCTATGAGCACCTCTCATGAACGTGCTATGTTTATCAAGCTTGATTTAGCTAAGGCTTATGATAGAGCTAGTTGGAGCTTCCTGTAAAAAGTCCTGCTGGCATTCAACTTCAATCAGGCCTGGATCTGTTGGGTGTTAAGCTGTGTTACCATGTCCTCCTACTTGATCCTCATTAATGGAGAACCCACTAAGCTTTTTGGAGCTTCTAGAGGTCTTCGCCAAGGGGACTCACTATCTCCTTACTTATTTGTTATTTTGGCAGAAGGGCTGGGGCGGCTTATCAAGTTTCGAGTTTCTTAGAATATGGTGCATGGGTGGCAATGGAGCAATGGTGCTACCATGTCCCACCTCCAGTTTGTTGATGATACTATCCTAGTAGGAAGAGCACGGATTCAGGAAGCAGAGGTTTTTTGAGGCACCCTTGACGTTTATTTGGAGGCATCCGAGCAAAAAATTAATGACCACAAATCCTCCATTTTTTTTTAATACCCCTGTGCCTATACAACGGAGGATTGCCACCATCCTAAGATTTTAGATCCAATCTCTCCCTTTGATCTATTTGGGGATTCCCATTGTGGTGGGAAGGTAGCCAAGATTATTCTGGCAAAATGTACTTGACAAACTTAGACAAAAAGTCAATCATTGGACTCATAGATGGCTGTCTACTGCTGGGAGGGTCACACTCATGTAATCGGTGATCCAGGCTATTCCTATCTATCATTGTATGATTTAGGCTGCCCCTATGTACTTTCTCAAAGAATTTGATGCCCTCTCTCACCAATTCCTTTGGAGCAGCAACTTGCAGAACACCAAATGGAGCCTTATTAATTGGGATATTGTCTGCTGGTCAAAGAAGGATGGAGGCCTTAGCTTGCGCTCTGCTATCCTAGCCAGCCAAGCTCTTGCCACCAAACTGTATTGGCATTGGTGCTCCAATCAAGTGTAGCTTTGGGCCCGCATATTGACTTGTAAGTATTTCCTGGGGGTGGAACCTTCAGATATCCCAAGGCTACCTCTTGAAGGTGGGGATCCATAGTGTGGCACACCCTCAAGGTGGGAGCCCAACTGGTGAAGCGCAGCTTATTCTGGATTTGTAATAGAGGCAGGGAGGCTCTCTTCTAGAGTGACTCATGGGATGGCCCCCCCACTCTTATCCTCCCATCTGCATCTTCAATGTTTGAGTGATGCTTTTCAGGCTGCTGGCTGGTATACTATTGCTCACTATAAGGAAGAGTTTCATATGGGTAGAACTATTGGACTCAAGTGGAAATGCTCCTCTGATTGGCCATCGAGGGGCTCACTGGAGGAGTGTATGGAGCTATCACAGATCCTTGCTTCCAGAAGATGCAACTCCCTATAAGGGCATGGTGTTTTAGTTTGGGGAGGAGATCCCACTGGACACTATTCAGTTTCGGCTGGCTATATGGACCTGACAAAGCAGATTTTGGGTGAGGTAAATTTATTTTGGGCCAAGAAGATCTGGAACCAGATTACGTGGCCTAAATGTAATTTTTTCCTTTGGACCTTAACTTATAATAGGTGTCTTACTTGGGACAACCTTTGCAAACAGGGGTTCCAGGGACCATCCAGATGCGTTTTATGTTGCAGCAGAGAGGAGACTGGGACACACCTCTTTTTCCATTGTCCTTTTGCCAAACAAATTTGGCACCTCTGGTGGAGTGCATGGGGATGCCCCTCCTGGCATGCGTCTTCACTTCCTAAATTTTGGAGCTGCCTGGGCTATTCTCCCTCTAATGCTTCGGTGTTACAGAATGCATGGCTGGCAGGACCCTCATTCATCTTGTGGAATATTTGGCTCAAAAGGAACAGGTGCATTTTTCATGCTTCTCAGCTGGAGCCTGGCGTCATTTGGGTTAAGATCACCAATTCGTTGCAAGAAACTCTTTGGGGTAAGAGTAACAAGGGCGCGGACCTGAGCCTAGCTGATGTTAGCATTCATATGCACATTTTTTTGTGCCTAATGCTGGCCCCTGCCTTGCGCCTCCCACATGCCCAAGGAGAAGAAATTGGTAGCAGGCGCGGTCAGTGGATAGAAAGGGACGTTGGACTCCCCCAGGTGCAAGAATTATCAAATTCAATACTGGCGGCTCGTCACGTGGAAACCCAGGAGAAGATGGCATTGGAGGCATGGGGCGAGATAGTTCAGGTAATATACAGTTTATGTTTTCAGTCTATAAAGGCTGGTTCACAAATAATCTAATGGAAGCCTTGGTGATCCTGGAGGCGGTGCAACATTGTTGCCAACATGGCTGGCTTAAAATTATCTATGAGTCAGATTCGCAAGTTGTGGTTAACCTGTTAAATAGTCGAAAGTTAGATAATGTGGATTGGCAGTTGGCTGGGATTGTCCAACAGATTCTTCAGTTATGCATGGATTTGGATTCTGTGATTTTTAAACATATTCCTCGGGAATGGAATGGGATTGCTGACCTTCTTGCTAAGTGGGCCTCTAAGCAGGGTCTGGGTTGGAATATCTCTGACCAAACGCTGCTGCCTTTGGATCTCTTTCAAAAACTGGCTCAAATGATTGACCAGGAGAAAGCTTTGTAATTTTTTTTTGTCTCTGTCTGAATAAATTTTTACCCCTTTTAGTTAAAAAATTTCTTAGAATATGATATCTAAGATATATATAGTAGTTTTAATTTCATTTTTATTTATTTAATTGAATTAATAATTCTTTCTATTACATTATTTTTATTTTTTACATTCTTTTTTATTTTTATCTATTTTTTTTTTATCTTTTTGATTTAAGGGTAAACATACGAGTTTTAAAAGGCCCCAAGCCTTGTACAATAAATAAAAAGATTTAACATTGAAACTCACTTGAAACACCTCTACCAATAGCATTCTTAGATCAAACTAATAAACCTATGTCTTTTACACTACTAATCCTTAAAACATGCCTAATCAACAAACAGTCAATAACAAAGCCTATTATTTTCTGCATTCAACCCAACAAAACTCAACCTGTCAAAAACAACAAGGAACCTTCTAGGTAGCAACTATCAATAGACTAAGACCCTCCCCCAACGTCTCTTTTTTGTGGGATATAAAGGTCATGCTAATTGATTCAAGGATCATTGAATATTTTTTTTTCTTTCTTCTTACATACCTTGATCCAGTTCCCCTCTTCTTCTAAAATCATTGATTCCTTAGAGACATGTATAGCGATTTCAATTTAATTAATGGGTTGGAATTTGTCATGTACAGCTTTAGTTGTTTTACCCTTTGTTATGACAACTTTGGGTTCCGCCCTAAATCTTGCCTCCTCAAGCTTCTCTTCTAATGTGTTATTAGTCCCTAGATCAATGGGAACCTCGCTTGTTCCCTGTTGATCAACATTAGGGTCTTCCGGAGACAAATCTTCATCATCTTCCTTCGTATTCATAATGAGAAGATAAAGAAAAACGTCCTTGCACCAAAACGACTCCGCCTTCTTCATGGATCTGCAACACTCCGTAGCCATATGACCAGAGTCAAAGTATCTATGACAATGAAACAACACCACCTCGTAATCCAGAGGTTGTTTCCAGAGCATATTTCCACTTTCAGTTCAATATTTGATGGTAACTCAGAGATATAGATACCGACCAGAAATCTACTTTTTTTATTAATTAGTTAATTTGTTTTAGTTTATTAATTATTAAGATGTAACAAGGAATCGATGGAATTCAACAAGTTGTTTTTGAATTTTTTATGGGAGTGCTATTTACAGTTCCCGGCTTCCCACAGTAAGTGGGAAGATATTGAAGAAACCCTCAATTTCAAGTCAGAACAGATGACTGCCATATCAACATTTACGTTTTGTCTGGCGATCGTAGTGAACTGCTAGATAAGGCCGGCGAGATAACTGAGAGGGTAGTGCAATGGGCATGAAGGAAATGAACATCACCTGCAACTGCTCCAGCCCATTCCTTCAATATTTTTTCATGTAATCTGGATCTTCTACATGCCCGTCAAAATCAGTATAATAATTTTTAATGTCCTCTTTGCCACAGACTCTCTCTTCGATTGGCGTTTGTTGTTGATCTCTCAGGAGATACCATGGCTTGTCCATAACCAGCAGCTCTACGCTTCTGTTATCCACGCCCAACATGGCCAATGCTTCTACACAAATCTCATAAAAACACATTAAAAAAATTTGTTAAGAATGATGCTGGATTGGAATCCAAAAACAACAAATATTTATAATTGAATTGAGCGCCATAAGCCTCGGGAGCAACGTGGTGGGACGCGTGACGAGTTTAATTGTGCCAATTCGAAATTTGGGGTTTCTTGCAGGTTAAGCCTTCGATGGTTCCCGGAAGCTGCAAATAAAAACATAACAACACGCAAGTGAACGCGCAACAGAAGGCGTAAAATTTTGATGGGAATTGACAAAATCGGGAGGATACGTCTAATGGCAGGGAGGTCAAATTTTACCCCAAAAGTTTTTAAACTGAGGACCTTTACGTTAGAAATGAAACACAACGGTGAGGCCATACTATCTAAATATAATAATATGTTCAACAACAAAACAAAAGCTGAAGAAAATTAATCACAAAACAATTAAAAAGTAGCAAGGAAATAGTTTCACCTGCCAAGATTTTCTTCGAGAATTGTTGCCCAACCAACAAAACAAAACAAGAAAGAAAACAACTAAGAGTCTCCCGAGAATTTCTTTGTTAGATCTAAGAGACATTGTCATGAGTTTCAAGCCCTATTTACCTTTCTCTTTCTTTCTATTACTAACAATTTTCCATTCTCCTTTCTCATGATTTCGCAATATTGGGATGGAGATTTCCAAAAATTCCACTTGATTTTGTGTTTGCGCTGAGTCAAACACACCTTGTCTTTAGAAAGGAGTCTGGGCTGATGAATTTGGTCTATTATCAGCATTTTTATTAGTCCTCTCTTGTAACACAAGCCCCCCTCTTTAGTCATTGCCTTACAACATAATGCCTCATTTTTTGGTTCTGCTCTAATGCTTCCAAAGGGTTCTCTAGAATTAGATTCGATCCCTCACTCTCACTTCCACTATCATTCATAGCTAGAACTGTAAGATGCTCAATTTCTATTTTTCCACCATGATACCAGATTCTTGAACTTCAAGTTTGGGCAGTCATTAACAAGATGCCATGTTTTGAAACATCTTCGGCACCTAAAAGGGATTCTTTCAAAGTCCAAGGAATCAACCCATTTTTTCCCCACCCCTAGTGCTAACTAAGCAGGTAGATCTTTTCAAAAATCAATAGAAACCAAAATATGTGCATATGTGGAATGTCTCTTGTCATCAGTGAATTTATTATCAGTCCAAAATTTGCCTATTATATTTCCAATGGTAAGAAACACTAAATCATCCCAAAACTAGTGAGGATGGTTTGGGAGCCTAATCTAAATTGGTTTGAAGTTGAAGATTTCAGTCTAGACATTAAGATTTGGGTGCTAGGGTTTTACCAAACTGATATGATTGTCTCAGTTCCAAATAGAGTCTTTGAAAACAACCTCTTTATCTTCTCCATAATTAAAACCAAAATAAAAAATCCTTGAAAACAAGGGCAAATCTTTATTATACCTTCAACCAAAGGTTGCCATCGGGTTGAGATCCACTCATGTAATGCAGGTAATGTTGACCAAAACCTTTCAAATTTATTAATCAGTCCCTAAGAAGATAGCCATTCTTCCCTCCCAACAATAACTTCAATATCTTGTTTATTGAACAAAACAATAGGGGTATCCTTTACTGGAATCAAAGGAGAGCTTGATCCTCCTACCACAACTTATGATCTTACTCTTGGTGAAAGCCCTGTAACTTTCTAATCTCTGAATTTGGTCTATGTTCTTGCCTTCAAAATCATGAGATCGGCCATCCCGTGCCTCCATCCTCTTACTGTTTCAAACTCAATTTGATCCATAGAACCCTGTTTATTCAAAGATTTCAAGTGCCCCTTACATACAGTCATGGATGTGAACTTGGAGATATTGGTTGGTGATGCAAAAAAAAATGGGCCAATTTTTGGAGGCCATAACTTTTGATCCGTAGCTCCATTTGAGTTTTTACACATTCCAAAATGATCGTCTCAAAAAGTTAGTTTCTGCCCTAAGTGGCACTTTCCATTTAGAGGTGTTTTCAATATTTTTTGGAGGCCAAACATGATCATCTGAGGGTCTAAAAATGTAGTTTATTGATTTGTTCAAGATTTTTCTATTTTTAGAATTCGTACATTTTTAAGACCAGATATGAACTTCAGTTAAAATTCATCCAATAGGATAATTTTAGTGTTTAGAGTATTTCAAGACATTTTTAGAGTTACACACGCTTGCATGCGAAACTTACTAAAAATAGCCGCTGCTAAAAATATAATTGTTTTTTAGATTTTAGTTTGAATTTTTGTATGTCAAATCTATTTCCGAGTTGAGAATTATTTAAGCATGGTTTGGGTTGTAATTAATTTAAGGAAATCAATATGAATCAGTTTTAAGTATTGTTTCAGATCTTGGCTTATTGGTAATTTTATTGTCTTTATAGTTTTTGGGTTCATTAGCTCGGATCTGACCAATAATTCATTAACTATTAGATCTAGGCTTGCTACCCCTTCCCCTCTATTCTATGTTGGATCTGCCTCCATTTTTAGTCGGTAGGTGAGACCCAATAATGTCTTTTGTCTTATGCTTTTACATCGCCTTATTCATCTGGTCACCACTCTCAGATCCATCAGCTCCATTCACAAAAACATCAACTCTCTTCTCTCCACTGTCTGCAGATACTATCCTCTTCATCTTAACAATATTTAACATAGAAGTTATTTGAGAAGACAATAGGAATAAACCTATAGGTTTGCCATTGTATCAAACATATTATACCTAGAAACTTCCCAGATAGTAAATATAATAGGAAATTATAGGGTCCCTTATGGGTTAGTGGTCTTTTTTTAATACATTTGTGCAGTAATATGGTCCTAATTTAGATTTAATAGGTCTATAAATACATTGGTACGTTAATGCATTTTATGTTGGGATCATTTATGATCGAAAGTAATTTATTAATTAATTTGTTTTAGTGGTTGATGGGTTCGTTACCCGTGAGTTGATTTTCTTTAACCAACTTTCCATAAGCTATTTAAATGCTTACATTATACAAAAATAAATATTTTTTCAATTGAATTTCTTGAATATATTTTCTTTGTTATTTCTTCATCCTAGCCTATAGTGGTATTAGATCCATGAAAAAAAATTATTGAAGGAGGATAGAAGAAATTTAAAAATCTTGGTTATAGTTCTGACAAAATTGAAGAGGAGCATTAAAGTATTCTAGAATCTAATTGCTGATATTATATAGATATTGCAGTGGATGTAGTTAAAATCATTGAATAGCACATCACTATTCAACCATTGGGTATTATAGTATCATTACCTTGGTTGCTAAAACACATTGATAGCTAGTCAGAATCCCATCACCAGTAAGAATCCCATCACATCTCAGATCATTTTTTGAAGTTTCCTATTTTTTATGTTTATTAACAGAAAAATGGAGTTGAGCCGAGGTAAATAAAGAGGTAGTTAGAAGCTTTAATCCCCATTTGGTTGTTTTAAAACCCTGAGAAGGGAAGACATAGAGTAAATACATTGAAAGAGAAACACTAGGGGTCATGGGAAGACATAGGAAAGAGAAATATTGTAGAAGGAAAACAATGAACCAACTAACAATAGAGTTCAGTTTAGAAATTGAAGAATATATGACAAGATAAAAGTCATAGTAAATATATTTAATTTTCTCCTATTTTTAAAGTCTACAAAATTCTATGTGGTCTCCACTAGCAAAATATTCACAGAAAAATTACATTTGATTTTCCATAAAAATAGCAAGACTAAGCAAATAAAATTAAGTTAAATATATTTGGTAAATACTTTTTAATTTTTCTCACTTCTAAAAACTTGATATTATTTATAATATTGTCCATTCATAATTTAAATTTTCATGAAGAGAGATTATCAAATATAATTTTGATAGTCACTTTCCTATGGAAAGTTCGGGTGTTCAAAACCCATTAATGTATTTTTTATCAATTTTTTTTTTTAAATCTTATTTTTTTATAAATGAAGCTATAAGGATAAAACAAGCAATGAAAGGATAAGTTGTAATGGATAAATACTGGTGTAATATGATGTATAAGGTGTAATCCTCCTTTACAAGTCCAAAGAATCTCTTATAATTGGAAGTTATTTCGAAGGTAAAGGTATAACCTTAATAACATTCCTTATTTTTTGATTTTGTACCATAGCTAAAATTGTGAGCTTAATTTCTAAAAATGGATGCTTAACTCCTAAAAATTATAAATAATGGTACATAAACATGGAAAATATATTAATCTTTAACAACTTGTGGGAAGTAGTTGAAAAACAACCAACATTAGCCATCGATGCCACAAAGCTTACCAAATATCATAAACATGACAAGCGTGCCCTTATTTTATTGAAATCAACTTGCGATGCACAAGTTATGATGCACATAGAGGCCATCAAGTCTAAAGATTGAAAAGAATGGAAATATATAAAAGAGTTATATGATTAAAAAAAACCTACTTACAAAAAAATTAATCTTTTTATGTAGTTGCTCAATAGTAAACTAACAGATAATGAAGATGTTTTAGAATATGTCATAAATTAAGAGTTTGAAACAAGAATATGGCACTACTTGTGGAAAATTTGATGATCAAATGCTCATTTCTATTGTTTTGAATGGCCTTAGTCCTAGATATAGAAACTTTTTATAAATGTTACAGCTTAGTGATAATATTAACAAATCTACTTTTGATTCCATTTGTGAGTTGTTCACTCAACATGAATGATAATTTGAAAAGAAGAAATAAAAACCTACTGAGGAGGTTTACTATACCAAAATAGGTAATCCATTATATGAGCATAACAAAAAACATTATTTGAAGCACTCTTTAAGATATAAACACTCTTTGTAACATACTTCTAGATATAAGCATCATTATGAACATAGGGATGATTCTGATTCTCTAAAGCATAGACATCATTTTGGTTCTCTAAATCATATACATCACTCTAGTTCTCAAAAGAATGAGCATTATCAAAAAAATTCACATGGACACAAGCACAAGCACATGCATTCTTCTTCATTTGGCTATTCTTGCTCTAGTTATAGTGGGTGTGAGAAAACATTCTACAATTCTGGTAGCATAGGACACCTCTCAACAAAGTGCCCCTATAAAAGGAGGTCCTATCAACATCAACAGAAGGTAGAAGTAAACTTTAATGGTCACTCCAATCATTTTGGTTACTCTTCTAGTTCCTCTTATGGCTATTCTTCTACATATTATTTTGATGGATGGAATGACTATGAATTTTTTCTCCATAGTTGATGACTATATATTTTGATATGGTAACACATCCATCTTATGTGAGCTACTAGGATCGAGATTGATATTTGATGTAGTAGCATTTTTTGGCTTATGTACTTTGCTTTTATAGATCTAGTGTTGATATGATCTTTGATGTAAAGAATTTAAGTGGTTTGTACTTGACTTATTTGTTGCATGGCTTCTCCCCTCTCACATAATAGGGGGAGAATATATTCCATATTAGTTTTTGATCAATCATTACTGGTTTTGGTATGAGTCAACATTGAGTTGTTAGCATTATTAGTGCTGGACAAAGGTCTATGGGAGATGTTGGCAATTCTTGGGAATCAGTTTGATATTTACCATACATAGTATTAAGGCAATCACTTTAGATGGATTATATGTGAGGATCGATGTAGTTGGACAAGGCATGATCTTATTCTACTTCATTATGAATATGATTAGGGTATTGATCAATCTAAGATGCACAATATACCAATTGTAGTTATAGCAGAGTCTACTTGGATGACTCACAGTTCATTGCTTTAGTCTTTATATACCTCTTTGGATGAAGGGGGAGTTTGTTGGGATCATTTATGATCTAAAGTAATTTTTAATTATTTTGTTTTAGGTGGTTGATGGGTTGGTTACTCGTGAGTTTATTTTATTTAACCAACTTTTTATAAGCTTTTTAAAATGTTTACATTATACAAAAATAAATAATTTTTCAATTGAATTTCCTAATTATATTTGTTTATTATTTCTTCATCTTGACCTACATTTTAAATACAAGTAATCAATGAAATTGTATAGATAGGGCATAAAAAATAATAAGGAAATATTAAAAAGCATATAGATATTATTTTCATTGTATTCTATTAAGTATTTTAGAGGAAATCAATAAATATTTGTAGTATTATAGATCATTGTAATGACACAATTGCATTACACTATATTGGTTTTCGGAATTGTATTTTACTTGGTGTATTGCCTTTGATAATGCATACCATTGAGGGGTTTGATAAATAGACAGTGCTTATAAACCTTGCTGATGTTGAATACAAGCCCCAAAACAAGGTCTTTCACTTATCATTCACAAGTTTCATTTCCTTATTTGGGTTTTAAGAAGAGAAAATTATTTGTGAGAGATGTGAAGATTAAAAACATTGAGCAAAGTTTTTGAAGGCCTAGAATTAATGAACACAATTTTCAAATTAGATTATGGACATTTGTTATTTCATAAAAAGTTAAGAATTTATAGTTGTTGGAGTAAAAAATATGGAGTGTGAAATTATGAGGAGTTGAGTTTAGGGTGTATCAAGTTTAGGATTCTCACTAAGTTTACACAAAAATATTAATTCTTTGTGAAAGCGTAACAACTTTTTCCAATTTTTGCAACTCAAGATACTTCTCTAAACCTTTTCCTATTAAATCTTTTAATGCTTTATTCTATAAAATAAGAATATTAATTGGGTCATTTTTTTATAAATTTAATTAAATGTATATGTTTAGTATTGAATTTTGATGTAAAATCCTCTTTCAAATAATATGTGACATTATAGATAGATTCAATGAACTGTTTTAGATGATCATTCAATTTTTGAGAGGCTCTCCCCTCAAGCTTTTAATGCTCTTGTAAGTCACCGCAAACATGGCCAATGGTTCTACACAAGTCTTCAACTTAACAATGAAGAAAAAAATTATACATTATCCCTCCATTTCCATGGGGTATCTCTCCATTTCCCTCGTGCTTGTATGAAAACTATATGTCTTACTGGTCAAGTTTTACATCATCCCTGGAAGCCTCAAGCAAAGAAAATAATACACAAATGTAGCTAATCTAAACCCACTAAGAACAACAACATAAGTGATAAATTTTTTAAAGTGAATTGACTAAGTCAAAGAATATATGTATGGTAGTGTGTCTATGGTAAAGAGATTGAATGCAGTTTGGGCAAATTTTACAGCAACATTTTTTTTGGGTTGATAGATATTAATTTTACAATACCAGTAATTCGAGAAGATAAGGAGAGGTGAACTAAATGAGAATAAATTATCATAGTATTTTTTATTTTAGAAATAAATAGAAAGTAGATTTATAATGCTGAGTAAGTATACATTTAAATCATGGAGCTCTTTTTGTTTAATGGTCATAAGTAAGGGGCATCCACACCATCAAAATCAGCCAAGGCACTTTCCTTTGACTATCCATATCAAATATTTAGAGAGATTTATCCCTTGATAGATGTACATAAACAACCATCATCCTCAATATAAAAATTAAAACTACACTAAAAAAAAAACATAAATGATAAACACTTCAATAAATTTTAAAAAAGTTATATTAAATTATGTTTATAAAATTTATTATATATAATACTTAAATAAAATTTAAATTTAAAATAATAATATTTAATAAATAAATTTTATTGAAATAAACTTTTTAAAAAGAATATATTCCATATTTTGAAACTCATTATTAAATCCTCAAACCCATCCTTAATCTAGATGGTATCCTCCATTTGTTTCCTTTATCCATTTTTCTTTTTCATTTTCTTAGTTTCCGATTCTTCTCTTTCAAAATTTGATTAATTAACAATTTTAGGTCAATCTAATTAATTAATATTATTAACTAATAAAAATTTAATAATAACTTATTTAATTATTTTTCTAATTTTAATTATTTAATAAATCAATTTTTAAAAAATTATATTATTAATTTTTACTTTTAATTAATACACATTTAATTTTAATTTATTTTAATTTTTTTAAAAATTAAATTAATTATTTTTATTTAATATTATTTTTTTAATTTTTAATTTTATTTTTAACAAATTTTTGACCAAAACATAAAGTTTTGAGATACACTCGAGTTCATGATAACCAAAAACCATTACTAAATCATTTAACCAACACACCCACATTTTATTAGCTATTTTATTTTTACTTTTATCTTTATTTTTATTTTTGTTTACTTTTAAATTAATTAATCAATTCATTTCAATTTGTTTTTTAATTGCTATTCACTTTTGATCAGTGTTCACTTTTGATCAGAGTTATGAACCAATCTGGGACACAATCGAGGCTCAAATCCTCAAGTGATCATCTACCACATGTACTAGATATACCAATAATAGCCAAAACTAGTTCAAAAATACCAACAATGACCATAACCGACCCACGAATACCAATGATGACCACACACAACCTCAGATACCTCATTCAAATTTTAATCTAGGTGGGAATTGAAACAACCAAGCTACATTACCAACTCACTCACATATTTTATTTCAATTTATTAATAGGATTTTTATAATATTTTTAAAATATAATTTAAATAAATATTTTTATTAATGTTTTATTTATTTTGATCCTTATTTTTACATATCATATTATCTTTTTTATTTTAATTACTTAATTAATTAATTTCTTTATTTTAATTATTATAAACTACTATTTTAATAAATATTAAAACTTCCTTATTTATATTATAAAAAGCATATTCTCTTTTCTTTCTTATTTCATTCTTTTCTTCCCTTAAAAACATACTCAGTTTTTACACTCCTCGACCCAAAACTAAAATTTATTAAATATTATTAGTCCTGAAGGAAGGAACTATAGGAACCATTTGGTTCTAATTTGGAATTATTTTTCAAACTCTTGGCCAATTAGATGACATGGATTAGTGTGCCAATAAGGAAATATTGAGCTTTTACAAAGTATAAAAGCAATTTTTTTAATAGAAAAAAATATATTTTGTGAAAGGTGATTGGTTGATGTTTTTGGCATGTTATTGGCCACTTTTCTTTGATGGAGATTGGGCATTAACTTTTCTACTAGGTGTGTACATTGAAGGTTGTAATGTTATGTTTGTTCATGCAATGTGAGTTGCTTGGTTTGATGGAGTCATATTGAATGTCCGATTAATTAATTGGTTTAAGTTGGAATTAGTTTTCAAACTGTTTGCCAATCAGATGACATAGATTAGTGCACCAATAAGAAAATAGTAATATTTTATAAAGTAGAGTAGCAAGTTTTTTAATGAAAAAAAGTGATTTTATGTAAGGTGGTTGGTGGGATTTTTTTGGTGTTATTGTTCGCCTTGCTTTATTTTACACTTGACATTAACCACTCTGTGAGGTTTGTACATAGAGGATTTTAATGTTGTATTTTTTTGCACAATATGGGTTGCTTGATTTAATGAAATCACATTGAAGAACCTATTAATTCTTCAAGGAACATGGCGATGGGTTATAGACAATTGGAAGTTTGTAGAATCTTGTTACTATTTGGTGGGTGCATATGCACAGTGATCTAGATATATTTGTATATTTTATTGCCTATAGCCATGGTGTGATTTCAAATCCTGGTGATGTTGGTGTCTACATGTAACTCAAATATCAATAGGATTATTACATTTTGTTTATGTTCTTAGGTTTTTCAAAAGCTACATAGGTATGAATTATTTTTGGTGGTATTGTTGATATATAAAATATAATCTTTGTTTCATTAGTAGTTTAGATGAATGGTTATTTAATTCTATGAATATTCGTAGTGGGTATTACTTCCACCTATCTCTTACCACTTTTTAATAGGATATTGTACCAAATTTATGCATTTTATCATGTTTTGGGTTATGTTATCAAATCCCCATTGGAAGTTTGTGAAAACATTTTGTTATTCGGTGGGTGTATAGGCATAGTGCTATAGATAGATTTGTATGTTATGTTTCTCATAAACATGGTGAGATTTTGAATCCTGGTGGTGTTGGCACCTATATGTAAGTTGTGTTGCTTGGGTTTTGTGAAAGCTACATAGGTATGGATTTTATTTGCTAGTATTATCTATATATAGGAGATGATCTTTGTTTTATTAGTACTTTGGATGCATGGTTATTTTGTTCTATGGTTATTGTTTATAGGCATAGTGCTATAGATAGATTTGTATGTTATATTACTCGTAAATGTTGTGTGATTTTAAATCCTAGTGGTGTTGGCACTTATATATAAGTTGTGTTTCTTGGGGTTTTTAGAGCTACATAGGTATGGATTTTCTTTGCTAGTATTATCTATATATAGGATATGATCATTTTTTTATTAGTACTTTTGTAGAAGGTATTACTTGTACCTATCTTTTACTATTTTTACATGGGATATTGTACATGTTTTAATCATTCTTTAATGTTTTGAGCTTTGTTATGAAATCTCCATTTTTTTACTATATGGTAGAAATATACCATTAATAAATGAGGTGTTTTCAAAGATATATGTAATAATTTTGGTTAAGGATTAAATTAGATAGTTGACCCTAATTGTGGTGGAAGTTGTTTTTGCATTTATTTTAATTTAATTATTAATATGGTTCATGGTATAGATAATACATGCTAAATATAATATTTATATTTATTATAATCCTTCAGAGTTTATGACAATCTGTTCAAAATCAGGCATTGTATCTAATACAGTCTAAAAATTGAAGCAAGGTCAACTAGCCATGAAAATTAGTCCTTGATTCACATGTTTTTTATTCAAGTTAATGATTGATTGTGTTCTTCATGTTTTTAATAGTTGTATTAATTTATTTCTTACATCAAACAAGTGAGTGATTCTTTAAAATTAATATTTAGGAAAAAAAGTGGTAGTTAATACTATAAGGTGATTTTTATTTACTATATGTTTTATGTAACTATATATTGAAGCTAATGCTTTAGGTGAAGGGTCGTGAAAACAGATTTTTGATTTGTTTATCTGAACATATATTGTTGGTTTTATTTCTTAAGTGTTTTAAAATGGAATTGATAGTAAAAGCTATAAACAATGTGTTGTGTCCTTTTGTGTAGTCTTATCGAGCACAACTTGTTTTCATTTTGTTGGATGCTTTTTATGGAATCTAATTTACTTATTGTATGGCATCTATGTGTATATCAATTATCCATGATTTGGTATATCCATTCTATATTTTGATCAAAAGTAGTCAAATGTAATTGTGTATGTTTAAACATCATATTGTCTAGGTAAATGGGGTTTTCTCATTGTTGCATGCTAAATAATTATTATAGATATTAATATGTGGTTTTCTTTAAAAAATAATAAGTCGTTGTCTTTATTATTTTTTTAACATAATTTTGTTTATTTTATGGGATGCATGCTGGTCCTAAACATTTGTTGATGTATATACATGAAAGTATAGATATTAGTTTACTTGTTTGATATGGATCTCTATTTAATTTGTACTTTCGATTCATTTTTATTTTATTTTATTAATATTCGTAGTAGCCATTCATAGCTGAAATCAATTATTTTGAAAATTGAGATGGTGTTATATGTATAAATATCTCTTGGGTCCTTCATTTATAAATCTTTTCATGAACTATATTTAACTCTTTCCAATTTTAACTATATCGCTGGTGTGTTTCATTATGAAGATTTGCAATGAATAGATGTTTTGCTCTTAAATTTCAAATATATTTAAAGGAATGGCATTTTTAGTTTATGTTGGCCATATATGCATATTATTTTTGGAATAGTATAGATTTGATGGCAAGATAACATTATGTGAAAGTGCAAAGTATTGTTATGTCTATTGAGTAGCTTTTTGAAAAACAATATGGAAATCATTTATGTCTAGATTTACTCTATGATTTCCTTTATATAGCTATAACAACCCCATTGAGTTTGACATAGAAAACATGATAATTTTTTTTAAACACATTTTTTTACACCATGGGAATATTAACTAGTGATCATATGAAATAATTAACATGAGATAACTTTAAATGAAGTATAAAACATCACACATCTCTAATAATTATCCATCATAAGAAACAAATTAAAATACAAATATATAAAGTAATGAAAATAAACTAACCATGGATAATACACATCTACAACCATTATTATTCATTTATGATTAATAATTAATTAAAAATCTTCATGATAATGTTTCAATAATAAGTACAATACAATACAAGTACGAATATAAGATACATGGCTCCCTTGAGCATAATTCTCAAACACTAGTATTTGTGGCAATCTCAAATGTCATTTTTAAGTAAGTACTCCTATGGGAAGGGAGAGTATCATCTAAATGTTTTTCTACATCAATCATGGTTCAACTATCTCCTACACTATTCCTATTAGGTAATGACACTCCCTTAATGGATGAGTAGATAATGATGGCATGAGAATCTAGTGATACAAGTTAGTACCCATGTGTTGTATGATTTCTAAAATTAAACATGCAGTGTATCATAGAAAACTTGTTCTATTACAAGATGTCACACAAACATGTAAATCATACTAATGAAATGATAATGTCTCAGTAAAATACTTGCACAAAAGTTTTTAATAATAATAAATAATAGAGATCTATAGATCAATTAAAATTCATACACACAACTTGATTGGATTGCCTTCATCTAGCATTATGATGCTAGTAATCTAGTGAAGTTTATCTCATTCCTTACTCAATATCAATAATAAGATATTGGTTAACATAATATAGCCCAAATATTAATATAATTTATATCTTATTAGTAGTCATATCATATAGCATGTTAAAAATAGAATAGTATAACATTATACACTTATTACATCAAACATATGAATGAATCTCACATTATTATCTATCCCATAATAGAAATAATAAGCAACATGTTTAGATTATACTACCTGACTATGATATATACTAGGCTACACATTATATTTTCTTTAAGAAAACACAATACATTAATTTCTACTAACTATTATAAAACATATTATTTCTAAAAATATCTAACATAAATAAATTTAGTCTATCAAATGTATGAATCTAGACATATTAATTACAATTTATACCACTTGAGTATAACACACATTTAGATTTTAATTAAAAATAAAAATACTTTATGACATCCCATAATATCATAGATCATTATACATGAACACACTACTGAATCATAAATAACCAATCTCACAAATTTCAAGAATCAAAAGTCAACAATCCTAAATATTAAGTAAGCTAGTATAATTTATACCAATTGGGTATATCTAATGATTAAGCTGCATACTAACAATCAAAATAAATATAACCTATAGGCACTCATCAAGATGCACTACCATAATAAATGTGTGTGTGTGTGTGTGTGTGTGTGTGTGTGTGTGTGTACACACACACACACACACACACACACACACTTGTATATTTTAATCTACTCAAAATATGTATCGCTCACAATTTTTCATCAAACACACACACACACACACACACACACACACACACACACACACACACACACACACACACACACACACTTGTATATTTTAATCTACTCAAAATATGTATCGCTCACAATTTTTCATCAATGTATGTATATATATCAACAGTCAGTCAAGTCATTCTCAAAGATTCAGATAACCTATAATCAAATTATACTATTACATTCATTTAAATATCATAATTCTATTTTTAAGGAATGTTTTCACATGGTTATAGTTTCGGTCTCTTAGACACCTTATGACTCAATATAATCATCCATTTATCAATAATCTTAGGTATATGACCCAATACACCCATCTATATTATGTATTTATATATCATATTTAAATTAATATGAAGATATACTTCTTATATATGCACTCTTGTACTTATTAACTATATTTGTATTATGTATCATATACAAATACTCATCATCATAAAAATACTATAAAAATCAACAATCATCTAAAATTATCATTATCATATATAGTTTCATAAAAATATTACACTTTAATGTAACCCATATTACCATATTATAGTGTTCTAAGATAAACTACTAATTTTCCACAATCAGTCATAATAAAGTAGTCATAATTATATAGAAACATAAGCTTCTATTCAAGCATCAAGCTAAGTTTTAATATTCAAACATCCATAACTTAACTATATTTTATATGTTCAAATGATAGGTTTGGAGTGTGTATTTATGATGACATGGGTTCTCAACTCTTAGGTTCTATAACCAATCCATATATGTTATATTCACCCAATACTCATAGATTCTTTAGATAATGATGTTGCTTATACATATAATATGTTCATACAAATATGGTTCAAATATGTCAATTTTCTCATAATATTAGTTATATGTTGAATCAATATGATCCCTAATAATAAATTATGTCAAATCATATGAGCAATATCCTCTACATTAGTGTTTGTCCATGAGGATGTAATTAATGTAGTTAATAAGATAACCCATATTTTCCATGTAGTTTTAATTAAATTAGTAATTTATTATGTTATGGCTTAATTAGTTTAATTTATGGATATACATTTTAAAGTTATGATTGGTAATCCCATTTACTTCTGTTCATACCTTATCTGACATAAATCATTGTATTAGGTAGGTTTTATAGGTACAAGAATATTTACCAATATTCCTTCTATGAGTATACCCCACACACACACACACACACACACACACACACACAAAATATACTTATGTTCTATTTATGAATATTATTACATCATAATGGAGTAATTCACCTTAAAACACCTTAGTATAACTCTTCATTGTATTTAAGGGTATTTTTATTAAATAATAATAAATCCATACTACTAGCATAATTATTTAAACTGGCATCTAAGTATATCCCATACCCAATCATCATCATCATCATCATCATCATCATCATCATCATCATCATATATATATATATATATATATATATATATATATATATATATATATATATATATATATATATATATCCAGTTATATACTATAATTAATACTTAAGAAAGAGATTTTCCAAAGAATAAAAGAAAGGTATCTAAATGAAAAAAAAAACACTAGAACTAATACTAGGAGGTTTCACATATACATTTTTACATTAATCTAAATGACATAAATTTTATCTACGATTCTAATTATATTTATTTTGTATAATGAACTAGCTATTCAATTATGCTCATAACATCATATACAACTGTGAACAATTATTATATACATTGGACTAATGAATAGACTTATTTTATAAGACATAATATATAGTGACATAGCATATCGAGCTATGTGCTTTCATGAATTCTTAAGATACAACTGCTTATTTATACTAGTCGATTACTTCCCACATGTATAAGTATATCACTCTATTCATGAGATATATGTTATGAACCCATGCTACACCTTCTCTTTACTTTGTTAATATATTAGTTTTTATGGATGTATATGCTTTATAAGTCACCCCATGAGCATTTTGTTTTATTCCACATTCATGAGAAGTAGTAATTGCTTATATTAGACTGAGTATTTAATTAAGATTTGAGGCCAAAAAATGCATCCATGAATTTATTGTATTAAGCTTGTTCAAAGGAGGTTTCCCCCTCGAAGTGGCATGTGATCAATATAATCTCTTTATCATTTATGTTAATTATATAAATTTGTTATTTCATGCATTTTCATGAAATAAATTTATTATTTTGTGCATTTTCAGTAATTTGTTGTGAGAAAATCCTCTGATATGATATTAGAGTGATTTCTATAGCCAAATGTTTTCCTCTCAGAAGTGTTTTTTATTTTGTTGCATAATTAATTTAAGTATTTTTTTGTATCACAATAATTTATTTCTAATCAAGGTAAATACCTATCTACATAACAATGGAAAGAGATTGTGTGTATGTCTTAAAACTTATTGTGAGGAATACCATAGGAACCTAAAAGTAGCTAACCTATTGAGAGGCCCTACCAACAAAATGGGAAATAACCCCATCCTAATTGACTAGTTCCCACCCATGAAGAAAATTAAGAGCTTTCATTAAGGGGTGATTCTATGGTTAGAAATTTTTTAGAGAGAGGCACTTGCTCAGATGACATTGGTGGCTAGATAGATATATTTAAAACTTTAGGCAACCATGGAAACTTGGGGCCCATTTCTATCAATTTTAGAATCTTACCAATGGAGTATTAGAAAACTTGTCATATCAGATCTTTGCATATTACTAGTAGATTATCAATAGACTTGTCATACCAATTTCAAAATATTTATAGAAGACTCTTAGAGGACTTACAACCAAAATTTGACAAAAACTAGAAACCAAAATATCTTTATCCTATCAATTTCAAAAAACAAATAATAGAGTATCAGAAGATTATCAGAGTTACAAATAGGCATTTTTCATTTCTTTTCTATATTTCTCTATCTATAGCCCTATTGATCCTCAAACTTTATTTAAACACCTAAAACTCTATTCTCCATATTTTTTTCCTTAATGTCCCATATCCCGATTCCACTCCTAATTCCCACAAATCTCAAATTTTCCCTTTTTTGGGTTTTACCATAGCTTTGGTTTTTCTTTGTTTGCCTCAAAAAGTTTGCAAAATGTTTATCTCCATTTTATTCTCCTTTGTCCCTCTTTGATAAATTTCTTAGGTTTCTCATTTTCACTTCTAAAATTGTCCTCACCTTCATCAATTATACTCCCACTATGCAAAAAAATAGTAAAGTACCTTTACTCCCTCTGATTTCACTCAAATTAAAAAATTTACTTACTAAACATGTCTTAACTCTATTTTTCCTACCCATTGAAAAAAACATCTTATTTTAGCCATTATAGTAACCTAAAGAGATGAAAAAAAATGGAGGATGAAATTTCCACCCTCAAGACCCAAATCAAATATCTTGATGAAAAAATTCTTGACCTCAATCTTTAACATACTATCTTGAACAAAAAATGACATCTAGAGTCCTCATCAGACATCCTATTTTCTTATTCCAATAATCTTCATGGGTCAAAGATTGATTTTCCTCAATTCAATGGTGCAGATCTGATGGGATGGATCTATCAAGAAAATTAATATTTTAGTCTACATAATACTTTTGTTACAACAAGGTCCTGCTTACATTCTTTCACTTAGAATATGAAGCCCTTAAATGGTATCATTGGTATATCAAAGATCATGATGAGTCAATATAGATCAATTTTTGCATACTCATTTTGCAATGGTTTGGACCTAGTGCTTTTCATGACTTCACTGGACCACTCAATAAACTTCACCAAACAGGAACTATGAGAGAATATCAAACAAAATTTGAAAAATTGACCAATCACATAGAGGGATTATCCGATGAATTTTTTAGGAGTTTTTTATTATTATACTAAAGGATGTAATTTTGTTGAAGGTAAAAATGTTATGACCCAACATGATGATGAAATCACTAGGGTTGGATAAGTTGGCAGAGGACAAGATCATAGCTCAACAATGATTCAAACCTAATTTTACTCAATTTAGAAACACAACTCCATAATAATCTCACATAATGCTAGCCCCCAAAACCACTCCTATCAAGCATTTTACTAAAGTAGAGATGTGATCACATGGAAAAAAATGACTATGTTATAATTGTGATGAAAAATTCAGTTGGGGACATCGATGTGTTGAGCAAAAGCTCTACCTACTCAATGTGGACTCTCTACCTAAAACTAAAGTTTGGGAATATTTTCAATATAAAAAAAATCATCTAAAGGAAGCTTACTCAATTATAGAACCTGTTTCTTAGGAAGACCAACCATAGATCTCTCTTCATGCCTTAACAGGAGTCACCACCCCAGAAACCGTGCATGTCAAGTGTTACTTCAAGAAGATCCCTCTCATAATACTCTTTGATTCTAGTAGCACTCATAACTTTGACCCTCTAATTTCTAAATAGGCTGATTGTTTTGTCCATCCTTGCTGTAACTTTGAAGTCATGATTGAAAATGGGGGAACATTAACTTGCAAAGGGAAGTGTTACAAAGTGTGTATCTCTATTTTATATTATAACTTGCACTCCAACATGTTTGCCTTTCCCTTAGGTAGATGTGATGTTATTTTAGGAGCCTAATGGTTATGCACATGTGGACCCATATTTTAGGATTTTACTAAACTTTGGATGTAATTTTTAGACAATAGGAAAAAACATACATTGAAAATATTCCACCCAAGGTCTCTCAGAATCATAAGTTCAAATTACATGGAATAGTTTTTTAAGAAAAATTCACATGGCATCATTGCCCAGCTGCATTCCATTCAAATGGAACCATCAATAGTTTCCACTAGTCCTTCTAATCTATAAACCATTTTACATATGTATGCGTGTGTCTTTACCAAACCAATTTGATTACCAACTTCACAACCAAAGGACCATCATATTTAGCTGCTTCTTGGAAGTGATCCCCCTAATATTAGGCCCTAATGCTACCTATTTTAACAAAATATCAAGATTTAGATGCTTATTTAAGAATTACTAAAGCAAGACATTATTTTCCCTAGTACCATCCCATAATATTCCCTAATTATCCTTGTCTAAAAAAAATATGGGTCATGGCACCTCTAAATTGACTTTCAAGCACTTAATCACATAAAAATAAAGGATAATTTCCCAATTCCTATTATTGATGAGCTTCTTGATCAGTTTTATTACACTCAATGTTTTTCTAAGTTGGATCTCCACTCTGGATATTACTAGATCTGACTTTATGAGGATGATATTATTAAGATAGATTTTTGCATGCATGATGGCCATTATGAATTTATATTCATTCCATTTGGCCTCACTAATGCTCTTTCAACATTTCAGGGATTGATGAATAAAATATTATGGTCCTACCTATGAAAATTCATTATGGTCTTATTTGATGATATATTTATTTATAGTAAAACATGGTCTAAGCATCTCCAATATTTGGAGCTTGCACTAAAACTTCTCTTTGATAATCATATTTGTGTAAAATAGTCCAAATGTGCTTTTGTCCAAGATGAAGTAGAGTATCTTGGGTATAACTTTTTGGCTCAAGGGGTTAAGGTGGATACCAAAAAAATAACTACCATGATAAATTGGCCTCATCCTTAAACACTTAAGATCCTAATAGGTTTTTGGGGCTAACTAGATACTATCACAAGTTTTTCAAGGATTATGAGAAGATTTTAACTCTATTGACAAATATTTTGAAAAAGAATGATTTTACATAGACACAAGTTGTTGAGTGTGCATTTAAATAATTAAAACAAACTATGTGTACTACACCTAATCTAGCTATGCCAAATTCTATCCAGACCTTCACTATCAAGAGTGATGATTGAGGCAATGCACTTGGTGTTGTTCTCTTCCAAGAAGGATGTCCCATTACATTCACTGTCAAAGCTCTATTTGGAAAGAATTTAGTACTCTCTATGTATGAGAAGTAATTGATGGTCATTTTAAATACAATATAGAAGTAGTGTCCATACCTACTAGGGAATCATTTTTGCATCAAAACTTATTACCAGAGTCTAAAACATTTCCTAGAACAATGGGTCTCCACCCCATTACAATATAAATGGGTCAACAAACTCATGGGTTATGACTATGAGATCATTTATAATAAGAGTAAAGATAATATTGTGCTTGATACTCTATCTCACACATTTATAGACCAAGCTTCACTTTTAGATATTTTCATGCCTATTCTGAATTGGTTGGATGCTATACAATAGAGGTATGTCAATGAATCCTCATTATCTCAAATCATTCACTAGTTTGACACTGACCCCTCTGTCATAGTGAATTATTTTTGGGATGGTATTTTTTATGATATAAGGGCCATCTAGTGCTTCCCTAGAGCACAAATATTTAGTAGTTTGTATTCTATGAACCCCATGATTCTTCATCCATAGGGCACTCAGGGTTTCTCAAAACTTATGAGTAGACATGACATGACTTCTTTTGGAAGGAAATGAAAAATGCAGTTCAACAAATGGTGGTTGGATGTGGTACTTTCCAATGCAGCAAGGGTGAAACAACACTCATTCCTAGATTGCTTGAACCCTTTCCCATCCCTACCAAGATTTTAATAGATATTTTTATGGATTTCATTAAGGTGATTCCTAAATATAGAGGGAAAATAATGATATTGGTTGTCATTGATCACCTTTCTAAATATAGTCATTTTTGTGCCCTTAACCATCCCTATACCACCTCCATAGTCTTATGAATATTTTAAGGCCAAATTTTCTAGCTTCATGGCATTCCTTATTCCATTGTCTTAGATCATGATGTAACCTTCACTAGCCATTTTTGGATAGAACTATTTTGATGCACTGACACCCAACTAAACATGAGTTTTAGGTATCATCTACAAATGGATGGACATACTAAAATTGTCAGAAAATACTTGGAAACTTTACTTCATTGATTTACCTCAGAACAATAATATCAGTGGGCAAAGTGGCACCCTCTCACCAAATGGTGGTATAATACCTCCTACCACCCTTCAACTAAAATGACTCCATATGAAGTAGTCTATTGTTAAACACACCACTAGTGATCCTTTCATACACCCTTGTCATTCAGCAGTTTAAGTGTTCAACATGATTATCCAAAGCTAGGATTAGGTCTTTATCACCCTACAAGATAATATTCACATGTCACAAAATAGAATGAAATAAAAAATCTGATCAACACCATTCTATGAGCACTTATCAAGTAGGTGATATGGTTGTTCTTTGCTTGTAGCCATACAAGTAATCCTCCCTAAAACTCAAAGGGAATTGTAAGGTAGCTCCTAAGTTCTATGGGCCATATAAGGCTTTCTATAAGATTGGGTCAGTTTCTTATAAGTTGGAACTCTCACCTTCTTCCTGAACTCACCTAGTATTTAATGTCTCTTGTTTGAAAAACATTTTCAGCACTAACATCAGAGTGAAAAATATTTTACCAAAACTTGTTAATGAAGGATCTATCCTTGTTAAGTCAGAGTTAATCATAGATAAGTGCACACATTAAAATTGATCCCACTCCATCATAGAGGTATTAATTTAGTGGCATGGAATACAAATAGAGGATGCAACATGAGAACCACTAGTTCAGATTCAAAACCAATTCTCACATCTAAATCTTTGAGGAGAAATATTTTTTCTAAGAGGGAGCAGATGTTAGGAACCTATGATAACCCTTCTCTTTATTTTGTTAGTATATTAGTTTTCATGGATGCATATGCTTTATAACTCATCCCATAAGAATTTTATTTTATCCCACATTCATGATAAGTATTAGTTTCTTAGATTAGACTAAGAATATAAGTAAGTGTTGAGGCCAGTGAAGGCAACCACAAATTTATTGTATTGTTCTTGTTCAAAGGAGGTTTCCCCCTCGAAGTGTACTATGATCAATATAATCCCTTTAGTGTTTCTATTAATTATATAAATTTGTTATTTCATGCATTTTTATTAAATAAATATGTTATTTTTTGCATTTTCAATATTTTGTTGTAGGAATATCCTCTCAATATATCCAAACTAATTATGTGTAGATAAACTTTCAACATATTATACATGAGATATCCATATACTCATATAGTTTTCAATGTTGTAACATAGTATTACAACCATCTCTAATTGCCAAGCTAGTAAACTACATAGTTATTTCACCATCTAAAATAGTGTTATAATATATAAGGAAGGATATCCATACATATATAACTCTAAAACTAAATTTTTAGATCTCCATACTTAGGCATAGTATTTTTTTCTTGACTACTTACTCTCTGCAAGTTGTAATGTTTTTTGTTAGAAATAAGTATACACAAGGTATGGTTAGTATTTTAATCGTTACAAATAATCTCTCTATTTAGAATATCCCTACTAGAACTGAATCGCCATATTACTATTTAAAATTTCATATATAATAAATCACTGTAATAAATTTCCCATATCAGGATATATAGTAAACTAACTATCATTCCATATATGCATAAGTTTCTATTTGTTATTCAGTAAACATAAGATTATTTTCATATGCCCTCATCATATATTATTCCTATTGAATACAATATTAGATTATAATATAGATGTTTTTTGTCTGTGTATATATGAATCACCATAATATTATTAATAAAATCACATACAATAAGTTGATCACTCTACTATGTGAAATTTCATACTCAGTCTGTTGAATGGATTCAAGTTTAATGGGTAGTCCCTATGTTTCACAGATGCCTATAATGGATTTATAATTAACAATTGAATATTCATCTCAAACCTTTAAAATCATACAAACATTTCATGGATAGTTTCAATCCAGAATTTTCACATGAACATACAATAAAATTCAATACATTGCCTACCTAGAAAATTATGCCAATGAAATTATTCTATGCTTCCCTTTTTCGTATGTATCTTCTTTCCTTTTCATTGTGCTATACCTTTCTTATGTTCCTTTCAATTCTCCTTTGAAAACATTTATGATTCACTTTTCATAATCTCCATTAAGACTAAAATGGTGTAGTCTTTTTCCTCAAAAGATTTCTTTTTATTGAATTTTTTTCTTTGTTTTTATTATTATTTTATGTATTTCCTTCTATTTTTATTTCCTTAATTTTATACCATTCATTTATTCTTAATTTTTTATTATTTTTTATTCTTTTCCATTTTTCCCTCTCAAATGGTAATTTTCTAAATTTTATTTATTTTTTAATAGTAATTATAAAAATCCATAATTTTTAATAATTTAATCATCATCTTCCTAATGTCACATTATTTTCATGACAATTTCATAAATTAATAAGTTGGATTAAAATCTAATTATGCTAATAACATTTATATTAGCATTAATGATCAAACATTCTAATCATGCAAAATGAGTTCTTTTAAATCATGTAAACTATACTTATAAACCATGGAAATCAACTATCTAATGCAAGTAGTAATAAATACACTATGTTACCCATTTCATTATACATTCTAATATGTGCAAACTACTATGGTGTGCACAAGGTTCTAGATTGTTTATCTATCATTCTCTGATATCTTGATCTATGTCATCCTCTCCAATGATGTTCTCATTCTATCATGCTCTGAGAGGTGGGTTCTCCTACATCAAACTCAAAATATGAAGGTAAGTAGATCATATTAATATGATATACATACATCATAAAATAATTAAAATAACATATCAACATGTTCATAATGTAAATATATACACTACAACTAACTCATAGTAATATAAACATGTGACCTAAGCAATATCTTATTATTTTATAACAACATATATCTTAAAGCTTAGTAAAAATTATCCAAATCAAATGTTTCAACTATAAATATTCTTGAATAATCAAATAGTTTGTTTAGTAAATAATTGAGATGTAACATCTTTCTCCATAAAGCTAGTCATCATCCCAAATGACTCTTATTCAATCATAAATTCTAGATTAAAAATATTGTTTAACAGAAAAATAACGTAGTATAAAGTATCAAATAAAATAAATAAATGTGAAACTACCTATAGAACTCATTGTAGTTCTCCTAAGTAACACTATTTCCATAGTATTGGTCCTATAAGACCCTAATATGTGACATATTTATATTATGCAAACAAGGTTTATGAGAATTACTTACTCTGAATGTTTCTATCATGACCACGCCAAGGTTCAAAACCATCAAAACAAGGCTATAAACTAAAAGTTTAAATAATTTTAATACCTCAAAGTTTCCCACATATCTTAGTGAAAGTTTTACAAAATTTCCAAAATCTCATGAGATCATCATAAAAGCGAAAAACAAATGGCCAGGAAGAGTTTCACAAAACCTTCCATCCCCCTCTACACATGTCTCTAACCTAGAGAGTGTTTTTCTCATTCTAGATAAAATTATTTAGGGAGCCTGATATATATATATATATATATATATATATATATATATATATATATATATATATATATATATATATATATATATATATATATATATATATATATATATATAAAGTTAATACTATTACTACTCCACTTAGTTTTAGTTAAATATAACATATGAATACTACCACTACTCCATGCAGTTTTCAAATAAGTATGATGATGAATAAGAATTAGAAATACTATGTTTCCAATGTATGCTACATTTCAAAATTAAGATATAATTATTTCATAGTATACATGGGTATGGACATATAACTAAATTTGACAAGTCCATCTACCAAATCATTAATTTTACAAGTTTCCCTTGTTGGATCCTAACTAAGTAAAGTTGACAATTCCATTTATCAAATCTTGGATTCGATAAGCTCCCATTGTCAGATCTAAATTTAGTAACTACTAAATTAATGTGAGATTAAATAGGATCCACTCTTATCTCATGTTCTTAATTCACAACTCTTCCTTTCGATATTCACAACCTTATTATTTCTGAAATGTGCTCAAGGTTGAATGATTCACAATTATATACTTACAGATCATATATATATATCAATATTATATGCTAAATAATTCCATATTTACTAACTTAAATACAAGAAAAATGTTACAATCATTCCATAATTTTATTAAGTTGTCACTAGCTAAACATACTAATATCATATTTCACAGCTTAACCTAAAGTGTTATATTAATAGTTAAGAGGAAATAATGTTAAAATAAACATGACATAAAAAGGTCAAGGATCACACCATCCTTATAACCTTATAAAGAAAACAAGTGAGACAATGTCTCCATGCATTACTAGTACACAACAAGTTAAAATTTTATCTCAACCCTTTTAGACTAATAAGATATTTTGCACATCCTATACCTTACTCACTTTTGAGGAAAGGTACAAAAATAACTCTTTGAAACAACATACTTTAAGTAAAAACCTTAATATAAAACCAATATAAGTTCAAGGTTTACCACTCCATGTAGTTTAGGTTCCCATGTTAGATAAAGTAGTAACTCTAAAAATTTAGAACTAAAAAATAAGAGATCTAATATCTCAATAACAAAACTCTTAAATACCCTCACATGGTAAAAATAAAACACCCCAACTCAAGTTGCCAAATCATTACTCACTTACCAATATTGTATGACTAGTATTATGATCTGCTTCCACAACTGGAAGGAAAATTCTAACCTCGTAGGTACATCAATCTATTCTAGTTATACAACTTATCTATCAACAAGAAGTAGAAGACATTATTCCATGAACTCCAAGGAATATGGTCCAAAAAAACATTTCAAAATGAGTTTCAACATCATAAAAATAATAATCCTCTCAGTGAGGGAGTGACAACTCACCTCTATGCTCACTATGATAGATCACACTCCTTAATCTACATAAACATAAGTGTGTCAATCCATAAACAAAATCATAACACAAAGGAATTCTCACCCAAGAGATATATTCTACTACAGGAAAATTCCCACCACACTAGGTGGTACCAATCTAAAAAATGGTCTTACAAGATTTATCACTCCTATTATTAATTTATATAAGACATAAACTAATGCACATCTACTAAAGCAAGAAACATCCCATGCTTTTTAAACAATCACAACACAAAACACAGGAACTAAGGTGACTTGATTAACAATCAAGAAAGTAATTATTATCGAGGCATTCAGTCTAAAATATCATAAAATATGGTAGGAATCTCTTGTTCATGACTCAAAAACTATGCTAAATACTCACCTACCAAACATAGATTACAAATAACACCATTGAGACACTCGTTAAGACGACCCTTTGAAAACTCTATGGGGGAGTAGATTTAATCTTATGATACACATTCAATGTTCCTCACAACATTTAATTAACGTATCATACTTACAATAGTTAACAATCCATATAGGAAGATCTACCAAGTCTCAACACTCCAATCATGGTGTTACATGGTTCTACATTGAGGTACTATAAATTCAAAATATTAGTGCAATAATTCATGTCATTAGGCTCATACTATTGAATAGATGGACACAAAAATGCTAATGGACTCATTAGGTCTTAAAGTTCAAGCCACAACTCTGGTACCACATGTAACAATCCCATTATATTTAACATTGAAAACATGATTATTTTTTAAACACATATAAATTACTTCACGAGAATCTTAATCAATGATCATATAAAATAATCAAGATGAGATAATTATAAATTAAGTATATAATATCACACATCTCTGATCACTATCCATCATAATAAAAATATATAAAGTAATTACAATAAACCAGCCATAACTAATACACACCTACAAGCACTACTATCAATGTATGATTAATAAGTAATTATAACTATTCATGAGATACAATACAGGTACACATATAAGATACATGGCTCTTTAGAGCATAGTTCTCAAACTCTAGTATATGTGGTAATCTCAAGTGTCATATCCAAGAATGTACTATTGTGGGGAGGGAGAGCATAATCCAATTAATTTTACACACCAACTACAGAAAAATGATCCTCCACACTATTACCATTAGGGAATGGCTATCCCTTCATGGATGAATGGATAGTGATGGCATGAGAATCCATAAAGACAAGCTAGTACCTGTGTGCTATATGATTTCTAAAAATCAACATCTAATGTATTATAGAAAACCCATTCTATTAGAAGATATCACATAAACATGTAAATTTTACTCATAAAATGATAATGTCTCACTAAACATACTTTGACCAAAGTTTTCAAGAATAATAAATAATAACGATCTATAAATCAATCAAAATTTGTACACACCACTTGATTAGATTGCCTTCATTTGACATTGTGATACTAATAAGCCAATGAAGTCCTTACTCAATATCAAAAATATGATATTGGTTAACATAATATAACCAAATGATTAATACAATTTACATCCTACTAGTAGTCATATCACATAACATGCTAAGCATAGAATAATCTAATATCATACATTTATTCTAAGAAACATATGAATAAATATCACATTATTATATATCCTATAATATAAATAATCAACATGTTCAGGTATAATATATACTAGGTTTCACACTCTACTCTCTGTAAACAGACATAATATAGTACTTTCTAATAATTGTCATAAAACATATTATTCCTAGAAATACCCAATACACATATATTTAGTCTATCATATATATGAATGGATCTAGACATAGTAATTATAATTTATACCACCCTAGTATAACATATGTTTAGACTAGAATTTACAAATAAAAACACTTTATCGCATCCCATAATATCATAGATAATTTTACATCAGCACACTACTCAATCATGAATAACTAATCTCACAAATTTAAAGAATCATAAGTCCACAATCCTAAAACTAGACAAGCTAGTATACTTTATACCAACCAAGTATATCTAATTATTAAATTGCATACTATTAATTAGAGGAAATGTAATCTATAGGCACTTATCACGATGCACTAACATAATACACACACACACACACACACACACTTGTACATTTTAATCTACTCATAATTTGTATTGCTCACCTTTTTTCATCAATATATGTATATATATAAACAATCATTTTAGCCATTTTTAAAGATTCAGATAACTTATAACTAAATTATACCATAACTTTCATTTAAATAACTTAATTCCATTTTAAGGGCTACTTCCACATCACGACTCAAAATAATCATCCATTTATCTATAATCAGAGGTATATGATGCAATACACCCATTAATATTATATATTTATATAACATACTTAAATTAATGTGAAGATATACTTCCTATATATGTACCCTTATACATATTAATTGTATTTCCACTATGTATCACATAGAAGTATTCATCATCAAAAAGATACTATAAAAATCAACAATCATCTAAAATTCTCATTATCATGAAGAGTTTTCAAAAATACTACACCCTATAATAACCCATATTACCATATTCTAGTGTTCTAAGATAAACTACTAATTTTACACAATTAGTCATAATAAAGTAGTCATAATTACATGGAAACATAATCTTCTATTCAAGCCTCAATCTATCTTTTAACAGTCAAACATATATAACTTAACTATATTTTTCATGTTTAAATGTTAGGTTTAGAGTATATAATTATGATGACATAGGTTCTCAACTTTCTATTTCTATAACTAATCCAAACATGTTATATTCAACCAATACTCAAATTCTTCAAATAATGATGTTGGCTATAAATATAATGTGTTCATATAACTATGGTTAAAATATGCCAATTTTATTATAATCTTAGTTATACGTTGAATGAATATGATCCCTAAGAACAATCCATGTCAAATAATACGAGCAAGATCCTCTACATTAGTGTTTGTCCATGAGGATGTAATTAACCTAGTTAATAAGATACCCCACATGTGCCCTATATTTTTAATAACTATGTTATTAATTTATTACGTTATGAATTAATTAGTTTAATTTATGAATATCCACTTCAATGTTATTATTGGTAATCTCATTTACCTTTGATCATACCTTATTTGACATAAATCACTTTATTAGATAGGTTTTAGAGGTATACAAGAATATTTACCAATATTCCTTCTATGAGTATACTACATCCATATATATGTATTATAGAAGACAAATTATGTTCTATTTGTGTATATTCTTACATCATAATGAAGTAGTTTTCACCTTAAATACCTTAGTATAACTATTCACTATATTTAAGTGTATTCTTATTAAGTAATAATAAATCCATACTACTAGCATAATTATTTAAACTGACATCTAACTATATCCCATACCCAATTATCATATCTAAAAGTTGTGCCATTCATATTTATGTACAAATGTATATGTGAAACCTTTTAATTTTAGTTCTGACATTTAGTTTAATGTAGATGCCTTTCTTTTATTCTTTGAAAATCTCTTTGTTAAGTGTAAGTTTAAGTATATACTTTAACTGGAACTTAACAAAGAGTTTTTTCAAAGAATAAAAGAAAGGCATCTAAATGAAACTAAATGTTGTAACTAATATTAAAAGGTTTCACATAAACATTTGTATATAAATCTGAATGGCACAACTTTAAGCTGTGGTTCTAATTATAATTATTTTGTATAATGAACTAGATATTTAATTACACTCATGACATCATACAGAGCCATGAATAATTATTAAATATGTCATACTAATGAACAAACTTATTTTATAAGCCATAATATATAATGATGTAACATATCAAGTAATGTGTTTTCACAAATTCTTAAGACATAGTCACTTGGTTATCCTACTCACTTATTTCCCACATGTATAGATATATCACTTTGCTCATGAGATATATCTAGACTAATTATGTGTAGATAAATTTTCGGTATATTATACATGAGGTACAGATATATTACTATAGTTTTCAACAATGTAATATAATATTATAGTCAGCTCTAATCACCCAGCCAGTAAACTACTCAGTTATTTTGCCATCTAAAATAACGCTATAATATATAAGGATCACCATACATATATAACTCTAAAACTAAATTTTTGTATCACCATACTTAGGGTTAGTATTTTTTCTTGATTACTTAATCTATGCAAGTTATAATGTTTTTGGTTAGAAATAAGTATACACATGGTATGATAATTTATAAAAATGTCAGTATTCTAATCACTTCACATAATCTTTTTATTTAGAACATCCCTAATATAATTGAATCACCATATTCCTATTTAAAAGTTTAGATATAATAAATCTCTATAATAAAGTTCCCATATCAAGATATGTAGTAAACTAACTATAATTCCATATATGCATAAGCTTCTACTTGTTATTCAGGAAACATAAACTTCTTTGCATATGCCCTTATCATATATTATTCATATTGATTATAATATTCAATTATAATAGAAATGTAATTGGACTGTGTATATATATGCATCACCATAATCTTATTAATAACATCACATATAATACACTGATCACTCTACTATGTGACATGATGTACTTAGTCTGTTGAATGGATTCGATAGTCTCTATGTTTGATATATGTCTATAATGGTTTTATAATTCAAAATTTAACATGCATCCCAAACATTTAAAACCATATAGACATTTTATGGATAGTTTCAATACAAAATTTTCATATGAATATACACTAGAATTGAATGCATTTCCTACCTGACAAATTATGCTAATGAACTTCTTCTATGCTTCCCTTTTTCCTATGTGTCTTCTCTTCTTCTCCTTGTGCTATGCCTTTCTTTTGATCCATTCAACTCTCCTTTGAAAACACTTTTGATCCCCTTTTCATAATCTCCATTAATACTAAAAAGGGTAGTCTTTTTCCTCTTTCAAAGATTTTTATTTTATTTTAATTTTTGTTTATTTTTGTTTTTCATTGTTTTTATTATTATTTTATGTATTTCTTTATTTTTTTATTTTCCTAATTTTAGACCATTCATTTCTTTTTATTTTTTTATTTTCTTACTCTTTTCCATTTTTCCTCTCAAATGACAATTTTCTAAATTTTATTTATTTTTAACATTAATTATAAAAATATATGATGTTTACTAATTTAAATAGCATCCACCTAATGCCATAAAATATTAATGACAATTCCAAAAAATAATAATTTTTATTAAAATCTAATTACGCTAATAATGTTTATAATAGCATTAATGATCATACATACTAATCACGTGAAATTAATTTCATTAAGTTATTTAATTTATACTGGAAAACTATGGAAATTAACTATCTAATGCAAGTAGTAATAAACACACTATTTTACCCATTTATTATGCATTCTAACATATGCTAAATACTATGGTGTGTGCAGCATTCTAGTAAGTTTCTCTATCATCTTCCAACATCTTGATCTACATCACCCTCTCTGATGATGCTTTCCCTCTATAATGCTCTAAATGATGAGTTATTATATGCCAACCTCATAATAAATAGGTATTTAGATCATATCAACATGATATACATACATCAAAAAATATAAATGAAGTAAAAAATCAACATGTTCATAATATAAACATATACACAATCACTAACTCACAACAATAGAAACATATAACCTAAACAATATCCTACCATCCCATAATAACACATATTTCAAAGCTTAGTTAAAAATAGCTAGATAAAATATGTCATCTATAAATGTCCATAAATAATCAAATATTTTTTTACAATGGAATCAAGATATAACATCCTTTCACCCTCAATTTAGTCATCATCGAAGATGACTCTTATTCAAACATAAATTATAAATTAAAAAAATTGTTCACTAGGAAAATAACATAGTATAAAGTATCAAATCAAGAGAATAAATGTGAAATTACCTATAGAAGTCATCATAGTTATTCCAAGTAGAATTATTCCTAGAGTATTAGTCCCATAAGACCCTAATCTATGACATATCTCTATTATGAAAATAAGGTTTACGAGTACTACTTACTCTAAATGGTTCTGTCATGACCACCCTAGGATTCAAAATTGTTAAGATGAGGCTATAAACTATAATAATGACTATTTTTAATACCTTTAAGGGTCCCACATATCTCAGTGAAATTTTTACTGACTCTCTAAAAGCTCATGAGATCATCATAAAATCCAAACAAAAATGGCCGAGTGTTCCACAAAACCATCAAGCCCCCTCTACACATCTCTCTAACCTAGAGAGTGTTTTTCTCATTCTCAAAAAAGTATTTAGAAATCTTGGTAAGAATCATATATATATATATATATATATATATATATATATAATTTAATACTTTCTATACTCTGTGTAGCTTAAGTTAAGTATAACATGTCAATATTTCCACTACTCTACTTAACTTTCAAACAAGTATGATGTTGAATAGGAACTGGAAATACTAAATTTCTAATTTATACTACATTTAAAAATTAAAGGATACTCATTCCATAGTATACATGTGTATATACATACAAATGAATTTGACAAGTTCATCTACCAAATCATAGAATTTGAAAAGCTCCCCTTGTTAGATCTTAACTCAATAAATTTGATAAGTCTATTTGTCAAATTATGTATTCGACAAGATCCCCTTATCAAATCCAAATTTAGTAACTATCGAGTCAGTGATAGATTAAATAAGATCCACTCCCATCTTACATTCCTAATTCACCACTCTTTCCTTAGGTCTCCATGGCCTAATAATATCCAAAATGTGCACAAGGTACAATGATTCACAATTCTATACTTACAGATCATAGAAACCAATACTATATGGTATATAATTCTAGATGTACCAACATACATACAAGAAAAATCTTACAATCATTTCATTATTGTATTAAGTTGTCACTAGATAAACGTACTTGTATCATATTTCATAGCTTAACCTATAGTGTTATATTCATAGTTGAGAGAAAATAATGTTAAAGTTAACGTGACATACAAAGGTCAATGATCACACCATCTTTACAACCTTATAAGGAAAATAAGTGGTACAATGTCTCCCTCCATGATTATTACACAATAAGTTAAAAAAAAATCTCAACTTTTTTAGACTAACAAGATGTTTCACATATCCTTTACCCTACTCACTTCTAGTAAAAGATACAAAAATAACTCTTAAAAATTACTTGATTTAAGAAAAAAAGAAAAATATAAATCTAATAAAGGGTAAATAATATATAACAATTATAATCATCTTATAAACCTTAATCTAAAAGCAATATAATTTTAAGATTTTCCACTCCACATGGTCTAGGTTCCCATGTCAGATAAAGTAGTAACTCTAAAAAGTCACAAGTGAAAAAGTAGAGAAATAACATCTCAAAAACAAAACTCTTAAATACCCTCACATGGTAAAAAGAAAATACTGTAACTCAAGTTGCCAAATCACTACTCACTTACCAATATTGTATGAGTAGTATTATGATCTTCTTCAACAATCGAAAGGAAATTCTAACCTCATAGATACATCAATCCATTCTAGTTCTACAACTTCTCTATCAACAAGAAGTACAAGACACTATTCCATGAACTCCAAGTAATATGGTTCAAAACAATATTTCATAATGAGTTTCCACATTATGAAAATAAGAATACTTTCAGTGAGGGAGTGACAACTCACCTCTATGCCCACTATACTCCTCACCAATCCACATAAATGTAAGGGTGCCAATCAATAAACAAAATCCTAACACAAAGGAATTCTCAACCAAGACATCTATACTCTACTACAAGAAAATTCTCATCGCACTAGATGGTGCTAATCTAAAAAATTATCTTATAAGATTTCCCACTCCTAGGATTAATGTATATAAGACACAAACTAATGCATGTATAATTAAGTGATAATCATCCCATGCTTTTTAAATACTCACAACATAAAACATAATAATAGAGTTGACTTGATTAACAAGTATGAATGTAATCATTCTTGAGACATTCAATCTAAAAGATCATAAAATATGGTAGGAATCTCTTGTTCTTGACTCAAGAACTATGGTAAGCACTCACCTACCTAACATAGATTATAAAAAACACCATTGAAACACTCATTAAACCAACCCTTTGATAACTCTAAGTGGGAGTATAATTGCTCCTAAGATACACACTTATTGTTCTTCACAACACTTCATGAATGTCTCATACTTACAATAGTCACTAAGCCATACAGGAGGATCTACCAAGTCTCAAAACTCTAATAATGGTGTAACATGGTTCTATACTGAGGCACTACAAATCTAAATTACTAGTGTAATAATTCATCTCACTAGGTTTACACTAGTGAACATATGGACATGAAAAATGCTAATAGACTCATTAGGTCTCAGAGTTCAAGCCACAAATCTGATACCACATATAATAATCCTGCTAAGTTTGATTAGAAAACATAGTTCTTTTAAACACATATAGTTTACACCACAAGAATATTAATTAGTGATCATATAAAATACTCAAGATTATGTAACTGTAAATGAAGTATACAACATCACGCATCTATGATCACTATCCATCACAAGAAACACATCATAATACAAATATATAATGTAATTAAAAAAAACTAACCATGATTGATACATGCCTACAACCACTATTTTCAATGTATGTTTAATAATTACTTACAACACTTTATGATAATGTTTCAATAATAAGTACAATGTAATACAATTACACATATAAGATACATAGCTCCCTAGAGTATAGCTATTGAACTCTAATATTTTTGGTAATCTCAAGTGTCATCTCTAAGTAAGTAGTGTTGTAGGGAGGGAGATCATAGGTGTTAGATGTTCATATTATAGGTGCTAGGTGGATTATCAATATATAGGTCAGAAGGACTTGACAATCATAGGGATAGATGATCCTTGTGAAGAAAGTGTTTCAATAATTTCTATTCAGAAGGACTTAACCATCTTAGGTGTAGGTGTTCCTTATAGAACATGTGTTTCACTAAATTGTGGTCAAAAGGACATGATCATTTTAGGGGTAGGTGCTCCTTATGTAATAGGTGTTTAACTGAATTCTAGTCAAAAGGACTTGACCATCCTAGGGTCAAGTACTCCTTATGGAACATGTGTTTGACTAAAGTCTCATGTTTTCATACTTCTTATAGGATAAATAGTCCATGTGTTTGTAGGATTGAGAGTAGATATTATTCCCTAAGAGGATTTACCACATAGATCTTGTGTTGTGTGTGTAATATTGCATTATCTATTTGTTCATTGATATAAACATCTTAAATGCTTCATCAATAGTTGTATTGAATGATTAAATATTTAAAAGTTTTGAAAATTGAATTGGATTGATTTGTACCATTGATTCACCCCCCCTCTTAGTGGTTTGTACCTCTAATAATTGGTATCAGATCAAGTCCTTTGGTAAAGGCTTGACAACTTAAAGGAGATCCAAGGTATAATATGGGTAGCCAATAATGCAAGGAAGTTTTTCCACTAAACAAGAACCAATGTTTAATGGATCCAATTGTGCTTTTTGGAGTGTAAGGATGAGGACCTACATCATGTCCCTAGGGTTTGACACTTGGCAATCTATTGTGGATGGTTATTCTACACCTACTATCCCTCCATCTAGTTCTACAAATAAGAAGTTGTTTGAGAACAGTTCTAATGTAATAAATGCTATCACTTATGGTATTTTAGAGACTAAATACACAAAGTTAATCCATTGCATATCTACCAAGAAAATGTGGGATAAATTAAATACTATTTATGAAAGAGATTCAAAGGTTAAGTTGGCAAAGTTTCAGACTCAATGAAGAGAATTTGAGTCTTAAATGAAGGAAGAAGATTATGTGGCATCCTTTCTATAGAGAGTTGATGAGATTATGAACATCATCAAAAGTCTTAGAGAGAATATTGAAGAAGGTAATATAGTTCAAAAGGTATTAATGTCTCTCTCTTTCAAATTTGATTTAAAAGTGTTTGCTAAGGAATAAACTCATGATATTACTCAGTTGAAGATGGATGAATTGCATGGATTATTTACTACCTATGAGATGAGAGTAAATGATGATATATCACCAAATAAAGAAGCAACATTCAAGATAAAAATGAATCCAAATAAGAAGTTCTAATGTAATAAACTCAAGGAGGATGACATATTTGATATTGATGAAGATGAATTAATTACTTTGTTTACAAGAAAATTGAAAATAGGGTTAGGTAAGTATGAGGGTAAACTAACCTTCAAATGCTTCAATTGTGGAGAGGTAGGACATTTTGCTAATAAGTGACCTCATAAGCATAAGAATAATGATGATGAAGAGCATGGTTAAGGTCATGATGATGGCAAGTGATCATTTAGGTATGTTAAAATCAAGAAGGGATTCAGAAAGTTTGACAAGAAGTATTTCAAGGACAAGAAAAGTCTCTACACAAAAGAAGATTATAGCTCATCCGATGAGAGTGAAGATGGTGAATCAGAGTATGATCATGAACATGATGGTCCCATTGAAGATGAAGACCTCTTCATGGCTAAGGAAGGAATTTGATCATATCAAAAGGAGTCTACTTGGAGTGATTTAGATGATGATAAAGATGAGTTAGAGTGTGAGACAGAATTGATGATTTCTCTTGAAGAACTGAAGATTAAGAAGAAGATTAACAAGAAGATGAAGTCTCAAATCAAAGATGATGAGGAGAAATTCAATGTGTATAAATCAATAATGAATGAATACACCAAGGAGCATGAAGGTGAAATCATGTTTCTTAATTCTATGTTGTAATCTATGTTTACAAGTCTAATAGCCAAACAAGAAGAATGTTCAAGGTATGTTTTTGAGATTGTGTCTTTGAAAGATGAGTTAGATAAGTCTGCAATCAAGGTGATATCATTTTTCAAGTTTGATTAAAGTTATAATGATCTAGATAATCTCATAAAGAGTCAAAATTATGCTAGTGATAGATCTAGATTGGGTTTTAATGAAGAGCCCAAAGTTACTTCTCATGTTGACATGAATATCAATGAGATAAAGGTGGTTCAGCCCTTGAAGGTCACCAATCAGTCAACAAATGATGGTGCAAATAGATTGAAGACAAATTAGATCAGATAACCAAATGCCATGAGGTATGCACGTTTAAATGGTTACTATTACACATGTGATCAATTTGGGTATAGATATAGAGAATGTAAGAGACTTATTAGAAATTAGTTTTCATGGAACTATTATGGGGATCATCACTTAAAAGGTGAGTCTTCTTGAAAAGGAGTAATTTATTTCAATTGTCCAAAGAGTGGACATATTCCAAGATTTTGTTCTAATCAAGAAAGGTTGGAAAAGCTTCTTGAAAAATTTATAGTGTTTTTCAACTATCAATAGAGAGGTCACATTCCTATATTTTACAAGAAAAGACCTACAAGACAAAATAAGTTTAATCAGGATCCTAGAGTGCAAGAAAGAAGGTAAGTTAACTCATAGAAACCAAAGGTGGTAAGGTTGAGTTGTGATGAGTCTACAGGTCCAAGTAATCTATTTTATATGGTGGATAATTCTATAAAATTTGGAGAGTGCCAAGATCTCTCATTGTTTACTCATGTTGTGAATAAAGAATCTAAGCTCAAGGAGAAGACCAAGGTGATAGTTGAGACTAGTTATAATATATGTGTCGATACAATTGAACATCATACTGTTTTTGAACATTTTTAATGCAAAGAACATTAGTTGTCAATAGCTAGTGATGAGGCTTTTTCTTTATTTGAGAAGGTATGTCATGAATACTTGTTATCTCCATGTACTATAAAATCAAGCTCAGAAGAGAAAAAAAATTATAGTGGATGAGCATGTTGCTTCTCTTAAGCCTAAGATGAAAAAGAAGAACTATAAGTATAATATGACCAAGGAGAAGATGAAATATGAGTTGTGGACAACTCCTGGTTTCACATTGTTTGAGGACACTGTGAGTTAGGATGTCTCTATTTAGGCTTCAAAGAGACACTTGAAAAGCAAGAGGAAAATTTATTCCCAACACCCTAAAACATTTGAGAGTTACACATGAAAGAAACTTTGGCCAGAGGCTTATATTTACTACTCTAAATGTTAATTATATCTACATTTATTTTATTATACTTTAAATATATTTTAGTAAATATAAGAAATTAGGGTCATTGAGCATTTGATAGAGTTGGTCTCATAGTTACATGCCTTACAATGTAGAAAATAGTTTTTCAAAATCCAATCAAGTTAGTACTTAGGCATTTTTTAGGTCTAAGTATTAAACATAAGGATTTTAGGACATAATTTTTTAAATTTATGTTCATTGTTGGTAAACATATAGTCATTTCTAGGTTTTTGTGCCTTCTACATTGATTCCTAGCATTTTTAGAAGTCTTAGGTTTGTCAAAATTGAAGTTTGCAAACCACTCACTTTTAAATTGATATAAAGTGGTGTGATTTGGGTAACATAGGTTTCATTGGTGATATACACACATAAAATAAACACTTTGTGTTAATTTCACTTGTCATCATCCCTCCTTCATCCCTAATCACTTCCTACTCATACCTCATCACCCCTAGTCACTTTCTCATCATTCTTCATTGTCCCTAATTACTCCCTCATTGAACATCACTATGTCTAATCATCTCTAATCACTCCATCATCCATGATTACTCCCTCATTGACCCTCAATATACCTCATCATTCCTAATCTTTCCCTCCTCATCCATCATTGTCCCTCATCATCCATAATAAATTAGGGCCACTAGGAATTTGATAGAGTTTGTCTCACAACTGCACACCTTTTGATGTGGAAAATAGTTTCAAAATCCAATCTGGTTAGTAATTAGACATTTCTAGGGTCTATGTATTAAACCTAGGGATTTTAATACATAAATTTTGTAATTGATGTCCAATTTTGGTAAACAAATAGTCATTTTTTAGGTTTCTATGCCTTATAGATTGATTCTTATCATTTATAAGTCCTAGGTTTGTCAAAATTGAAGTTTGAAAACTACTCAATTTGAGCTTGATCCAAAGTGGTGTGATTGGGGTAGTTTAGGTAATTTTGATGAACTAAATACATGAAAGGACCACTTTGAGTTAATTTCACTTGTTCATCATCCCTTCCTCATCCTTGATCACTTCTTATTCATCCCTCATTACCCTTAATCACTCTCTCATCATTCCTTATTGTCCCTAATCAATCCTTTATTGAACCTCACTATCCCTAGTCATCTCTAATCACTCCCTTATCATCCATAATCATTATTTCATTAACCCTCCATATCCCTCATCATTGATAATCACTCCTTCCACATCCTTCATCATCCCTAATCACTCTTTCCACATCACTCATCATCCCTAATCTCTTCCTCATCCCTAATCACTCACTCATTAAACTTAATTATCTTTCATCATCTGTAATCACTTGATTTTATCATCCCTAATCAATCCTTCATTTATTATCACCATCCCTCATTATCCCTAATCATTTATTTCCTCATCCCTCATAATCCCTAATTAATCTTTCTTCATCCATCATCATCACTAATCACTCCCTCATTGACCCTCACCATCCATCATCACTCCATCATTTATCATCATCATCCCTCACCATCCCTAATCACTCCCTCATAATTTGATGTAAGTATATACTCTAAAGATATCTTTGATTCTGTTATCCCCAAAAAAATTCACTCATTTTTTAAGACAACATATGAACTATTTTGGTCCTGCAAGACCAAAAATTGTCTCTTCCCTTTTCAAAATTTGTTCTGAGCATTCAATTTCCTCATTATCCAAGCTTTTTTAGTAAAGGGGCTAGTTGGTTCAATGGGTTCAATGGCTTCTTCGAATGAGTTCAACCAAAAGGGGCAAGTTTCCAACACTTAGGCATTTTCAAGATTGGTTCAATGCCTTGGTTCAACCAAAAGGTCATCAGAAAACTTCTAAACAAGGACTGAACCATTGAACCCTTAAACCATTGAACCTTGAGCCAAAAAAGGGTTCAAAGGTTCAATGGGTTCAAAGTTTCAAATGTCATCGAAAAACTTCTAAGAGTCAAGTGCTTTGTCAAGGTTCAAAGGTTCAATGCGGTTGGTTCAAGCGGTTAATTGAATGAGTGAAACAAAAGAATTAACCATTGAACCAAAGTTGGTTCAATCAAAAGGTTTAAAGGACTGTCCCAAAGCTATAGGAATAAGTGCCCTTATGGAGGGCAGTAAGCAAAATTGGATAAAGGAGGATTTTCTTTAGAAGAATGAACAAGACAGAAAAGTTGGAGCACCTAAAAGGAAAAAGCCCAAGAGCAGAAGCTGCCAAATGTCACATGCTGGGACACATTACAATTGGTTTCTAAAAATAGAAAAATGAGCCATGTGTCACTTGTTGAGATCCATGGAAAGTGCCAAGTGTCAATGGTAGAAGGTTTTAATATGATGCAACAAAAGATGCCACATGTCTCTTTTAAACTTATCAAAAACCTCCAAGTGTCAATGTCCCCAGTTCCTTCCTTTCGTTTCACTATTTTGAGTAAGTACCATGGTGGGCCCTGGGTGAATGACTAAAATTAAGCAAAATGCTCCATGTGTCACCATCGATGTGATTGTTAAAAGTAAGTAGACCATGCCACATGTCCCATTGTAACTCAGTGAAACATGACAAGTATCAACGTCCACATTTCAAGCTTCTTATAAGTTTCAAAGCTTCTTTAAATAAGATTTTCTTAGAGCCCTATGGAAAGCACCAAGTGGCAATAATGGAAAGATTTTAATTTATTTCTAAAAAGCTATGGAATGTGCCATGTGTCATCTACAAAGCTCAGCAAAGGCCACCAAGTGGAAACATCTGCAACTTCCTTTTATTGAGTAAGGACTATGGTGGGTCCTGGGTGAGTGGCTAAACTTGAGCAGAATGTGCCATGTGTCATCATCTATGTGAATCCAAAAGAGTCCTAAGTGTTTCTAAAATGTTTCTAGAAGCTCAGTGGAAGCTACCATGTATCATCTTCTGCAGGACTCTTAAAAGGCACCCAAAGCCTCTATAAGTTAAGCAGATGTTGGCATGTGTCCTCACCTATTTCATAGCAGAACATGACATGTGTCACTTGTTAAGATTAGTGGAAAGTAGCTAGAGTAGAAAAGACATGAAAGAATTACTAAGGAGGATGATGGGCCTGTAGCCATCAAATTCAGGGAAACCAAGTAGCTGTTGGATTTCAAATGATGACGGACCTGAAGATGTCAAATTTGTGGCAATGAAATAACTATTGATCTTTGTAGACTTAAGCATAAATCCCATGAAAAAATTCAATGACCAGCCAAAGAGATAGCTCAAGAGCTCAGAGTGCATAGAAAAGGGCAAAATACAGCCAGGAAAGGGGGAATGATGAAGAAGGAACATGACATGTGTCACTTGTTAAGATTAGTGGAAAGCAGCTAGAGCAAGCAGAAAAGACACAAAGGAATTACTATGGAGGATGACAGGCTTACATCCATCAAATTCAAGGAAACCAAGTAGCTGTTGGCTTTCAAATGATTACGGACTTGAAGATGTCAAATTTGTGGCAATGAAATAACTGTTGATCTTTGTAGACTTAAGCATAGATCCCATGAACAAATTCAACAACCGGCCAAAGAGATAGCCTGAGAGCTCAGAGCACATAGAAAAGGGCAAAATATAGTCAGGAAAGGGGGAATAATGAAGAAGGATCAGACATATCTATGCATAGGAGATGTTTCTAGAAGGTAAAGCAATCCACCAAGTGGACATCAAAAAGCACAAATATTCAATGGGATGACTTATTTTTCTACATTGAGTAGAGCAAACAGCTATGCACACATCAGGAAACACATCAAGTAGCCTATATTTAAGACTGACGACCGATTCCAGCATGGCCCATAGACAAAATTTAAAATATATTAAATGCATCATAGGCCATAATTTTTGTGAAATAAAGCACCCAAGTCTTTCTTGGAGAACTATATATAGGACTCTCTCTTATTATTTTAAGAGAGATCTCTCTGTTATAAAAAAACAAAACTCTGCCCAAATTGAAAGGCATTACTGAGACTTTGAGTTTAGATTGTTGATCATATTTTGTTATTTGAATAAGAAAACAAGTGAATTTTTAGACTTTGTGCTAGAATAGCTTGGTTGTTGGGGAAATTGTTCTTATGTCTATTTCCTTAATACATTTTTGTTCATTTAATTAAGTAGAATTAGTGAAAGTAATCAGGAAGGTGTCTTGAAGCTGACTATGGAGAGACTTTGTGTTGCTGCCATAATTGTCTTTAATTTATCTATTTTTTATTTCTGTGTAAAGGATCTTGGGATGACTTTGTGCCCTCATTATCCTTCATATTTCACTCTTTGGTAGTTGAGATGGAGACTTTGTGCTACATTTCATCCTACTATGTTACTGCACCCTATTACAATTACTTCTCACTACCCGAAAGGTTCCTATTATCTGCTGAACAACACTTCTAAAAGAAGAGGAGTGCCTCCTGTCATTTCATCAAGATTTATCCTTTGATTGATGAACATCATCTCTGAAAAAAGAGAGATGGATGGTGTTATCCTACCCCTGAGTGTTATTTTTAGTTTATTTATAGTAGATTAACATATATATATATATAGCCCCTTCATACTTATAGGGAACCTCCCCTTAATGAGAGGAGAGATTTGTCCCCTTTTGATGTGGTAAACCTACACATTTGGCCGACCAATCTTCCTTGTTGTGGTTGATCAAACCTATTTTGCTCATCAGTACGCTGGTGACAAAATATTCACCCAATAGTTTTTAGTGACTCGACTGGGTAGGATACAGTAATTTTGTGTAATTTGAAGCCTCAAGCTTCAGATTGAAACATCACATGTGCCTTACCCATTATCATTATAGCATTATCCATTTATCCTACTACAGAAGAACGTGTAGTTTGAAGCCTCAATATTCAAGCTAAAGTAGTACTAGTTCTTTTTCATTTTTATTTTTACACCCTAGCATATCCATAGTATACGTGAAGCCAAAGGGCTAAAGGTATTATTGACCCTGCATTCGAGTTGGTATAAGAAAGTAATTTTGAACTGTTTCCTTCACCATCTCACCTCCAACAAACCAAGAGCTTTCCTCCTACTAAAGTCAATTCTCCATTACCAGACAAAGCATCTATTTCTACTATTAATAAAGCTTTGTTAGTACTTACCCCTCTAAGATTTGTTATTCCACCTTTCCATAGTCATACATTGGAAATTCAAGGCCCCTGGGGTAACTCTTTTGGCCCACTTAATCTAACTCCACCCTTACATGAGCTCCCACATAGTTCAAGGAAGAATTTCACCAAGTTCTATCATGATGGGAAGGTTCACCCTGATGAACACATTGCAGCCTTTAGCATAGCCTGTGGCATAATAGGTGTGGAATTTGAGAATGTGGTGGTCAAATTATTTGTGGAAACTTTATAAGGTGCTACTGTAGACTGGTTCTACCACCTACAAGCTCGATCAGTAATTGACTAGAACACACTCAAAGCCAAGTTTGAAACAAGGTTTAAGCCTGTAGAAGATGCACATGACCTACTGGCCCAACTCACACAGATGAAGAAAGAACCTCATGAACCTATGAGAGAATTCATTGCTAAGTTTGACAAGCTGAGGAATAGGATTTCTACGATTGCTCAGCCAACACCTAAAAACTTCAAATGTTTCTCATTAATTCTTACCTGTCTAAAGTGAGTTTTCTACTGAGATGTCCTGGCCAAATAGACCTTGTTGTAGCTCAAGATTTGACCACTAAGGTGGAAGATGACCTTATCTTGGTAGGAAAGATAAGGAGAGATCCTAATAGAGGTAAATCTTCTTCATCTTCTAGATATCCATCTACAGGTACCACTGATCCAATGGTGCAAAAGTTGGCAAATGAGTTGCTAGATATCAAGAAGCAAATGGTATAAGAGATATATTTAGCTCCTTCATATAGAGATATGCTAAGAAGGACATTCCCTAATCAGTCATACCAAGGTAATGTTGTCAAGAATCAAGGACAGCCAAATCATCTTCCTCCCCCATAGGGGAAACTTGCCATTGAAGCATCCCCAACCAATTCAACAGTTGGATATCTCAAAATAGAATCTAATTTCTCTTTCTAGCCTGAATTGAACCAAGAAAATGATGCTAATCTCCTTACAGAAGACCAAGAACAATTAATTGATGACTTCAACATTGGTTTCCTGAATTATTAGAATGAACCCAAAAGTGAAGGTAAAGTAGATGAGGGATCATATGTTGTGTTCACATGATCCAAGAACCAGTCAGCCCAACAAGTTGATAAAGAGAAGATAGAGGAGCAACCTCAACTAAAAATTTAAATTACTAAGCATGGAACCACTCTGCCTTTCTAGCCAAAGGACCCGGTGATCGCCAAAAAAGGTAAGTACATCAAACATCTCTGCACCTTCTACTTCAACTTCATAGACTAGTCCTCCCCCTTCCAAAAACTAGAAAGATGAACTACCTTCCTTTGTTCCTACTCCATTTCAGTCATTTGACATAATTGACCATGTCAAGAAGACCAAAATTCAAATGTCTAAATTTGAACTCTTGTAATCACATCTTGAGCAGTTGGATAGGTTAGTTCAGTGTGTGAAGAATAAAGCCATCCCTATAAGACAAGACGTTAAGAAGGTAACTCATGATCCCCCAAGGAACATGTCCATCCCAAATAATATTATCATTATTCCTCCTACTACACCTGGGAAAATAGAGCCTTTCTATGTTTCCCTGTTGATAAATGGTCACAAACTGAGCAATTGCATCATAGACTCAAGTTCATCTAACAACGTCATGCCTGCCAAAGTTGCAGAATCTCTTGGTCTCACACTAACCAAGAAATTTGGGAGGTGTTTCTCCATGGATAATAAACAAGTACCTATACTGGGATAAATCAAAGATGCCTAATTTGCATTTGTAGCATTCCTAGACAAAAGAATCAAGATGACAGTCCTGGTGGTCGATGTTCCAGCCTCATACGACATTCTTCTAGGGTGAAATTTTTGCAAAGATGTTGGTGGAGAATTAACCATGAATCTATCCAAGGCAAAGATCCCTATCAAAGGCATCATACAGAGGATACTTCCTGAAAAGGAAGAAAAATATGTTATCACTCAGACATCATCCCCTGAAGCTCAAATTCTATTTGAGTCTTCAGGTATGGGTAATTATTTTTTGACCACAGAAGATATTCATGTTTCATCTATTGAAACTTATGAAAATGATAGCCTAAAAATTGGTTCAAACAGAATAGCAGAAGATGTGAGAGAACACAGTGCAAGCACAGAAGAATTCCCCCTCCCAAGCAAGGAGAAATCTAAGGAAAGATCAGTTGTTGATGATGTTTGGATCCTAGAATTTGATGGTAGCAATTCTCCTACCGACTTAGGAGCTAGGATTGTGTTGATATCTCCTCAAAGAGATATTTTTCCTTCTTCATACAAGTTGAAATTTACCAACACTAACAACATAGTTGAGTATGAATCTCTATTGCTTGGATTGAAAACTACTCAAGATAAAGGCATCAAGCTCCTTCATGCCAAAGGAGATGCTGAACTGGTGGTTTGTCAGGTGACAAACCTGTACCAAACCAAAAATGAGAGATTGTGCCACTACCGTAATCTAGTCTGGGATCAAATTAAAAGCTTTGATGCTTTCAGCATCTCTGCCATACCTAAGGAATCTAATGACAGAGTTGATACACTAGCAGTTTTAGCAACTCTCTTAGTCCCTCACCCAGACTTCACAGGAGATAAGTACACCATTGAGCTGGTCTTCCAACCAAGTGTACCTGATAATGCCAGTCATTAGCAAGTGTTCAATGGTGATAGCCAAATCATTACCTTCTTGGAGCAAAAAGATAGCTTCAAAAAGCTTCACTTTAAAGGCAGTGATCCTCAGAAGCTTGAATTAGTCCATGAATCAAACCCAGACATAGGTGACGAATTCCTATAGCTAAAAGGGAATAAAATTTTGAAAGGCTTGGTTTCCCTCGAGAAGCTTTTTCAAAAACATGACAAATTCATCAAACAACAATAAATGGATTCAAACTTATCCCAGGGATTTGATCAGATAAATTTGGGTACCAAGGAAGATCCCAAAATGGTGAATATTAGGAAGTGTTGCATTCCTAAGGAGAGATTCAAGTTCACTACTCTACTCTGCCAATACATGGATGTCTTAGCATACTTCTATGATGATCTGAAGTCACTCAGACCTAAGAAAATTCACCATGAAATTCCTCTCATGGATGATTCAGTACCTTACAAGTAGAAATCCTAGCAGTATAATCCAAAGATATTAGGTACTATTCTATCTGAGATACAAAAAATACTGAATGATAGGATAATTTTTTCAATCCATCATTCCACATGGATCACCAACATAGTACCTATGAGGAAGAAGAATGGAAAAATTTGCATCTATGTGGATTTTAGGAATCTAAATCAGTCCTCCTTAAAGGATAACTATCCTTTGCCCATCATGGACCAAGTACTTCAAACAGTGACTGGCTCAAAGATGCTATCAATACTAGATGGCTTCTCAGGATACAATCAAGTAGAAGTTAGTGAACCAGACCAACATAAGACTTCCTTCACCATACCTTGGGGCATGTTTACATATAGAAGGATGCCTTTTGGCTTAATAAATGATGGTGCCACCTTTTAGAGAGCAATGGACCTTGGTTTCAAGAATGAAATGGGTAAGTTCATTATAGTTTATTTTGATGACTTGACCATCTTTTCTAAGCATCACCTAGATCATATACACCACTTGCAACAAGTAATAGAATGCTGCCACCAGAATGACATTTCCTTAAACCCTAAGAAGTCAATTTTTGGAGTAATAGAGGGAAAACTTATTAGACACATTGTGTCCAAAGGAGGCATAAATATTGACTCAGATAGAGTTAAGTCTATCCAAGAGCTTACCTTGCCCACAAGTAAGACTGTTGTCCACTCTTTCTTTGGAAAGGTGAATTTCTTATGGAGGTTCATCCCTGAGTTTGCTGAGAAGACTAGACATATTGTAAACATGATGAAGGAAAAGGCCACCTTCAGCTGGACTAAAGAAGACAAGTTAGCATTTGAAGATATCAAGATTGCCATTGCCCATGCCCCAATTCTAGTTTGTCCAGATTATAATAAGGAATTCACCTTATATAGCTATGCTTTTGAACACACACTTTCAGCAATTTTAGTTCAGCAAAACCAAGAAGGTGTGGAATATCCCATTTCTTTCATGAGTTATCCTCTCAAAGTTCATGAGCTAAAATACTCAAACATGGAGAAGCATGCCTATGTAGTGGTAAAGGCAATGAAGCATTTTCACTTCTACATCCTGAATTCACATGTTACTACCTTGGTTCTTAATACCATGGTTAAATCCATTTTAACTTAGTAGAAAAACTCAGAGGCAATTGGATTGCAAAAATCCAAGATTTTGACCTAGTCATCAAACCAACGACGCTGGTGTGTGGATAGGGCCTATGCTAATTAATTTTTGATAACAAGCCAGAGGGAACAAAACATGAATAATTAAAAGAAGAAGACACATCAATAGTCTTATTTGTCTCCACTATGAATGAGTGGTATTCAGGTATTGCTCATTTCTTGACTTATGGTGAATGTCCTACTCATCTATCTTACAAGGAAAGGAGGACTATCAAGTTGAAAGTTGCCAATTTTGTCCTCTAAGACAATGGACTGTACAAGAGGAGCCTTGATGGAGTGTTCTTGGTGCATAGATAAAAAGAAACAAAAAAAACTTTTGAAATCCTTCCACAATCTAGCCTGTAGAGGACATTTTTCTGCTCCTATGACTACCCACAATATTTTTAGAGCTAGGTATTACTAGCCTACTTTATTTCAAGATGCATACAAATGGGTATGAAAGTGTGAATTGTGCCAACAATTTGTGGGAAGACCCAAGTTAGCTGCCCTACCTCTCAAGCCAGTCATCATAGAAGAGCCATTTCAGTAATGGGGCATTAATTTCATTGGTGCTGTAAACCCATCTTCAAGTGCTAGACATGATTATGTCCTCACAGCCACAGATTTCTTCACCAAGTGGGTGGAAGATATCCCAACCAAACATGCTACTTCAGAAGTAGTGTGCAATTTCCTCAAGGAGAACATCATTTCCAAGTTTGGAGTCCCAGTCAAGATTGTCATAGACAACACAGCTTGTTTCACTTCCCAAGATATTACTCAGTTATGTTTTTACTATGGGATCAGCCTCTCTCACTCTTCTGATTACTTTCCACAAGGGAATGGACAAGCTGAATCAAGAAACAAGAACTTGGTGACTATCATCAAGAAGCTGGTGGATGACAATCAAAGGACATGGCATAAATCATTGGTTGATGCTTATTGGGTAGATAGAATTACCCCAAAAAGGGCAATTGGTATGTCTCCTTTCCAACTTCTTTATGGTCTCATTGCTGAGATACCAATCACCCTAGAATTGCCAACATTGAAATTGGCTAAGGCAATTGAGGATCAAACTTATGAAAGCTCCATTGATAGGAGAATCATGTGCTTAACTAAGTTGAAAGAGCAGAGAACTGTAGTGGTGGACCAAATTACTACCCATCAAAGTTTGGTGAAGAAGCTCTTTGACCAAAAAGCAAAGAACCATGATTTTCAGATTGAAGATCGAGTCCTATTGTGGGACAAGAGAAGAGAACCAAAGTGGATGCATAGAAAATTTGATTCCCTATGGAGAGGCCCATTCACTATCCATGAGCTCAATGGTGAGGACAATTTCCTATTGAAATATCAAGATGGCACGCTCTTTTATCTACCTCACAATAGGCAACATCTGAAGCACTTCAATCTGTGAAGTATCAGATAAGATCAGCTTGTACATATATATATTTGTATAGTCTTTAGTTCTATTTTTGTGCTTTTATTTTTGTTTTTGTCACCTTTCTTTTTGGGTAGCATGACTCCATAGCCCAATGGCATACTTCAAGGCACTGGAGATTCTAGTTTTTACTCCCTTCAGCTAATTCAAAATTTCAACTGAAAGAAGTTCTCCAACTAGAGCCAGTTGTTATCCCCAAAAAATGTCACTCATTTTTTAGGACAACATATGAACTATTTTGGTCCTGCAAGACCAAAAATTCTCTTCCCTTTTCAAAATTTGTTCTGATCATTCAATTTCCTCATTTTCCAAAATTTTTTAGTAAAGGGGCTAGTTGGTTCAATGGCTTCTTCAAATGAGTTCAACCAAAAGGGTCAAGTTTCCAACACTTAGGCATTTTCAAGATTGGTTCAATGCCTTGGTTTAACCAAAAGGTTCATCAGCAAACTTCTAAACAAAGATTGAACCATTTAACCCTTAAACCATTGAACCTTGAACCAAAAAAGGGTTCAAAGGTTCAACGGGTTCAAATTTTCAAATGTTGTCGACAAACTTCTAAGATTCAAGTGCTTTGTCGAGGTTAAAAGGTTCAAAGCAGTTGGTCCAAAGAATTTGGTTCAATGTGGTTGGTTCAAGTGGTTAATTGAATGAGTGAAACAAAAGAATGAACTATTGAACCAAAGTTGGTTCAATTGATCGATTCAATCAAAAGGTCCAAGGGACTGCCCCAAAGCTAAAGGAACAAGTGCCCTTGCAAAGGGTAGTAAGAAAAAGTAGATAAAGGAGGATTTTATTTAGAAAAATGAACAAGATAGAAAAGTTGGAGTGCCTAAAAGGAAAAATCTTGAGAGTAGAAGCTACCAAATGTCACCTATTAGGACACATTATAATTGGTTTCTAAAAATAGTGAAATGAGCCACGTGTCACTTGTTGAGATCTGTGGAAAGTGCCAAGTGTCAACGATGGAAGGTTTTAATATGATGCAGTGGAAGATGCCATTTGTCTCTTTTAAAGCTTATTAGAAACCTCCAAGTGTTAATGTCCCTATTTCCTTCCTTTTGTTTCGTTATTTTGAGTAAGCACCGTGGTGGGCCCTGGGCAAATGACTAAAATTAAGCATAACACTCCAAGTGTTACCATCCATGTGATTTTAAAAGTAAGTGGACCGCGCCACGTATCCCATTGTAACTCAATAGAATGTGACAAGTATCAATGTCCACATTTCAAGCTTCTTATAAGTTTCAAAGCTTCCTTCAATAAGCTTCTCTTAGAGCCCCATGGAAAGCACCAAGTGGAAACAACAGAAAGTTTGTAATTTATTTCTAAAAAGCTATGGAATGTGCCATGTGTCATCTACAAAGCTCAACAGAGGCAGCCAAGTGGAAACATCCACAACTTCTTCCTTTTATTGAATAAGGACTGTGGTGGGTCCTAGGTGAGTGGCTAAACTCGAGTGAAACATGCCATGTGTCATCATCCACATGAATCCAAAAGAGTCCTAAAATTTTCTACAATGTTTCTAGGAGCTCAGCAGAAGCTGCCACGTGTCATCTTCCACAAGACTCTTAAAAGGCACCCAAAGCCTCTATAAGTTAAGTAGATGCTTCCACGTGTCCTCACCTATTTCACAGTAGAACACAATGCATGTCACTTGTTTAGATTAGTGGAAAGCGGCCAGAGCAAGCAAGAAAAACATGAAGGAATTACTAAAGATGATGATGGGCCCACCACCATCAAATTTAGGGCAACCAAGTAGCCGTTGGCTTTCAAATGATGACAGACCTGAAGATGTCAAATTTATGGCAATGAAATAACTGTTGATCTTTATAGACTTAAGCACAAACCCCATAAACAAATTTAGTGACTAGCCAAAGAGATATCCCAAGAGCTCAGAGTGCATAGAAAAGGGCAAAATATAGCCAAGAAAGGGGGAATGATGAAGAAGGATTAGAAATATCTGCGCATGGGAGATGTTTCTATAAGGTAAAGCAGTCCACTAGGTGGACATGAGAAAGCATAAATATTCAATGGCATGGCCTATTTTTCTACATTGAGTAGAGTGAACAACTATGCACACATCAAGAAACATATTAGGAAACAAATCAAGTAGCCTATATTTAAGACCGATGCCTGATTCTAGCATGGCCCATGGATAAAATTTAAAATGTATTAAATGCATCATAGGCCATCATTTTTGTGAAACAAAGTGCCCAAGTCTTTCTTGGAGCACTATATATAGGACTCTCTCTTATTGTATTAAGAGAGATCTCTCTATTATAAAAAATAAAACTCTACCCAAATTGAAAGGCATTACTGAGACTTTGAGCTCATATTGTTGATCATATTTTGTTCTTTGAATAAGAAAACAAGTGACTTTTCAGACTTTGTGCTAGAATAGCTTGGTTTTTGGAAAAATTGTTCTTATGTCTATTTCCTTAATATGGTTTTTTTCATTGAATTAAATAAGTAGAATTAGTGAAAGTAATGAAGAAGGTGTCCTAAAGCTGACTGTGGAGAGACTTTGTGCTACCAAAATTGTCTTTAGTTTGTCTATTTTCTATTTCTATGTAAGAGATCTTGGGATGACTTTGTGCCCTCATTATCCTTCATATTTCACTCTTTGGTAGTTGAGGTGGAGACTTTGTGCTACATTTCATCCTGCTATGTTACTACACCCTGTTACAATTACTTGTCACTACCCGAAAGGTCCCTGTTATCTACTGAATAGCACTTATGAAAGAAGAGGAGTGCCTCCTATCATTTCATCAGGATTTATCCTTTGATTGATGAACATCATCTCTGAAAAAAGAGAGATGGATGGTGTTATCCTACCCTTGAGTGTTATTTTTAGTTTATTTATAGTAGATATACATATATATATCCCCTTCATAATTATAAGGAACCTCCCCTTGATGAGAGGAGAGATTTGTCCCCTTTTGATGTGGTAAACCTACACATTTGGTCAACCAATCTTCCTTGCTGTGGTTGATCATACCTATTTTGCTCATCAGTACGCTGGTGACAAAATATTCACCCAACAAATTCCAATCATATATTTTTTAATCCATTATAGTGGAAATTAACTCTTTTCTAGGGCTTGCATTGTTGATACCCATTTGTGATAGTCAATTTTATTACTAAATGAATTGGATGATATTCCAATTTTATAGATAATTATCATAAGAACTAACACAAAATAGAGTCTGAATTTTAGTTCAATGAATTATCTTTGTTATGCAGCTAACTAGATGAAACTTTATTCGATTCCACCTTTGGTAGTTTGGTTCTAAAGATAAAAATCAAACACAAATCTTTTTTATAATATTATAATTATAATAATATTTGAATTAGATGCAATTTTATTTAGTATTTCCCATTCTTGTATGACTTGAATCTTGGTCAAGTTCACACATTAAATCCTTGTGTGTGTATTGTGTCCCAAATATTTTATCTCTTGTATGAAAAATGAACATTTATTCATGTTATCATAAAAATATGTTTCTTCCAAATGTGAAACACTATTTCAGTATGGTGTAGATGTCCATCCAATGTTTTATAAAGATTAAGATGCCATCAAGGTAGATTAAAAAAATGACAGGTAAATGTCCTGAGGATGTCATTCAACATCTTAAAATTAATGAGTTCATTATGTGAGTTAACATAAAGGGCATAATGGTAAATATATGGTTGACCACATGTAAAACATCACACACCTCGAATGGTGAGATTTCAAAAAGGATTGCATCTTTAAAAAGTTTGATTTTATACACTGAGTGACACTACTAGTTGATCCATTTCTCAAGGCCTACACTAGACCATACACTAATATATGGTTATGGATGATGTATAAATTTCAAGTTCAATTTTTTAAAATATGCTTAAAGGGAAATTAAAACTTGTTTACTTCCATTGGAAATGATGAAGTGTATTAGCACACCATTGATCTACATTTATTAATGAAACAATATTTTTAATTCATATAATTTCTTGTTGGGGGAAGTAGAGATATTTTTAGTACCGACCATATCATTGGGTTCATAATATATTATCTACTTACCTTTTTATAATTCTAGATAACTTGTAACCACTTCTCAAGTTGTGCAAGTAGAAAGCTCAGTGTGACACTCTTCATTGGATTGAATATTGAATTTATGAATTAATCACCACTTTCCAATCTTGGACTACTTGTTCTAATCATTTGAAAAATGTTTTCCACTCTCTGGTATGATGACTCAATCAATAGACATACAAATAAATGGTATTTAATATAATTATTTAGGTCATAAATTGTCCTCTTATGTAAATACAATGATTGGTTTTAGGAAATCATATATCTTGGTGATCCTTATGTATTTCCTACCCATTTTTGGTGCTATGGTGGTCTTACTTGCTTCTCTTTTTCTGGAAAAATTTCAATTATGAATTACATCATTTCTAATAGGCCCATATTTTATCATAGGTGTTAAATATTTATGTTTCAAATTTTCCTCCACATCATTTTGATCATTATGTCTTATATTTTATGATAGCATTCAACTCCCTACTTGTAACTCTTAACATTTTTAAACCCCAAAAAAATACCATGATAAAGGTATTGGATAGAGTGATTAAAGATGAGGAGGGATGAAGAGGAATTGAGTAGAGGTGATGGGTGAGTCAATAAGGATGATGAGGGATGGTGAGGGTTAATAAGGGAGTTATTAGGGAGGATGAGGGAGTGATTAGAGATTATGAAGGATGGTGAGGATTAATGAGGAAGTGATTAGAGGTGATGATAAATGAGGAATGAGTGATTATAGATGATGAGGTAGGATGAATCAATGATTAGGGATAATGAGGGATGGTGAGGGTTAATTAGGGAGTGATTATGGATGATAAGGAAGTAATTATAAATGATGAGGGTAAATAAGGGAGTGATTAGGGATGAGGAGGGATGAGGAGGTAGTGATTAGGGATGATGAAGTAGTGATTAGGAATGGTGAGATCCAATGAGGGAATGATTAGGGATGGTGAGATATAATGAGGGATGATGACAGATGAAGAGGGAGTGATTAAGGATTGTGAGATCTAATGAGAGAGTGATTAGGGATGATGAAGGATGGTGAGATCCGATGGAGTGATTAGGGATGATGAGGGAGTAATTAAATATGATGAAATATGGTGAGGGTCAATGAGGTAGTGATGAGGGATGATGAGGAATAAGGAGTGCATGATTAGGAATGATGAGGAATAGTGAGGGTCAATGAGGGAGTAATTAGGGATGATGATGGAGTGATTAGAGATGACTAAGGATAGTTAGGTTTAATAAAGGAGTGATTAGGGATAATGAAGAATGATGAGATATTGATTAGGGGTGATGAGGAATGATTAAGAAGTGTTTAGGGATGAGGGAGGGATGATGAACAAGCAAAATTAACACAAAGTGGTCATTTGATGTGTGTAGGTCATCAATATGACCTATGCTACCCCAATCAAACCATTTTGCATCAATTTCAAAGTGAGTGGTTTGAAAAATTCAATTTTGACAAACCTAAGACTCCTAGAAATGATAAAAATCAATATGGAAGGCACAAAAACCTTGAAAATGACTATATATTTACCAAAAATGGACATCAATTACAAAACATATGTCCTAAAATCCCTAGGTTTTATACTTAGACCCTGAAAAATGCCTAAGTACTAACTTGATTGGATTTTGAAAAAACTATTTTTCACATCATAAGGGTGTAATTATGAGACCAACTCTATTAGATGCTGAGTGATCCTAATTTCTTATATTTACTAAAATAAATTTAAAGTACAAGTTTACATTTATATTGTTACTATACTTAACATTTAGAGTAGTAAATATAAGTTTATTGCCAAAGTTACCTTCATCATATTATCGATAATGAAATCGCATTACCTATTAATAAATATTCATTTCATTTGTTCAAATGTACAAAATAATAGTAACGTGATCATGTTTTTTAGCACTAATGTGATCATGTTATCTATTAACGTGATTGGTGTTATACATTAACATGATTGCATTATGGCTCGATAATTACTTAGACATAATTAAAATAATGTGATTGCATTAATTAAATAACATGATCAAATTTTTTATTAACATGATTGCATAACATATAATGTCCACAAAATTGTCCCCCAACTCTATGCACTCACCTAGGGCCCCTATTCCTATGTTATCCTTTGATATATTTTATTAGGGACTAGAGCATACTAAAATTATGATAGGGCCCCATTTTAGATTTTAGTGCCCATCAAGCCATGCCCAAGCTCTAAGTACCCTTTTATCAATACACTAGATTAAGGCATATGCCCTTCATTCCCTCTATAGAACAATTTGGGTATAGATGACGTTAGGTATAGATAGAGTTGGGTTAAGAAATACATTATACCAGCTTCTAGATTGGAACACACTCCATCGGATTGGTGACCTCTTATTTATCTATTTGGTAATCTAGTTTACTAATAAAGAAAATAAATAGTCAAATATGGGGATGGGATTGGAATTCTCAAATAATCTCCAATATCCCCTAACTATATAGATATAAATGTGTATTCTCAACTCTATAATTGCAATTCTTAGATGCCCATGTGTGTGTGTGTGTGTTTGTGTGTGTGTGTGTGTGTGTGTGTGTGTGTGTGTGTGTGTGTGTGTGTGTGTGTGTGTGTGTGTGTGTGTGTGTGTGTGTGTGTGTGTGTGTGTGTGTGTGTGTGTGTGTAAGTAATATAATTTCATCCCACACTTTACCCTACTTACTTCATTTATGCCAACAAGTAAGGAAAGGGGAGTTTTTCTTATTGATACCTAGTTTTACTTCACTTAATATAACATATCGAGGGAAGACTACCTTATCTATAGGTCACAAGGGATTAAGGAATAGTTGTCAAGGGAAGTTTGCCTTTCTAATATCTAGCTTTGTTTTTCTTTTGTATTAAGGCATATCTATTAAGGTAAGATTTATTTTTGATAGATAACTTTATTATTACCTTACTTACTTAGGTATGCCCTACTCGATAAGGTAAGGGAAGTTTGTTTCATAATATATAGCTTTGTTTTTATCATACCTACATTTCATAACATAGAATAGATTGATGTCATATTTGTATGTATTTCATGATGCTGGTGTGTCACATAATGAAATATAAGTGTGGGTATCATGATGTGATGGTTAATTCCCACCCTATTAATATAATAGTTGGTTTCAAGTACTTAATATCATTAAATGGACTTCACTATGTATGGGTTGCATTAGTGAGGTGGGTCCATTATTTGCAGTTACCTTGATCATAAGTAGATATGGTGTTTTTATGTCACTTTTGGCCTATAAGGGACCCAATCACAATTAATATTAACATGAAGGGGTGTCTTATATTCCCAAATTCCAATCTATATATGTATGTAATATGATTTCATCCCACCCTTTGCTCACTTACCTACGCATTTATTTTGGACCAGGACTCTAGATACACACTTTTTCCATAGTTTTTGCATGGATCAACATATATATCTTTGAATCCCACTAGATAATTAGATGATATATTTGAGTGGAATAATAGTTTCCTTGGGATTTATTTGAGTGATTAAAATTTGTAATTAGAGCATAATATAATTAGGAATAAGTGGGAAGCCACTACACACAGCATCAAGTTATTAGACAGAGTGATTAGGGATGAGGAGGGATGAGGAGGGAGGAAGTAGGGATGATGAGGGATGATAAGGGAATCATTAGGGATGATTTCATGTCTACCATTTGGACCTTTGTCTCATGCCATCATACTGTCCAATCTTATCTAGCTTGTTTGGTCAAATCTTAGTTTTCATTGTTGAGTTCTCAATTAGCCTTGTCAAGTTTAGATCCAAACATTGATTGATTTATATTTAGGCCTTATATAATGGGGATAATACATATATGTTCTCTTTTGGGTTGCATAACTTCAGTTAATAGATTACCCAAATTTGAAAACTAGTGATGGTTTGTTTATTTAGTACCTATCCTTATCATTATTTGTGCCTTTATTTGGGAAAACATAGTCTTTCTTCAAAGAGATTTTTATTTTATGCCTTATGCAAATTGATCATGTTTATGTTTGACTCTATGTGTCAATTTTATGTCAAAGTTGTTTCCCAACTTGTTAGATTAAATCAAATCACATTAGCCTTTATTTTAAGTCTAGCTTTTGACACTGTTTGACCACAATTTCTAGCACATGCCTATTTGTTTGAGCTTAGCTTTTGACTCCATGTTTGGACAAAAGACTTAGTAACTCAACTTTTCTCTTTCCTAGTTTAGACCTTATTGGGAACACTTTGAACTAGACCTTTGACATACTAGGTTTTATTTAGATGCTTGACCTTTTATGTGTATGACATTTGATGTTAGATGTTAGGTTGGTTTATCCCAAGTCTTAGTACAAACCATTTTGGAGATACACTCCACTTTTAGACCACATTGGAAATACAACTCCACTTTTAGACCACACTAGAGATATAGCTCCACCCCTTTGACCAAGTTAGACCAAGCTTGAACCATTTATCCTTTAGACATAGTTTTTTTGAGTTTGTGGAACTCTAAGCCTTTTTGTTTTGGAACTTTCATCATTTACATGGATATGTCTAGCTATACTTATGGTGGAGTCACTTACAATCTAACTTATTATGGAATGGCTGCACAAAATGACTTTTACGGATTTAGTCAAGACCCCAATGATGTTAATATGGTTTGTGAGATAGATTTCTATCTATCTCATATTAATCATTCATGGGAACAAAGTCATGAAACAAATTATGATCCAACTTGAGAACTTAATTGGTATGAAGAGGCTTATGAAGAGGACTTTCAAGACCCAATTACAGATAATGTTTATTGGGATACAAATCCATACTTTATTTACAATAATCAATATGTGAAACATAGTCAATAACCAACTTATGAGCCAACTCATGACCAAGATGATATGGTTTATGAGGAAGACTTGGATGCTTTTACTTATACAAGCAATCAAGTTTCACAACATCCTTTTATTATCTAATCATCAACTACCCCTAACCCTGCTTTGGATTATATGAGCTATCAAGATCCATAATATCCAAGGTATACCATTGGTATACTAGGACCTCATCCTTTAGCTTGTGTGAGCAATCAATATTCATAATGCCCCTTCATCATTCCAAGACCTAGTTTTTTGGCTTATACAAGTAATCAAACTACACAATGCCCTATCGTTACCATTTTAGGTCTTTATCCTTTGACTCATGCAAGAAATCATGCTCCCCAATGCCATACCATTATCAAACCACAAGCCATTCTTCACCCAGTACCAATCCCATCCAAACCTCAACCCATCCAATCATTCAAAGACCAAGATGTGCTCAAAATTGGTATTTTTCAACTCATTGGAAACTAAGGCCAAAATAACCAACCAATCTGAGATATTTTTGTTAAGTCAACCAATTTTTATAAGCCAACCTATTATAAATTATCTATTGATCCTATACCATTTATCAACGAGCCTCACATTGATGAGCCAATCTTTCTTGAGTCACTTATTAATGATTATATCTACCTTTGGGAAAATCATTACCTTGACCATGTGCCTATGTTTCAAGAGCCTCTTATTGATAAGTTAGTCTCTAAGGAATTGTCTCTTGACATATTTCTCATCCAAAAAGAGTCACTTTGACAAACCAGTTTTTGTGGAGCCCATTATGTCATCACAGATTATTACTTGTCTAATCCAAATATTCACCAAGACATCATTGTAACAGAGTACCCATTAGATGAAGAATTAGAATTAGGGTTAGGTTCTATTCTTGAATCGACATTAGATTTAGAATTAAAATTAGAATCAACATTAGTCTCAATAATGGATTTAGAGTCCCTTGAGTTAGAATCAAATTCAAAAAAGGAATATGTTTGTGGCTATTACAACATTGGTTACACATGCCTTATAGATCAATTTGAATACATTTTTAATCCTTCTACATTTTTTAAGGATGAGTACTTTAGCTTTGACACAAGTCCTCCTAGTATCTTCTACAAGGATTGTGATGCCAACACCCATTCCATTACCATTCCATAGGCCATTACCATCAACCAAAATAGCCATATCATTAGCATTCCATCTCCCATAAGTGTTGATTTGGATCTACAAAATCACACTTTTTTGAACTACAGCTATGGTGACATAGCAGTTGAATAAGAGAAAGGAGGCCAAAACCACATTCATATAGAAAAAAACACTCTCCTAGTGAAAGTTTTTTGAAAGCGCTAGAAGACAATCAAAGATAAAAGTCAACATTCCCTAGTTAAACCTTCTCAAAGGTGATATGGGAAAATCAAGACAATCTCATTGGTGAAAATCTTTTTGAGGCACCAATAGATGAGCACAAAAGTTCTTCACTACTTGATAAAGATAAAATCAAAATAACTTCCAATCTACAACCTAATCATATGGTAGCTACTCTCAAGATAAAATAACAAAAAAATATGGTGGTCTTATTGAGAGAACAAGTCTTCAACCCCATGACAACCAAAAATATGTCAAATTTGGCATCAACAACATTACATGTGACTAAAATTCTTGATCTTCATCTGTTTCTTCACCATTATACATTCCATTATCATCTACCATTCTATTTCACAAAAAAACCTACCATCCATTATTTGTCCTTGTTTACCATCTATGGTTGTACTTTCCTTTGTAAAGGATACAAGTATACCTTATCTTGATATTTGAAGGAATCAAAATCAATGACCAACAAAGATCACAAAAGCATTCTTGACATCAAAATTTGTAGGCCATTTTTGATAGAGCAATTATTTAGATGAGGTGTGGGATAGCAATTAACATGATCAAGTATTTTATTGGTATCATTTGTTGATTAGGATATGCATCTCCCTATCAACAAGAAACATAGAATCAAAAACCACACCCAGGCCAAAAACATGTACCATGCCATTGCCATTGTTACATATCCTTGTACCATTGTCATATACTCCTACCATTTACCCCATCACTTGGGGGCAAGCCTATTTCCATTTTATTCAATCTATCAAAAAACATCTTTATATTTAGCAAGACCTTATCATCCTATCATTCCATACCTATCTAGACCAAATCTTATTTTTTGTCATCCTACCCAATCCTTTTTTTATCTTGGTTCATTTGGTTCTTCCTACACTTGTTGTGAGGGGATTCCAGTCAAGTTTCAATAATCAATCCAATCCATTTTTATAATGACAGTCTATGAAAGTAATGTGATAATTGATCTAGAAAGATATCTTTCATCTTATATTCATGTTTTTTTATGTGAGCCTGATTATAACCACCAATGGGCAAATTAGTTTGTCACTAGTCTTGCTATTAATTATAACCACCTATGGGTAAATTAGTATCATTGACCTATGTCATTGTATCCTAGTTATAACTGCCTATGGGAAAACTAGGGGAAACACTTGTTTATCATGTATTGCTGCATCACCTTGCCACCTATTTTCATTTGACTGGCCATTTATTATATTTGGGAACTTGTTGGGACCTAGTTGGTTTTTATTCACCTTTTGTGTGGATGGAATTACTATGAATTGAGGTTATTTTAGGACTATGTGGGTCATGCTTAATTCATATTGAGGTCACCTCAGTCCCCCTTTCCATATGCTCTCATTGTTTTGTGAGCAACCTAAGCCAAAAGCTCTCACCATTTTGTGAGCAAGTATCTTTTCATTCTCTAATGAGTTAAGATACCTCAAAATTTCAAAAACATTCATAATATTTCAAAACTCCAAAAATATTTATCCTATCTAAGCTTAGTTAGTTATCTTCAATCTGCCTTACTCAGGCATTATCATTATTAGGATGCTTTCTTTTGCTTTTGTTTTCAGGATTTATATTTGTTTATTTATTTAAACTTGTTTGTTTATTTGTTTGTTTTTCTATTTGTTTGTTTGTTTGTTTATTCTCTTGCTTGTTTATTTGATTTTAGCACTATTTCCTTGACTCGGTATATATGCATTCATTGGGTGATTCCTTGAGAAAATTATTCTTGAATCTATCCATATTCAAATATAAACATTGTAATCATGGTTTTTATCATTGGTGCATTAGTTTTTAGTGTTTATTGGATTGAGAGTCAGTCCTTACACATATTTTGGGATAGTCTTCATGGTTTTCTATCATGAAGCCTACCATCACATGCTACAATATAAATTAGCTTTAAGAAGGTCTATAATCAATGGAGATATAGAAGTTTCTCTTTGGCACCTTGGCAAAACCCTTCCATCCCACCCTTGATCAATATAACTCATTTGACCATTCTAGTTATAACATTCTTAATCAGGATGTGCATCTCCTCATTGATAGGTACAACTGAATCATTCACATTGATAAATCTTATTCTTATATTCATCAATTTCATCACTTTGAACATGCTCATCTTTAATCTGTGTTCCAAGTTATATCTTTGAGTTATGTTTATCATCCTTAACTGGAGCACAATCATCTTTAGCCAATCTAGGTTCTCTTAATGATTATAACCACATATGGGCAAATAATTACTTTGAATTTTATTCTTGATTATAACCACCTTTGGGCAAATCAATATCTTTCATACATCAATGCATGAAAAAATTTTATCATTTGGATTAATCTCAACCATGGGTTATTTCCACCTTTCTTCTTGTATATTTTCAAGGGACTGCCCATCAATAAATGTGATGGCCACTCCCTCGAGGGGTCATCATCATAGGCTTCTCAAAACCCTTTGGAGCTTTGTTCTTTATCCATCATCTTATTTTTGTAATTTGGAGAATACATTACTTTGCCTATGGTTTGAAACATCTTCCCAAATAGGGGCAAACTATAGACACCTAAAAATAGCCACCGATGACCTCTAGCTAGGATTTTAATTAATTTCCACAAAAAATGCATAATTCAACCTAAAAACACTAAAACATGCTAAATGATGTAAAAATAACATATTCAATTTCCAATTTCAGCCAAGGTATCCCTAAATAGGGTAATGCAATTTATGGGCCAACTAACGTTGATCAGTTTATTTTGAGTGAAAATGCCAATTTTACACCTAGGTGCTCTAGATTGATCTTTCCTATCAAATATTCTACACAAGACACATGCCTTTGTTATTTTATATTAGTAACATCCTAAATCAGATAATAGATCCAACACATCTGGCATCACCTTCCACTTCAAATTTAGTCAAATTTTGGACCAATAATAAGGCATTTTGATCAATTTGGGTAATTTGTGCACAAAGTGCTTAAACATGCTTAAGATATAATTAACCTAAATCAAGGTAAAATTAATAATTCCATGGTAATTTGTTGAATAATTTGTTTTGAAAATGAATATTTAATAGCTGCATCATTAGGTGACCTCATTTCTTGGGAAGACATCTCTAGGCCATAAATGCCACAAATATCAGGATTCATGCCTGCCATGCCTCATCAATGCCTTCCATGATGCCCTCCATGCATATTAATTTCTTGTTATTCTAATATCATGATGAGGATAATTATAAACTTAATTTAAAAAATTGAATTAATCCTCAACCACACATCTCAATCTCAGGATGGATGGTTCAAGTTTATTCTAGACATTCTCAAAAATCTATAAATAGAGAGGCCATGAACATCATTTCTAAGATATTTTGGTGCAAAGTTATAATTCAAAAATATCTTCAAAGATCCATTGCAATTAGTTTTACCATGACAAATTGATTCCAAGCCAATCCAAGCCACAAGCCAAAGGTGCCAAGGAGAGATGGAGGTAGCCAAGCTTCCATTGCCAAGGACCTTATGAGCACAAAACTGAGTAAGCCACTACTACAAAGGCATTTGGATAATCCATGGAAGGTGAAGGAATTCTTGTGTTTTATTCCTTACTTTTTAGTTGTGTTTATCATTTGTCTTTGTTAACTAAGCTCTCCTTAGTGTCTAAGCCTAGAGATGTTATGCTAGTTAGTGTGTTTCTTTCATTTCAAAACTAACCCCATACTAACCATCCTCTCTTGATTCAAATTCATAGATCCATAGGTACTATTTTATAATGATGTCTTGTTGAATGTTTGGTATTGAACAAGTCATGGCCTATGGTTGGATAATGGGATCTATAGAGGCTGGTTTTTTAAAGTGAGATTCCACAAAAGTAGGAAAAAGGTCAAGATACAACTCCTTAAAGTATAGCTTATCATAGGGAGGCTCTTAAAAATTAGTCATATGATTGAGGTAATGATTTTCCCAAAGGTGGTTATAATCATTAAGAAGTGACTCAGCAAAGACTGGCTCATCAAAGTGAGACTCCTCAAAAACATGAATAGAATTGGAAGGTGATTCATCACATGATGACTTATCACAAATGGTTATTTCAATAGAAGCATCTTAAATTGGTTGGTTTTCTTGGCTTGGTTTCCAATAAGTTAAAAATACTGGTTTTGAACATAGCCTAGTCTTTGAATGATTGGATTGATTAAGGTTTTGATGGGATTGGTATTGGATGAGTAATGGCCATTGTGGAGCTTGGTTTCTTGCACAAGCCAAAGGACAAGGTCTTGGTATAGAAATGGTATGATGTTATGGAACCTGGTTGTTCATACAAGCCAAAGGATAAAGGCCCAAGTATGATAAGTTTTGGGTGTTATGGATCCTAATTTCACACACAAGCAAAAGGATGAGGTCCTAGTATGATAAGATTGGGGTGTTATAGAGCTTAGTTTCTCATACAAGCCAAATGATGAGGTCCTGGGAAGATAAGCCTAGGGTGTCAAGGAGCTTGATTGCTTGCACATGTCAAAAGATGAGGTCCTAGAGTGGTAATGGTATTCTTTAGATACTATGGAGCTTGGTAGCTTGTATAATCTGAAGGAGGGTTAGCGATAGATAATGATTACATAATGAAAGGATGTCATGGAACTTGGTTACTTATAAAAGATAAAGCATCCAAGTCCTCCTAATAAACTATATCATCCCAATCTTTACTTAGATCATAAGCTAGTTCTTGACTGTGTTCTATGTAATGATTAATGTAAAGAGGGTATGGATCCATATCTTAAACAACATTATCTATAGTTGGGTCTTTAGTAAAGTCCTCCTCACAAACCTCTTCATACCAATCAAGGTCTTGAGTTGGATTGTAAAAGGCATTTGGTGATAGTTGATTTGTGTGGCCATTCTGTCATAACTTAGATTATATGTGACTTCACCATAAGTGTATCTAGACATATCCACATAAATGATGAAAACTTTGAAAATAAAAAGGCTTAGAGTTATATAAACTTTGAAAAAAGAATGTCTAAAGGACAAAAAGTTCAAACTTGGTCTAACTTGGTTGAAGGTGGAGCTATATATCTAAAATGGTTTGAAAGTGGAGCCGCATCTCCAAATTGGTTTGTGCTAAGATTTGGCATAAAATAGTCTAATTTCAAATGTCATACACACAAAAGATCAGGCATCTAAATAAAAACTAGCATGTCAAAATTCTAGGTCAAAGTGTTCCAAAAAAGGTCTAAGTTAGGAAAGGGAAAAGAGTCTTTAAGTATTTTATCCAAACATGAAGTCAAAAGCTAAGCTCAAATAAGATGTGATAGGAATTTTGGCTATATGGCATTAAAATCTAGGCTTGAAATAAAGGATTGATGTGATTTGATTTAATCTAACAAGTTTGGAAACAACTTTGACATAAACCCAACACATGAAATCAAACATAAACATGATTAATTGGCATAATCCATAAGACAAAAGGCTCTTAGAGAAAGGTTGTTTCTCTCAATCAAAGGCATAAACAATGATGAGGATAGGTGTCACTGAATAAACAAATAATCAATAGTCTTAAAATTTGAGTAATGGAATAACTAAAGTTATACAACCTAAAAGAGAAAGATCTATGTATCATCCCCATGAATTGAGGCCTAAAAAAAATTAATCAATTTTTGAATCCAAACTTAAAAAGTTTAAATTAAAAATCAATGTTGGAGACTAGGATTTGACAAAATAAGCTAGACAAGATTGGACAGAATGACAGTGTATAAACAAGGTCCAAATAGCATATGTGACATGGTTTTAAACAATGGAATTCATATAAGTCAAATGATTTTTAAAATAATTCAAGTAGTATAACAACATAAGCTTACATTAATGATGTGATCAAATGTTATGTTTTAAAGACTCAAAGGCACAAACTTGAAATTTGATTTGGGTAGCATAATAATACCCATATCATTCAATTAATACACATAAAAAAAAGTTTAGAAAAAAATTCAAGGCACAAGTGTGTTGTAAAATGGCCAATATAACACCTCCTTGACAAGGGAGTGGTGTATAAAAAAATTGGTTGGATGTGACTATAAACAAACATATTAGTTTTAGTTTCAAAACACTAAGCAAGAAAGTGATAAAATAGAAGTAAATCATCCAAATTACAATCAAGGAGGTGGAAAAGTGAGTTTGACTAAAACTAATTAATTTTAAATCATTCTAGATGGATCATATGCATAATACTTTCATGTCAAAATTCAAGAGAAGTAATACATCAATTAAGTCTGTGACACTTGGCTTGTTGTAAAAAAATTTAGCCAAGATGTAATGAAATAAATGACAAATAGAAGAACTTTAAAGGTTGTTTCTAGATCACCCAAGCCATGCGGGTCTTGGGGAGAGCCTTGATAACTTCTCTTCTATGCCTTTAGACTAAGTAACTTTACAATAAAATTGGCACTTTTGATCCCAAAATTTATTTAAAGGGGATAGATGCAAGATCATACACGTACAAATCCATATTTTCTCAAAAAAATCTAATCTAGATAAATAATGAATGACTTGTATAAAGAAGTGTGTTCAATTTTAGAGCACTAAATGAAATGTATGGTGATGTTCTTTAGCCCTTCAGATTTAAGATGTAAAAATATAAAATATTGCACCAAAATACTATATGAAGCAATAAACTCCTAAGTTTTTTCTAAGTCCAAAGTTTTGAGTGTTCAACACTTAGCATGCTAGATTTGTTTTAGGCACCAAATACCAAATGTGTGAAAACTAGCATATTTAGTTTAGACCATATTTTAAATGTGTATGATTTTAACCAAGTTCTTTTTTAAATCCCAAATTGAAGTGTATGATTAGTTATAAACACCCAAGTTAACTACCAAATTGGCCTTTCAATTTGCAAAAACAAGATTAAGACTACCTACTTTGAAGCACTTATGAGATTAATTAAATAAATTTGTAAAATAAGCTCTTAGGGGTTTCACATAGTGTAATCCCACTACTCCATAGTGTAATTCCATGACTCTACAAAACCATGACTCAAATAGACAATATCACTATTTAGATTAGATTAATAGAAAACACAATAACGTTACTCGAGCTAACAATCCCACTATTTAGGTTAACAATCTTCTGAGTTAGGTCCATAATCCCATGACTCAGGTCCATAATGCCATGAGTCAGGTCCACAATCCTATTATTCAGTTAGGCAAAATTTTTATTTGGTTCACAATCTCACAACTAAAAGAGTTGTGGTATTGTCCCTTAACCCTAATAGTCTAGGTTAACCACTAGTTATTTAGCTATAATATCATGACTTGGACAATAATATCACTATTATCAAATATCAATATTATAATATCATGACTTGGAAGTTGTAGGATTGTAATATCACTACTATCGAGTACCAAGATTACAATATTGTTATTAGTGAATACTAGGATTATAATATCACTACTAGACCTGCAGATAGAGACAAATGCTAATCCAAAAATAGTTAAAATGAAATATCACACATTGGAATGATAAATACATGAGTGTCTTAGTGGTGGGATTGGGGCTCAAAGGACAAACTTGTGACTCCATAGTGACAAAATTGTCACTTTTCAAAAAACATCTTTTTGTTTAAAATTTTACTCTCTTTGCTCCCACACTCCAAGATCCTACATAAAAGCGGTTAGTAGGTTGCTTTTAGGTGCTATTTGACTAAATTTATGGGGTGGGATCCCATTGAGCATGCCATTTATGAACATAGAATTGTAATAAGGGGAGATTAGTATGGTGTTATTGAATGAAACAAAATTCAAAACAAAACACACTAATGCTAACACCTTAAGCCTATCTCAAGTGGGGAGCATGATGAATAATACTATTGAATAAAGTGAATGTAAAAATGAAAGAAAATTCCCTTTTTTTACCTTCCTTGATTCTCCAAGTTCTCCTTTGATTGTCTTACTTATATTGTGCCTAATAGTTCTTCATCAATGGAGTTTGTCTACCATCATCTCCTCTTACCACCATTTACTTGACTTGGCTATGGTTTGATGTTTGGGCATAATAACACTATGTCAAGATGTGGCTTGAAGCTATTTAGGCATGGTAACTTTGGCTTGAAAGAGATTAAAATTCAATAGGCAAGGCCTTTTATTTAGATATTTTATAAAAAGGTTAGAATGAACTTGAACCATCCATCTCAAGATGAAGATGTGTGGCTAAGAATCCATTCAATTTTGGAGGTAAAATTCAATAAATTGCCTCATAAATATTTGAGATATAGAGGCACTAATGAGGCATGGTAGGGAATATATTAGTCTTGGGAGGGCTTAATCCTGATATTTTATGCATTTATGGCCTAAGGATGTCTTTCTAAGAAATGATGTCATTTGATGATGTAGTTAATCAATATAAATTTCTTAAAATAAATACTCAAAAATCTCCATGGAATTCTTAGTTAGGATTTTGATTTGAATTAATTATCTTTAAGCACGATTAGTCAAATTTGATGTAAATATTGACCCTTGGTGCACAAATTGGTCAGAATATCATATTATTGGCTCAAAATTTGACTGCATTAGAATTACGATGAAATGTTAGATGTGTTAGATTTATTATCCCATTTAGGATGTTGCCAACACAAAATAATAAAGGCACGCATCTTGTGTAATAAATATGATAAGAAAGAGCAATTCAGAGCACCCAAGTGTAAAATTATCATTTTGACTCGAAATGATCTGATCAAAGTTAATTGTCTCATAAAATGTATTGCCTCATTTAATGATACTCTAGACAAATTTGACACTTGTTTATGATGAATTCAAATCTTTTAATGCATTTTAATGTTGTAGGCCAAATTGTGTACATATGATAGAAGTTGGTCAAAAGCCTAGTTGGAGGTCATTGGTGTCTAGTTTTAGGTGTCTATAGGGGTGAGGGAGAGATAATGAATAATTAAAATTAATGAAAAGTGGCAATTTGATGTGCCCAAGTCTTTAATGTGATATATGTTGTCCAATCACACCAATTTGGCTTGAATTCAAAGTGATTGGTTTATAAAATTTGACTTTCACAAACCTAAGAGTCCTAAAAATGTTAGAAGATAATATAAAAGGAACAAAAACCTAAAAAATGACTATATTTATACATTTATATCTATGGTGGATGGTTAGGATTATTTAGTATGAGGAGGGAATGAATATGGATTATGAGTGATGGGGGGAAGTGATAATGGATGATGGAGTGATTAAGGATGATGCGGGACATTAAGGGTTAATAAAGGAATGATTAGGGATGATGAGGGAGTGATTAGGGATGATGAGTGATGGTGAGGGTCAATTATGGAGTGATTAGGCATGATGAGTTATGATGAGGGAGTGATTAGGGATTATTAGGGATGAGGAGGGAATGATTAGGGATGATAGAGTGATTAAGGATGATGAGAGATGGTGAGGGTCAAAGAGGGAGTGATTAGGGATAATGAAGGAGTTATTATAAATGATGAGGGATGGTGAGGGTAAACGAGAGAGTGATTAGGGATAAATAAGAAATAATAATAGAGTGATTAAGGGTGATGAGGGATGAGGAAAATGTGATTAGGGATGAAAGAGGGATAATGAATAAGTGAAACTAACACAATATGGTTGTTTGATGTGTGCATGTCATAAATATGAACTATGTTTCATCAATTACATAAATTTATCATAAATTCAAAGTTGGTGGTTTATTAAATTTAATTTTGACAAACCTAAGACTCTTAAAAATGCTAGCTAGAAATCTAGATGGCACAAATACTTAAAAATGTCTATGTTTATCTCGTTATCTATGAGGGATGGTGAGGGTAAATAAGTACAAGGAGGGAGTAATTATGGATTATGGGGGATGAGGTAGGAGTGATTAGGGATGATAAGGGATGATTAATGAGTGATTAAGGATGATAAGGGATGGTAAGGTTCAATAAGGGAGTGATTAGGGATGATGAGGGTCAATGAATAAATGATTAGGGATGATGAAGGATGAGGAGTTAATGATTATGGATTATTAGGGATGAATAATGAATGATTAAATATGATGAGGGATGGTGAGGTTTAATGATAAAGTGATTAGGGATGATGAGGGAGTGACTAGATTTGATGAGGGATAGTGAGGGTCTATGTATGAGTGATTAGTGATAATGAAGGAGTAATTAGGGATGAAGATAAAGTAAGGATGAGGTAGGGATTATGAATAAGTGAAATTAACACAAAGTGATTGTTTGATGTGCACAGGTCATCAATGTGACCCATATTTTCCAAATCACACCACTTTAAATTGAATTCTAAGTGATTGGTTTGTAAACTTCTATTTTGAAAAACCTAGGACTCTAAGAAATGCCAACAAATAATTTGGAAGGCACATAAATAAAAAAAATTACCATATGTTTATTAAAAATGGACATTAATTATAAAATTTATGCCCTGAAATCTCTAGGTTGAATACTAAGACCCTGAAAATACTTAAGTACTAACTAGATTAGATTTTGAAAAAATCTCTCACATCATAAGGTGTGAAACTATGTGACCAACTCTATTAGATATAGAGTGACCCTAATTTAATATGTTTACTAAAATAAATTTAAAATATACATATAATAGAGACAAAATATTAAAAATGGGGGAAAAAAATGATAACCATGTCAATACTCATAATCTTTATGTGTTGCAATCCTGATGTACAAATTTATAGTGACAACTAGTTCTTTCCAAACATGTCATTTTAGTATTCATTATAAATTATGCCTCTAAAGCAAAGAAATTTTTATAAACATATCAACAAATTTTGATATGACTTACAAATGTTGAAAAACTTGAAAAACTAACTACACAAGTGTATAGATGTATGTTAATTAAAATAATTAGTGAAAGAGATATAGGAGCAATGGAGACATGTCACATGTTGATATAAATTATTTTAATGGAGTGTAGTAGAGTATTTATATCATTGAATGTTGGGCATAATTTTTTTTTAATTAGTATTAAAAGAGGATGATGAAAATGAAAGACATGTAAAATCAATAATTGATGGGTACATTGATAAATATCACTTAGAGGAACATGTACCATGCATTAAGGATGTAGATTCTTGGATGCATAATCCCAAAATTTGTGTAGTAGAAAAGTGGAAATTGAGAAAAATATGCACTATTATGTGGGTATGGCTTAGATTTTACAACATCTCAGAAAAATATAGTAAAAAGTTTGTGGACTTATATTGGGTGGAGTTACTATTGTAAAAATCATTTTTTGATATGATAAAATACATTTGGTGATAATTATAATTTAATCCTTAGCATAGCAAGTGGGTTATTGAAACAAATTATGACATTCAATGAGGAAAAAAGGATGAAAATGAGGATACTATCCAACAAACACAACTAAACATGAATAGGAGATGATATTGTGCCTACACCAATGATAATTTATGCATCTTTTTTAGATTGACATTTTGGGTTGAGAGGGAATTGATAGGCAAGAACCTTAGAATGTAGATAACCTAGGTGAAGAAAAAATGAAAAAAGATCTTAAATTCATAAGCATGTAAAAATAAATGGAATATAATTTTTGTTATGAAAACCTCATTAAGAAATAAAAAATAACATTTGATATAATTATTAGACATTATAACCAAGGACATATTACACCTCCATTGCCACAAGGAATGGCAAGGACAAGAAAATTTGATCTTACTGGAGAGATTAAACTATCACTTCTATAGTTATCATAACCACAATGTTACTCCCTTATACTAATTGCTTCAACTATAGTTGAAACATTTAACATTGGAATGCCAATAATACATACAACCTTATGAATGCTTCTTTCAAAATTTTGAAAATTAGAAGGAATAAGGTTAACAAGTTTTCAATAAGAAATATGACATGTTAGGTATATTTCGATTGATGAGATGATCTTTATAGGTCAAATATACTTCAAAATATAGATTCTTAACTATGACAATCATTTCTATAAGATGATGATATGTAATTTGGTGGAAGATATATGATTTTAGTTGGGGATTAGAGACAGTTGCCTCTAGTGATGGATAAATCTCCATATAAAAGCACAACACAACCAAAGTTATTATGGTAAATCTTTAGAACTATTGTTACACTAGAAAATATTTTTAGACAACAAGATCAAATTTAAGAACAACAATAGTTTTGACAAATTATAACAAATCTAAGAGATGAGCATCCAATTTTGAAGATTGATGGTTGTTGATGACTAGAATTGATGCTTCACTTAATACTATTCAAAAAGATGAGTGTAATTAATATATACATTTATTTGCAACAAATGAAAATGTGTGTCAACATAATATAAAAAAATTATGCATTAAATCAACATGTTACTTGAAGTAGTGCAACTAGAGGATGAAACAATAATGTTGTAAGATTGCATGATGAACAATTGGAAGCTGAATTATTGATTGCTAATGGCACAATGGTGATGCTCACTACAAACTTATGGACATAATCAACCCTTGTCAATGGATCACTCAGTTATGTTTGAAGCATTTTCTATAAATCGTGATTTACACCCCTTAATCCACCTACTTATGTAATGGTTAAATTCAATGACTACACATGCATTCCTTTTTGTTGATGCAACTCCAACTATAATTTCAATCACTTCTATAGAAAGGGGTCATCTGTATCAATTACTTTTTAAATTAGCATGAGGATTGACAATTCACAAACCATGTGGCTTAACAATTAAAAAAATTACAATTGATATAGGAATTATAGAAAGATAAGGTTTGACCTTTGTTACTATATAACATTTCAAACCATTACATGGATTGAGGATCTCACCATCTTTCAAATATGACCAATTTGAGAGATTGAAGAGTGAAAAAGGAATAGAGAAAATGAAAAAGGAAGAACAAAGACTTCAATCATTGGAGGATCAAATGTATAAAGTTTGTATATCATAAACTTATTGCTATAATATAAAATATATTATAGATATATACTCATGTTTTACTAATATTACGTTACTCTCCATTTCTAATTTTTATAATTGTATTAAATGAATTGAAAATGAATATAAAACTTATTTCTATTAAATTTATTTTCATGAAGAATAAATATTTGCTTTTACTTTACATGACAACACATGTACTAGCATATATGTCTTAGATAAATTTATATAAAATATGTCAAAAATCTAATATAATACAATTTCTTAGAATACGATATCTCTCATCTTTTACATTGATTTATCTAAGATATGTATAGTAGTTTTAATTTCATTTTTATTTATTTAATTGAATTAATAATTCTTTCTATTATATTATTTTTATTCTTTTTTATTTTTATCTATTTTTTTTTTTCTTTTTAATTTAAAGGTAAACATACTAGTTTTAAAAGGCCCAAAACCTTGTACAATAGATAAAAAGATTTGAGATTGAAACTCACTTGAAACACCTCTGCCAACAGGATTCTTAGATCAAACTAATAATCCTAAGTCTTTTACACTACGAATCCTTAAAACACGCTTAATCAACAAACATTCAAGAAACAGTCAATAACAAAGCCTATTATTTTCTGCTTTCAACCCAACAAAACTCAACCTGTCAAAAACAACCAGGAACCTATTAGGTAGCAACTATCAAGAGACTAAGATCCTCCCCCAATGTCTCTTTTTTTGTGGGATATAAAGGTCATGCTAATTGATTCAAGGATCATTGAGTATATTTCTTTCTTTCTTCTTACATACCTTGATCCAATTCCCCGCTTCTTCTAAAATCTTTGATTCCTTAGAGACATGTATAGCGATTTCAATTGAATTAATGGGTTGGAATTTGTCATGTACAGCTTTAGTTGTTTTACCCTTTGTTATGACAACTTTTGGTTCCGCCCTAAATCTTGCCTTCTCAAGCTTCTCTTCTAATGTGTTATTAGTACCTAGATCAATGGGAACCTCGCTTGTTCCCTGTTGATCAACATTAGGGTCTTCCGCAGACAAATCTTCATCATCTTCCTTCGTATTCATAATGAGAAGATAAAGAAAGACGTCCTTGCACCAAAATGACTCCGCCTCCTTCATGGATCTGCAACACTCCGTAGCCATATGACCAGCGTCAAAGTATCTATGACAATGAAACAACACCACCTCGTAATCCAGAGGTTGTTTCCAGAGCATTTATCCACTTTCAGTTCAATATTTGATGGTAACTCAGAGATATAGATACTGACCAGAAATCTACTTTTTTATTAATTAGTTAATTTGTTTTAGTTTATTAATTATTAAGATGTAACAAGGAATTGATGGAATTCAACAATTTGTTTTTGAATTTTTTATGGGAGTGCTATTTACAGTTCCCGGCTTCCCACAGTAAGTGGGAAGATACTGAAGAAACCCTCAATTTCAAGTCAGAACAGATGACTGCCATATCAACATTTACATTTTATCTGGCGGTCGTAGTGAACTGCTAGATAAGGCCGGCGAGATAACTGAGAGGGTAGTGCAATGGGCATGAAGGAAACGAACATAACCTGTAACTGCTTCAGCCCATTCCTTCAATATTTTTTTCATGTAATCTGGATCTTCTACATGCCTGTCAAAATCAGCATAATATTTTTTAATGTCCTCTTTGCCACAGACTCTCTCTTCGATTAGTGTTTGTTGTTGATCTCTCAGGAGATACCATGGCTTGTCCATAACCAGGAGCTCTACGCTTCTGTAATCCACACCCAACATGGCCAATGCTTCTACACAAATCTCATTAAAACATATTTTAAAAAAAATGTTAAGAATGGTGCTTGATTGGAATCTTAAAAAACAAATATTTATAATTCAATTTTGCGCCATAAGCCTCGGAGCAACGTGGTGGGACGCGCGACGAGTTTAATTGTGCCAATTCGAAGTTTGGGGTTTCTTGCAGGTTAAGCCTTCGATGGTTCCCGGAAGCTGCAAATAAAAACATAACAATACGCAAGTGAACGCGCAACAGAAGGCGTAAAATTTTGATGGGAATTGACAAAATCGGGAGGATACGTCTAATGGCAGGGAGGTCAAAATTCTATAGCAGAAGTTATTCGTGTAAGACTTCAATCTAGACATTAAAATATGGGTGTCAGGGTTTTACCAAAAGAGTATGATTGTCCTAGTCCCAAATAGAGTCTTTGAAAACAACCTCTTTATCTTCTATAAAATTAAAATCAAAATAAAAAAAATCCTCTAGAAGAGGGGCGAATCTTTATTTTACCTTCAAGTAGAGGTTGCCATCAGGTTGAGATCTACTCATGTAATGCAAGTAGAGTTGGTCAAAACCCTTCAAATTTATAAATCAGCCCCTGAGAAGATAACCATTATTCCCTCCCAACAATAACCTCAATATCTTGTTTATTGAATGAAACAATAGGGGTATCCTTTGTTGGTATCATAGGAGAGCTTGATCATCCTCCCACAACTTCTGTAAATGATCTTCCTCTTGGTAAACACCCTATAACTTTCTAATCTCTAGCTTTAGACTATGTCCTTACCTCAAAAAGAACTAGATCGGTCATCCCCTACCTCTATCCTCCTTCTATCTCAAACTCAGTTTGATCCATAGAACCCTATGTATTCAACAATCATAAGTTCCCATATATACAGTCATGGATGTGAACTTGGATATATTGGATAGGATTTGACCAACGATGCATTGACCATTAGATCTGGGTTTTATTTCCCCTTCCCATCTATTCTGTGTTGGATCTATCTCCATTTTTAGTCGACAAGTGAGACCCAATAACATCATATTGGGACCTTTTTCAAGCTAAGTAGTGGACCCATGTCAACTTAGAGAACACATAGGTGCGAGGAAATTATGGTGAATGATTGTTATTTTGTCTTCTAGTGGAACCAACTATTAGGTGGATAAAACTCCCTTTTTGAATCAATCGACATTGGGAAGTGGGCACATGGGATAATGACTACTCATTAAAGATAAGTGTTTCCTTTTAGAGTAATCAACATTGGGAAGCGGGTGCATTGGATAACAACTGCTCATTAAAGACAAGTGTAGTGGAGGTGGTGGGATGTGTAACTCCAGTGTCAGTTCAATGATCGACGTCCTCTATTCCCCATGAACCTAAGATGCTCTAAATTTATATAAAAATAACTGAAGTTAAGTTATTAAGGAAGACAAATTGGAGTAGAAAAGCTCTAGTGAATTGACTCTAGATGATCACCATTAGAGATAGAAGTAGTTTGGGATGATTTTGATTATCCTCTTTGTAATGCCCAAGCTTACATGTGAGCCTCTAAGCCTTTAGCAGTTTAATTCAAGCTTATGCTCAGTTCTATAGACTTATATATGTATTGTTGTTAATCTCTATTAAGGAAGAATGCTTTGTGCTAATATTTATTGGATTAAATGCTTTAAGTTTATAGAAGACATAACGAGCTCTCAGAAGCTTCTAACCTAACTTATTCATGGCATGCTTGGAGCTGATGATGAACCCCATGCATAATATAGAAAAATATCTAAGTATGAGTAAGACCCTACACCTCAAAATGATACCCATGCCTAAGCACAAGTCTATGCTTAATTTCCTCACCCTGAAACCTTGTTTCCCCTTAAGCACTTGAATGCTTTTGAGCCTCTAAAACCCAAGGCTTGCACCCATGAATGAACAACCATCATTGTATTAACTAAGCCCTTGAATATTAGATTTAATTCATGGCATAACTAACCCAACATAGACCTCAATCCCTTCTCCACTGCATTTTAGATGAGAACATAAGGCTCACACCTTATGTAAAGTGACGTCAGCACAATCGAGTGCTAAATGTTGAGTGCCTTAGGATTAGTTAAGGCCTATGCCCCTCTAGAACAAGCCTAAATCTGACCTAGATAGCTAGGTAAGTGCATGACTAGGCCCATGACCGAGGCACTTAATTTTTTTCAACATTTTGGTTTTATTGTCGAGATGGTTGGATTTTGTTGCTACAATGGTGCACTAAGACAATGCTCTAACTCTCCCTTGAGAACATCGATCATTGGCTAGAATGGGTGGAAGCCAAATTTGTGATGAGGCATATAACTTGTAGAGGATAGAACTCAAGGAAGTGGGTCCATAACCACTTGTATGATGCCATATATGAGGTTTTCTTTTATGAATTATTGAAGTAAGTGTACTGCTAGTTGGCTACTTATGTGACCCATTAAATTTGAGTGGAGAAATAGCACCTAGAGAAGCTTAAAAACTTAGTCTCCACCTGGACTAGAGCTATAGACAAATGGTGGCAAAGGGCACTAAATAACTACATGCTTGAGTTCGTAGTATCAACATACTCCTACCTTGAAGAAGTAGAATACTAGTTTTTGCACGAACCTAGAGGTGCATTTGTGAAATAACTTGACACTAAAATCAAGAAGCTGATGGTGGATTATGGTTTCAAAACAATTAGGATGGAAGGCTAAAGTACTCTCACATATGAGTAGTGAAACGGGGAAGGAGACATGTAGGTGAGGCTCAATGGAAGGAGACAAGTAGATTGACAACTAAGAGCTTAGGAGATAGGCTTATAACAAGAGGAGTCATGGACTGATAGAAGATCTTGAACTTGAAAGTGTTGAGAGGACCCATAGTGAGAAGGAATGGCATGGGGAAGTATCTATTCAATGGTGGCCATGCCTAAAGGAAAGAACCCTAAAAACCTTGGAATAGGCTCTATAGTTGATGGGTGAAAGCTCAGGGTCCTTTCAAAACTTGGCCATTAAAAACATGTCAGATGCACCAACCCCCTTTGAACTTGTAACATAAACTCATGCACTAGATCCTCTACAGGAAAATAGAATATTGACAACTAGCCTCATTTTCAAATTAGACTTTGATTAGTTTATAGATTTGGACCAAAACTTTGTGATTGAACAAGTTATCCCTTACGAAAAGGTAAGTGAAGATACATCTAGACCTAAACGCACTAGCCTAACTAGATATAATGAGAGGGCAAAATCCATAGTTTAGCCAATGTTATTTATACATCTTGGGCAATAGATTATAAGAAGTGGCCCTGTACCACTAGTTGATAGTATAATACCATCATATTTTATGGTGCTAGTAGTAACCATTGAACCAATACCTTGCCTAGTGGTTGGAGGCCTTGGAAGACCAACATCAAGACAACTACCAAGAGGATAATCACTCTTGGCATTGGTTTCTCCCTAGCCCCAAATCAATTATGATATGGCCATGCACCTGATACAATATCAAGGCATAGAGAATGCCATAAGTATGTGCTCAAGTGTGAATTATAATGGTGCACTTGAGGAATAACCCAGTCTGAGCACAAAGCAACCTAATTTATAAAAATCTTACTTGATCATGCCCATACTTGGTATAGGAAGTTTGATCCTAACCAAGCTATGGTTGATTATGACACCTTGAAGGGAGCCTTATTGAAGGAGTTTGATATACCTGAGTTTGAGTAGCAAAGAATCACCATACTCAAGGAGATCAACTAGGGATTATCAAAGAGCATGCACTTATATGATGCTAGATTCAAGACTCTCCTTTCCAAGCTCCCTTACAACATTCATCACTCTTAGCATGCATAATGGTTCATTGGAGGATTTCTAGTGCCTTTTAGAAGGGTGTTATCTATGAAAACATTCATAAACAATTAGGAAGCACTTGAAATATAGGCATTAACCCATTCATGGAGGCATATATTTCATCTATGGCCTTGTAACTATAGAATTTGACCACTAACTCATGATAAAATGATTGAAGTGGGTTATGGTGCATCGATTGTGAGATGGAGGGTCATAATAGAAACAACTACCCTTGAAGGAATATGCATACACTGCTTATTAGTTGTAAGTTTGTCAGGAGATGCATGATGTTCACAACTACCCCTTGTTGTAACATGTCATTCAGGTCATCACAACCATTTATTGTAAGTTGTGTGATGCCTATACTCACAACATAGTTGACTACCGAGTAATTGATGAGATACACCAAAACATGGAGATAGGTGCAAGGTAGGAAACTACAATAATTGGAGGGTAAGCAAACCAAGGAAATGAGGGTTATGTCCAATAAAATGCTAGATATGGGAACCAAAGAGGCATCAAGGAGTAAGGTGGATGACATGGTGGAGGAAGATTCCCACTATGATCATGATACAAGTGTGAGTCGATCGAGGACTATCAACGTGATTTGTCTATGCATCCAACATCTAGGTATTATTGAGGAGCACATTCAGTTGAGGAGTCCATTGACTTATACAAAAGGTAAACCCAAGGTAAATCAGGTGTTGATAGGGGTGTGGGGATGATCAGGTGCAATCCTAAAAATATGAAATGGGATCCAAAGGCATAGCCAACATGCACAAAGTCAATCAAAGTGTAGGCAACGACATAGAGTGGGTTCACCACTCATCTACCAATTGTACCAACATAAGAGTTGCACTTGGAATATGGTGAACTAAGTTACATCTAGTGTATAATTTAGCTTGATCTAAAAGTTGCACCCTACCCTGACCCTGTATGTCAGAAGGACATCCTACAACAAGCCATGAGTGTAATACAAAATTTGTAGGGAGAACTCCAGTTGGATAGAGATCTAGAAGTGTAGGCTACCACCTCATGTAGAAATAAAGATATCCAAGATGTTGAAGCATAGGAGCTAATAGAGATCATACGCCTCTTGAAAATGGAAGGGATGTTTCTCCTACTAAATTTTTTTCTCTTAGAGCATGCAGGGAGAAAGTTAAGTGAAGTTGTTGAGCCCCATGTAATTTAAGTTGCTATGTTGCATATGTATTGGGTGCATGAAGTAAGTTATACTTAGAATGTATAGTATAACTAAGAACTACTAGTAAATACCACCATCAATGGATGGTCTATCTATGAGGTGTTAATCAACACTGGCACCATAATCAATATCCCAACCAAGAACACATGGGAAAAGATGGACAAGCCAGCCTTGAGGCCTTCTCCTGATGTACTTTTCACGGCCAACAAGACCCAAGTGTAGTCGATCAAAATTTTGTAGGGTGCCATTGTAGATATTATTGGCACCAAATTCCACACTGACTTTAATGTTATCAAGTTGATTTAATAGGATAACTATGTAATGCTTTTAGGAAGACCTTGGTAATACAAAAACAATATAGATATGCACTTCAAGAAATGGTATATGACCTTCAAAAATGATAAGGAAAGGGTAGTGATCACCCTTTCAAGTGAATAAGGACCAACCTATGTGGATAGCATTGATCTGAAGGATGAGATAAACCATATATATAACATCATGATGCAAGGCACTGAGAATATCCATCCTTCTAATCAATGAGTGTTTTTTTGGGAGGATGGGTAGTCATCCTCAGACACCACCAATGTTGCTTGTGATTGATGGGTTGAGGAGGCTTATGAGGCCATTGGTCATAGATGCTACTTATTACACACAAAGGCACCAAATCCTATGATGATGGGTTGGAATAGATTGATTACACTCCAAAATAATGGTTCCTGTGTGATGAGGAGAAAGGAAAGAGGGTACTCCACCTGAGAAAATGCAATCTGTAGCACTCCCAAAATTTGAGGGGTGAAACCCAATGGAATGGTATGCCAATGACCTTGAAGTATGCATCCCCAAAGAGATAGACATAATGGGTGTACTAGTGTATACCTTGAGAAGCACTGTCACGTGTTGGTGGGTAGTGTAAAGGTCCAATTTGCTAACCTAGCTAGAGGTAAAAGTAGCCATTTGCACTAGATTTAGGAGGAGTAATGAGAACTTAGATATATTATCATACTCTGGTGACTCTGACCCCGTGGTGCTTGTGCATCTATATGAAGATACTTGGACTAACTATAGCATGATTGACCTAAAGAACTCATGGGTACACACCTTTTATAGGACTCTAAAGACATGGGCACAAGCATACTACATGGTCAATGAGACATGTTGAGAGATAACCAATTTGGAGGCCCTCAAGGAGAAGTTTGTACACACCTTCTCCTTTTCATCATAGAACTTGGAGTTGGTCAAACCATTACAATTAATTCAGAGGGTAGTGTTTAAGGACACCACCATCCTTGAGGAATGCTTGAAAGACATGTTTAGGGAAAAAGGGTTGGTATTCTTGACTTTATTTGAAGAATAAACTCCCAATAATCACTCAAGCTAAGAAGATGATGAAACTTATAAGGGGTGCTACTGAAAAACACTAACTGCCAAAAGAAATCTCATTAGCCAAGTAGATGATAGTGCTTTTGATGAAGAGGACCCCACTTATCTTCACATTGAGATAATAGAGGAAACTTGGCAAGTCAAGGACTCACACTAGGAGAAGAATGAGCCATACCATGCACCACCAAAAACCATCAAAGTTGACATCATTATAGAAAGAGAGCTAAAAATGGCCATTCTATGCTCCTATTGGTTTGATGTAGAGCTAGTACACATTATAGACCTCTTAAAGGAGTTCCAAGACTTATTTCCCATGACTTATTAGGATATGAAGGGCACACACCCATGCCTTGGGAAGATGAGAATAAATCTAATCGATGGTGCAAGACTAGTCAAAAAGAGCCCCTATAAGATGAATACCAACCTCCACACCAAGGTCAAAATAAAGATTGATGAAATTATATCTTCAAGAATCATTTAACCTATGCAAGAATTCAAGTGTGTGAGCCCAATGGTAATAAACATTAATAAGGATGGGCACATTCACATTTATGTTGATTACAAAATGTTGATCACCTCTTGCATTAATGACCCCTTCCAAACTCCATTCACTGACAAAGTCCTGGAAGGAATCACAAGTTGTGAAATCTACAACTTCATTGATGGGTTCTATAGCTACCACCAAGTCAAAATTGAGGAGGAGGACAAGCCCAAAATAACCTTTACAACTAAATGGGGTTATTTTGCTTATAATGTGATTCCATTTGGACTCAAGAATGCACTAGCCATGTTATCCAAAATGATGATCACTGCATTCAAATACTTCATTCACAGGCTCCTCCAAGTTTATCTAGATGATTAGATAGTGTATGGCCTCATCAAGGACCATTGTGATAACCTATGCCTAATTTTTTAGAGGTGTAGGTAGTTCTATATATCCCTAAACCTAAAAAAGTGCATCTTTGTAACAACATTTGTAACCTTACTCAACCATATCATCTATAAGGATGGTTTGTTCATCGATCCAATGAAGATCCCCATCATCATTCAAATCCAAACTCCTTCCACACAAAAAGTTGTTCACACCTTTATTGGCCAATGTGGATATTATATAAAATTCATAAGGAGCTATGTGAAGATTATGATGTCATTATAAGAGATCTTTTAAAAAGATGGCCCATTCTACTGGGGTGGAGTGCAAGAGGATGCCTTTGAGACCCTAAATCTTAGATTATCCAGTGTGCCTATTCTATAGTTCCCTGACTAGACAACACCTATTCATGTACATGTCAATGCTTCTAGTTTTATGATTGGATCCATTTTGAAATAACCTAGCAATGGTAAGATGGATCATCCCATCTCCTTTTCTAGCAAAAAGTTGACCTCAATAGAGAAAAATTACACAACAATAGAGCATGAGGTACTCACCATGGTCTATGCCTTGAAAAAATTTAGAAAATATTTGTTGGCAACCCCATTCATCTTTCTCACTGATTATGAGGTACTCAAGTACCTCATGAACAAGATTGTTTTAAATGGGCACATATGCAGATGGATAGTTTTGTTCCAAGATTTCTAGTTCTCCATTGTTGTTAAGTTAGGAAAGTAGAACTTGGGATTAGTCCATTTGTTCTACATTAATTTTGGCAATGCGATGGTGCCTATTAAGGATGACATGCTGAATGTGTAACTATATAGAGTCTAGTCCATACCTGAGGATTTGGTAGAGATCACTATCTTTTAAATTCTAGAGTTGTGCCCCAAACTATGATAAATAAGGAGAAGAAATAACTAGTAGTTTGCATCATCCCCTTTCCTCTCATTAGTAGAGAACTATATAAAATAAGTAGAGATGAAGTGTTGTGTTGATGTGTCATGAAGCATGAAAGGGACTCCATCCTTCATGAGGTGTACGAGGGGATAAAAAGATGCCATTTCATGTGAGACATAATGGTGTGCAAAGTGTTACAGTCAGGCTTGTGGTGGCCAAGTCTATTTCAAGATGTAGAGCATTATGATAAGGCATGTGATATATGACAATGCATAAGGAATCCCAACCTCTGAGATGAGATTCCTCTCATCCTCATTCTTTCTTAGTCACCATTCAAGAAATGGGCCATTGATTTTCTTGGGCCAATAACTCCTATAACATGATATATAGGTGCAATGTATATTCTACTGGCTATAGATTATTTCACCAAGTGGGTCAAGGCCATGCTAATAAAAGACTGCATAGCTACCAAAACCACACACACTTCATATGGGAAAACATAATAAGTCAACATGCATGCTTGCTTAGTCTGACTAGAGATAGAGGCACTCACTTTATTATTAAAATAGTGTGCATTCTATTGATCGAGTATATGGTGGTACACCATAAAATGACCCCTTATCATCCATAAGAAAATGACAGAGCTAAGGAATATAACAAGATCCTAAGTATGTGCCTCAAAAATATATGTGATGTTGGTCACAAGGATTGGAATGATCGAGTGTTAGTAGTGTTGTGGGCATATTGCACAACCTTCAAGTACCTAGATAAGGCTACACCATTTCAACTGGTGTTTGGCACTGAGGTGATCCTATTGATGGAGTTCTTGGTACCATCATTGTGCATCACATGAATTGGTTAGTTAGATGACCAAAATTCACTTAATGTAAGGATACAGGACATGGAGTGTTTATATGAGACATGTGCCCAAGCAAAGTAGAGCTAGAAGATAGAAAAGGCATGCTAGAAGTTCTGACATAACAAGAATATAAATAACAAGGTGATAACATAAGGATCATTCATTTTGATTTATGACTTAAAGTATTTTTGATACCCAAGGAAATTGTAAATAAGGCGGATGGGCCCCTATATCATCCATATCCTATTAGAGACAGGCACATGCAAGTTGTTCAATGGCAATAGGTTGCAGACATATTCATAAAGGAGGACACTTGCATCATGTAAAAACTGACTTCTTGGTCACTATGTGGTTTGATTTGAGATGACCAAAATAATATTTGGTGCAATCCAAATAGTTCCTTTTTTTTTTTGTTCATTAAGTAGTAGTGTAAAGAGTGACAAAGTGGTGATTTGAGGCTCATTGGAAGAATTTACTAACACTTCACACATAATTCCATCCAAGTGAGTCAAGCACTTGCATTATCTAAGTGCATGATGCCAGACACCTAAGTTTTTGGGTGCATGAGGATTTTTAGCTTCAAATAAAATAAAGCATACTAGACACCCATGCACTAGATCCCAAATGCAGGGTGATTTCAAGCCCCAAGTAGAAGTTCATCTGGCCTTTCATGCATAATTCCAATTAGGTGAGTTGAGATATTACACTTTCTAAAGATCTTGAGGCTAGACATCTAAATGGTGGATACATGAAACTCATCAAACTCAAAAAGAAGATTCACAAGATACAGATTATAGGGCATTTGTAGGCCCATAGAAGAGCTAGTTCGATGCTTCCAAGCATAAATCAAGTTGGGTGAGTTGAGAGAGTATGTATTTTAAGCACCTATACTAGATACCTAGTTTTTTGGGCACATGGAACTCACTATACTTATAGGAAAAGTGAACCAAGAGAGTCACTCAAGATAGAGTAAAGTATCACAACATGATCATGCATAAGATAACTAAAAAAGGATAATCAAGCATTGGAGGGCCAGTGAAAGGGATTTATATGGGGTAGGATAGGCCAAGTAAATATGAAGTGTAAGAAATTGAATAAGATAAGAAAAGTGCACTTGAAATAGAAGCACAAAAAGAAGAGAAGATGGAACTGATGAGGATGAATTGTGTGCATGTGAGGTGTTGAACCTAGGTTACCATAAGAAAGGTGAAGGTTGTACTATCTGAATAAATTACAGAAGGAGAATCATCAAAGATAGTTGGCATCTGCCCATATTTGAGTGAGAAGTGACCATTTAAACTACACATCACTTCACCAATATACCGTTAGAAGCATTGAATGAGTTGATGGCAAAGGCACAAAAATACACATTAAATGCATTGGTGGTAGATGATTTTTGTGGATTTTGTGGAATATTACAATGTTCAATAAATCTAGATGTTGTTATGCCTTTAAAACACCTACATTAAAGATGGTAGATAGAAGTACGGTATAAAACATCAAGTGGAAGACTAGTTTATGTTACAAACTTTGTATGAACTTGAGACTAGAGCAAACCAGAGGGAAAATACGCAAACCAAATAGTCAAAGCACAAAATCCCTATTAGAGTGAGAATTTGAGCACTTACAAACACCAAAAGTGAATGACTATGAAGTAAGATAAATTATATTCATTTTGAGACTGGTATAAAGTTATTTGAGGAGAGATTTCTTCAAAAACCAGTCAATAGAAAAGAGAGTTGATGCCTAGGCCGCTGTTAACATACCACAAAACTCAAATGATGAAGGTAAAATTGTAGATCTCATGACTATGAAGTGTCAATAACCATTTGAGGCTTCAAAAAACCAAACCTACTACACTTCAATACCATTAGATTTAGGATGGGCAAAAAGTGTAAGAGATTAGGTCCCTAGTAACAAGATCAAAAGTGGGTATGTATAGTAATAGAAAAAACCACTATAAATACAATAATGTTTCTATTGGAAGGATCAGGATTATGCAAGTTGACACTAAGGAACTGATAAATATGTCCTACCAAGTGATTTAATTTCCCCATAAGTATTAATAAGGAAACATTAGAATAATTTTGTGCACACCTACCAATTGAAGGAGTATAACCATCATACCTAAAGGCATGTGTAAGACCTAGCGCTAGATTATATGGTTGATATAAGAAACAAAATGGAGTAGGGTATAAGATTGTTTGATGTCTCAATCTGAGATAGATTGATGACTTCTAGTGCAACTTAGATTTATGAGTTTCTATACTTTGTAAATCTATATGAACTCATGTAGTTCTTCCTTTCATGAGTTCATGTAGACCGCATATATTTTTCAAGGAGGTGCATGATGATTTTGGTACACCTGATAGGAAAGATAATCAAACTCCCATATGCTAGAAAAGATCTTCACAAGATGATGAGAGATGATGAAGAGGTTGAGTGCATTACAAAGCTCCTAAATTACTACAAGGGGGATTTGTATATCCCATTAAAGACTATAAAGACCCTAGTATAAGGGCAGTGGCATGCCTCATAAGTTTGAAACTTTGCTCTGGCAGTTGATGGACTGATGTCACCAAAACTTACCTATGTATTGTTTATCATATGGCATAGGGTGTGAAATTTAATATTACAAAAATTTTAGCAGAAGAGTTTGTAAAGAATGCATTGGATTTCCACATGATAAAGGGGACCTTCAGGTGGGGGTCCATTCTAATCTTAATAGTCATGGAAGAAATCAAAGTACTAGATGGGGATGAGGACAATCTAAAGACTTTTCCAGAACACAATGAATCCACAATGTAGAAGTACAAGGATTTTACTTGCCCCAGTTATTTCAATGCAAAGTACAAAACTTGAGTGATGGGGTAGTGAGAGAATTATATAAAGGTATTCAAGCTAGATTGGTGCATCCCCCAAGAGCTTCCCAAGATCATGTATGGAATGATGACCTTTACCATTATGTAACACTTCTACATAGTGTGCTTGGTGTTGACAAATGGAAACATGTCGGGCTGGTTGAAGCTCCCATATGCGTTCTCAACCAAATACTTTAGGGACATGCTAAAAAATATCCCCAATGTTCAATAGTTAGATATTCCAATGAGGGAATTAGACATGGAAAGGAATAGGTTACAGTACCAATTTTGTAATATCCCTTCGAATATCAAAACAAAGCTCCAAATTGCTTATCTGAATTTCTGCAAAATATCTTCAAATAGATGAATAAATCACAGTATAATTTCTTTTTATTTGCTCATAAGCTTACAATTTGAGATCCTCTGTCAGGTATACAAAGAATATCGAAAGTTCGGCCTTATAGCCTGTATATTTCGCGAACTGGGTTGAATCTGGCACGTCTCGGCCTGCTGCGTAAAAAACACAGTCGCCGACGTCGGTTATACTGCCGTCGTCGGTCGACCTGTAGTAGTCCCCTTGCCGACGTCGGTGATGAGTCGACCGATGTCGGTCTCTGTAAGTTCCTGTTCGCCGATGTCGGTACCTAAACTTTCTGTAGATGCGTACGGATTTTTCACTGATCTGTACGGAAGTCGTACGGCCGCTGATATAACACACCCTGTATGCCTGATCCTGATCTGTAGAATTATGCGCTGACACAAAAGATCTATATCTGGATAATTCTTGAATCAAAACCCAAAATAAAGAAAATACCTGTAAACCCTTGTGATAGCTTCTGAGTGAAGTTATCTCTCAAATACCTGTAATACTATGATAACTTCTGTGTGAAGTTATCTCTCAATTCGGCAATAGATCGGCTGATCTTTCACAACCTCTGAATCGCACACAATGAAGAGTTGACGTTCTTCACTGCAATTGGAATCCTGGAACCCTTGGCTCAGTCTTCACAGAAGAATTTCTTAACAAGAATCAATATCAATAATAAGCATGGTTACAAACTCTCTTCCATGAGAGATTCTTATACACCTCCAAAGGTGTGCTTGCTAAAATTAGACTCCCTTAAATTAGACTTCCTTAAATTAGAACTAGGGTCTTAAAATTAGACCAAGTCTTAATTTAGAATTTGCATCCTCAAATTAGACCAAATCATTAATAATTAATAATTAATTATTAATTAATAATTAATTAAAATTAGTTCAAATAATTAATATTTGATTAAATCAATCAAATATTAATATCTCCCTTAATTCATGCCCGAAAGTGCCCAAACGAAAGCCAAGCCCAGCTCCATCAAGACCCTCTATCCACCTCATCAGCCTACGAGGGTCGCATAATAGGCTAATCATCTACTCTGCACATGTCGACTAAAAAGGGGACATGACAATCCGCCCCTCCTGAAATTGCTTGCCCTCAAGCAATCGCTGAATACCGGGATCCCAAATGAAGTCTCGATCTACAGTGCTGTCAACCAACACAAACTCCAGGCCCTGTCCATCACCACTCTCATCCAATGGCGTCACATCACCTCTGTCTCCTGTACGCATATCGTCATCAACATGTGACCCCCTGTAAAAGAAAGCTGAGCCTCTACCACATGTGCTGACTCTTGAACTGAACTCACCTCAAGACAAAGCTCATCCTCATATCTCTCCTGTGTTGGTGCCAATGTGCCCTCATCATCGCACTCTATCATATCATGTCGTATAGGCATCTCCATCCGATGAAAAAACATATGCTTGAAGCTGCTGCCCCGTATTGCCTTAAGAATATGTGTTTTTCCATCAACCTGAAAACGAACCTCCATATCTTTGAGATGAAGAGTAACTTCTTCAAATGAATGAAGCCACTTCATACCCAAGACTAATTCTATGTTCCCCATGTTCACTACAAAATAATTAGCCTTGAACTCATAGTTGTTCAAGCGCAATGGGAGATCTCTAATCATGCGCTCACACTTAAGAGTGTGACCATCGGCGACCTTAACTCTAATCCCCTCAAAATCTTCGGTAGTGAGTCCACGCTCCTCCACCAATCTAGCATCTATGAAATTATGTGTGGCTCCTGTATCAAGAAGGGTGGTAACCTTCTGCCCTGCCAAAACTCCACGGAGTCTGAATGACTCATCCGACTGAATGCTGGATAGGCGTGCCTCCTGTATATGAAGCTCTACATCTACCTCTGCCTTAGGCTCTGAAGCCTCTGCCTCCTCAGAACTACCCTGCTGTTAGGGAATCTTCTGATTCCGCATCCTCATAATACGCCCACATCACACGATTTGCTTTGCCCTTAGGCCTCAAAGGGCAATCGTGATGGATATCATATGGACCTTTGCAGTAGAAGCAAAGCTTCTTCCTACGTAGATCATTAAGTGCCTCACGATCCAAAGGTGGTGCTGCTGGATTGGCCTTTGAATCATTTTTAACCCCGGATTTATCTATGTTAAAATCCGGTCTCTCTGTATCCCCGTTGGAGTGCTTATGGTCTCTAGATGAAGAAGTACCTCTGGAGTTAGATCTACTTGATGGGGCTGCCATCTCCATACTGCGCGCCTTCTTCATAGCTTCCTGTAATGAAGGAGGATCAAAGCCTTTGATCCAACCTCTCAAGGGTTCTGTCAATCCCTCCATGAAGAGTACTACTAGTCGCCTCTCTGAAATGTCAGGAACCATGACTGATAACTTCTGGAAGTCACCAATGTATGACTCTAGACTGCCGCTTTGGCGTAACTGTGCCAACTCTCGAAAATAGGACTCTGGATCCCTCCTGTCAAAGTGCTCTACCAGCCTGTCCAAAAACTCCTGATAAGAAGTGATCTGATCATGATGGAGTGTCACCATCCCATGGTGCCACCAATCGTGAGCTACTCCCTCAAGATGTAGTGTCGCATATCTGATAGCATCTTCCTCACCCATCGGTCGCAATGTGAGAAATGTATCCAGCTTACTAACCCAGGCCTGTGCTGTCACCTTACCACTACCGTCAAATGTTGCTAGTGTGAGCCTACTCGTAGCCTGCTTCAGATCATTGTTCTGGGGTCTTGGTCTCCCATTCTGTCGACCTCGGTAATGTTCTTTCCTTTGTGTGAGGAATCGGTCAAAAGTAATCATCTCCCTGACCACATGTGGTAATGACTCCCACTCTTCAGTTGCTGCCCTGAATGTGTCTATAAATTCCTCCTCATGCTCTTCACCTGCGATAACCTCTTCTGCTTCCTGTCTCACAAAGATAGGCCTAGTAGGCCTATTCGCTGTACGAGAAATAGTCCCATGGCCTCGCTGTGATCCTGCAACACTCCTGACATCTTCACGGTGTGGGGAATGTCTCCTCGGAGAACCCAATCTTGGCAGTGCTGCTGCCAACTGCTGTAATACCTGGTTATTCTGCCTTTGCCCTTCTCGTAGTTCTCTAAGAGTAAGTAAAACTTCTGGATCATCTTGGTCTCTCGAATGATGAGGAATACGGGCCCGGCCAATATCATCACCCATCTCTTCCGGCGGTTGTTCTAGAACTTGAGTACCTTCAAGCAAAGCTTTACTGCGTGTGTAATACCCGTGTGGTCGCAACTCTTGTCGCTGCATAAAATTTCTAAACCCTCAGGATGGCAGGATTTAGCTCTGATACCACTGTAATATCCCTTCGAATATCAAAACAAAGCTCCAAATTGCTTATCTGAATTTCTGCAAAATATCTTCAAATAGATGAATAAATCACAGTATAATTTCTTTTTATTTGCTCATAAGCTTACAATTTGAGATCCTCTGTCAGGTATACAAAGAATATCGAAAGTTCAGCCTTATAGCCTGTATATTTCGCGAACTGGGTTGAATCTGGCACGTCTCGGCCTGCTGTGTAAAAAACACAGTCGCCGATGTCGGTTATACTGCTGTCGTCGGTCGACCTGTAGTAGTCCCCTTGCCGACGTCGGTGATGAGTCGACTGATGTCGGTCTCTGTAAGTTCCTGTTCGCCGATGTCGGTACCTGAACTTTCTGTAGATGCGTACGGATTTTTTGCTGATCTGTACGGAAGTCGTACGGCCGCTGATATAACACACCCTGTATGCCTGATCCTGATCTGTAGAATTATGCGCTGACACAAAAGATCTATATCTGGATAATTCTTGAATCAAAACCCAAAATAAAGAAAATACCTGTAAACCCTTGTGATAGCTTCTGAGTGAAGTTATCTCTCAAATACCTGTAATACTATGATAACTTCTGTGTGAATTTATCTCTCAATTCGGCAATAGATCGGCTGATCTTTCACAACCTCTGAATCGCACACAATGAAGAGTTGACGTTCTTCACTGCAATTGGAATCCTGGAACCCTTGGCTCAGTCTTCACAGAAGAATTTCTTAACAAGAATCAATATCAATAATAAGCATGGTTACAAACTCTCTTCCATGAGAGATTCTTATACACCTCCAAAGGTGTGCTTGCTAAAATTAGACTCCCTTAAATTAGACTTCCTTAAATTAGAACTAGGGTCTTAAAATTAGACCAAGTCTTAATTTAGAATTTGCATCCTCAAATTAGACCAAATCATTAATAATTAATAATTAATTATTAATTAATAATTAATTAAAATTAGTTCAAATAATTAATATTTGATTAAATCAATCAAATATTAATATCTCCCTTAATTCATGCCCGAAAGTGCCCAAACGAAAGCCAAGCCCAGCTCCATCAAGACCCTCTATCCACCTCATCAGCCTATGAGGGTCGCATAATAGGCTAATCATCTACTCTGCACATGTCGACTAAAAAGGGGACATGACAAATTTATACACCTAGAGATAAAATCAACCAAGAATGAAGAGGATGCTTCGGATCGTACCAACATCCATTAACTTAAATAAGTAACCATACTTGGGCACATCCTTAGGCTATACTATGAGATGAAGCCAAGGAAGAAGGGCCCCAGTGCTGAAAAGATCGATGACCCCCCATTAGGATTGATGATGAAGGAACATCAGTTCCATTTGAGAAGAAAAAGTCTCCTAAGAAAAAGGGGGAGACACTTGAGGAGATAGAGGATCACATCAAGTTAAAGATCACTTTTGATGATGAAGCCTCTCTGTCGGCCCCTACAAAGAAGCATAAGAAGTTCATGCCAAGGACTTATCCTATCTCAATGGAGAAGAAATTGAAGTCAAAGCTTCTTACTGTGATGCCCATCATCACCCTAATGGATATAGAGGTGTAAGAGGTTAAAAAGGAGTAAAAATATATGGAAAAGGAGGTAAAATTTGGGAAAGGCATGTACATTATGCCCAAACAAGATGGCTCCTCATCTAGTGAAAGAACCCCCTCACCACCTGAAAGTGAAGAGTTGAGGAAGGAATAAGTATGGAGGAAGCTTGGCCTTAGTGACATAGATATTAAGGAGATATGAGAGATAGAAAAGAGAAGAGAAGAAATGATGAAGGTTGGCATGACTAAGGAAGGGATTGAGAGAGTCAAGGCTAAGGTATTCAAGGAATAAAAAGAAAAGTTTAAGGTATAAGCCAAGAAGAGGAAAGCAGAAAAGAAGGTGGCCCAGGAGGAAAGGGATAGAAAAGAGAAAGAGAAGGAAGTTATTTCTAGTGTGGAACCTATGAAATAAAAAACACTAGAAGAGCTACCTAGTGCCCACACCAGCCCAATAAATGAATCTACATAACAGGGATGCCCTAGTACTAAAGGGGCACCTAGAGATAAAGAAGGTGATGTTGGCACCTTAAAGGAACAAATATAGAGTGTAAGGGAAGAATAGGATAGCACTAAGAAGGAATCTAAGGAGGTTAGCATTGAGGAGCCACCAAAAGGAGAAATGGATAAAGGGGACAAGTTCAAAAAAGAAACCCTATAGAAACAAGATGGTGAGGCTAGCACTGAGCAAGAAGAAGTGAATGAAGGAAAAAATATCAAATAAGAAGAACCCCTATAAGAGGAAGGAAAATAAGAATATGCTCAAGAAAGCACTATCCCTAATAGAGAAGAATAGGAGAAGATGAAATTGGCCATCAAAAAAGAAGAATTTGAGTTGAGCTATAGAGAGAAGGCACAACAAGGGTATATCTAGGATACGATTTTTACATATTATAATAAAAGCCCCATAGAGCTGCCATGATGATGATTTTCCACTAAGCATCCTTTGCACTTAATTGTTACATGGATGAGCCTCACTTTGAGGTGCTAATGAAAGCAATCCAAAGCACCAAAAAACTAGAGGTAGGGTATGATTACAAACTTGTTAACCATTAGGAAATGAACCTAGTAAGGTCATCTAATTACCTCCTTCAAATGGCCTCTAAGGTAGTGTATAAGAACGTTTTTAACAATGTTCATGCCATAAGATGGAATAATATAGTGATAAAGTTAGAGGAATAAATTAATGCCATGAATTTTAACTTTTAGCAATTAGATAAGCACGTAGAAGAAGCAGATTGATCCCTTTTGGATGGTATTGACACTTCTAAATTTTTGGAGGTTGATAAGGTGTGCACAATGGTGGATCAGATGCTCCCATGCATGAAGCTATCACTAGAAGAAGAAAATTCTTGTGATACCATAAGGAAAGATCTCAATAAGAAGATCGATGAGGTAGAAGACCTCTTTACAAAGCTAGAAGAAAGCAAAGAAGATGTTGATTTTATCTTTAAAACTTATCCACCCAAGTGTTACTCATCGATTTGTACCCCCAAAAGGATAAAATGGAGAAGGATGCCTTGATGAAGTAATCATTCACTATTAGTAGGGCCGAGCACATGCAAATCATTGTGCAAGTCAACACTTTGAGTCCCCAACTAAAAACCTAGGAGATCAACCTAGAAGAAATCTTTCACACCTTTTTAAAAAATGCAAGTAAGGAGACAGCCTAGATGATAGGGTTAGGAAAGTGAAATAAATGCTAGAGGACTTCAAAAAATAATTGGATAATACTAATGTGATTACACTTGATGCTACCTCTATAGAGATCAATGATGATATTGAATAAATCAAGCTCACAATTCAAGGCTTCATAGAATTTAAGGTATAACTATAGTAGAGCGTGCCTGAGTTTTATACAACTAAGGTGATAGAAGACTAGACTAAGGGTAGACTAGCATTTTTGTATGGGGTAATTTTGGGCCCCTTTTTGAGCTAAGTAGTAAACTTGCACCAACTCATTGAATACCTAGACATGAGGAAATCATGGAAGATGATTTCATTTTGTCTTTTAGTGGCACTAATTGGCATGTGGTTAACAAATCCCTTTTTGAATCAATCAATATTGGGAAGTGAGTACACATGACAATGACTTCTCATTAAAGATAAGCATCTCTTTTTGGAACAAACATCATTAGGAAACAAGTGCATGGAATAATGACTGCTCATTAAAGACAAGCATAGTGAAGGTGGTGGCATGTGTACCTCTAATACTAGCTTAGTAATTAGCATTCTCCATTCCCCATGAACCTAACATGTTTTCAATCTCTATAAAAGGAAGTTGAGTCCAATTAGTAATGGAGATGAAATGGAATAGTAAAGCTCTAGTGAATCAACTCTAGATGGTCACCATTAGAGATAGATGTAGTTTGAGATGATTTTGACGCTCCCCTTTGTAATGCCCAAGCTCATCTATAAGCATTTGGGCCTTTAGAAATTTAAGTCAAGATTATGCTTAATTCTATGGACTTATATGTGTATTATTTTTAAGTTCTATTAATGAAGAATGCTTTATGCAAATATTTACTAGATTAAATGCTTTAATTTTATAGAATGAATATTAAGCCCTCACAAGCTTCTAATGCGACTCGTTCATGGTGTGCACATAGCTGATGATGAACCCTATGCCTGATATAAAAATGTCTCTAAGTGTGAGTAAGACCCTACACCTCAAAATGATACTCGTGCCTAAGTGCAAGTCTATGCCTAAGTTCCTTACACAAAAAACCCATTACCTCTCAAGAGCCTGAATGATTTTAAGCCCATGAAACCCAAGGATTATGCCCATGAGTTCACAACCATCATTGAACTAACCAATCCCATTTACAATATAATTGTGCCATGGCATAACTATCCTAACATAGACCTTTATCCCTTTTATGCTACACTTCAGGTGAGAAAATAAGGATTTCACCTTATGTAAAGTGATGTCAATGTAGTCTAGTGGTAAATGTTGAGTGCCTTAGGATTATTCAAGTCCTACACTCCTATGGAACAAGCCTAAATCTGACCTGGATAGCTAGGTAAACACATTAATAGGCCCTTAACCAAGATGCATACTTTTCTATAACACATCCTTTGTCTTGTGTTCTTGCATCCCCTTATCCATTTGGTCACCACATTCAGATCTATTAGCTCCATTCATAGAACCATTATCCCTCTTCTCCCCACTATTTGTTGACAATTCACTCTTCATCGTAACTATTTTTACCACAAATGTTATTCGAGAAGACAATAGGAATAAACCCATGGGGTTGTCATTTTATCAAACATATTGTACCTATAAAATTCCTAGATGGTAAATATAATAGGAAATTATACGGTCCCCTATGGGTTAGTGGTCTTGTTTTTTATACATTTGCACAACACTAGGGTTGTAATTTAGATTCAGTAGGTCTATAAATACACTAATGTATTAATGCATTTTAAATACAAGTAATCAATGAAATTATATAGAGAAGGCATCAACAAATCTAAGGAAATATTAGAAAACATCTAGCTATTATTATAATTACATTCTATTGAGTATTTGAGAAGAAATCAATAATTCTTTGTAGTATTATAGATTATTTCAGTGACATAATTGCATTACACTATATTGGTTTCCATAATTGCATTTTACTTGGTGTATTACCTTCTATATTGCATATCATTGAGGGGATTGATAAATAGATAGTGCTTATAAACCTTACTGATGTTGAATACAAATCCTAAAATAAGTTCTTTCCCTTATCATTCACAAGTTTCATTTCATTATTTTTCTTTTAAGAAGAGAAAATTTTTAGTGATAGATGAAAATATTAAAAACATTGAACAAAGTTATTGAAGGCCTAGAATTAATGAATGCAATTTTCAAATTAGATTATGCACATTTTTTATTTCATAAAAAGTTAAGAATCTATAGTTTTTAGACTAAAAAATATGGAGTTTATGATTATGAAGAGTTATGCTTAGGTTGTATCGAGTTTTAGGGTTCTCACTAACTTTACACAAAAATATTAATTCTTTGTGAAAGTGTAACAACTTTTTCCCAATTTATTGCAAATCAAGATACTTCTCTACACCCTTTCTTACTAAATATTTTAATGACTTATTCTATAAAAAAAGAATATTAACTAGGTCAAATTTGTTTTTAAATTTAATTAAATGTATATGTTTAGTATTGCATTTCGATGTAAAATATTCTTTCATAGAATATGTGACATTATTGACGGATTCAATGAACTATTTTAGATGATCATCTAGTTTTCAAGAGGCTTTCTCCTACATCTTTTAATGTTCCCATAATTCACCCCAAACATAGCCAATGATTCTACACAAGTCTTCAACTCAGCAATGAAGAAAATAATTACAAATAATTCCTTTTGTCATGGCGTATCTCTCCATTTCCCTTATGTTTGTATGAAAATTGAATGTCTTGTTGGTCAAGTTTTACATTATTCCTGGAAGCTTTAAGCAAAGACAATAATACACAACTTTAGCTAATCCAAACCCATTGAGAACAACAACATAAGTGGTAAAAATTTTATTGTGAATTGACTTAGTCAAAGAATACATGTATGTTATTGTGTCTATGGCAAAGAGATAGAATGTAGTCTGGTAAAATTTTACAACATTATTTTTTGGGGTTGATATATATTAATTTTACAGTAGAAGTTATTCCATAAGATGAGGAGAGATGAATTAAACAAGAATAAGTTATCATAATTATTTTTATTTTATAAATAAATATATAGTAGATTTATAATGTTGAGTAAGTATACATTTAAATCATAGAGCTTTTTTGGTTTAACAGTCACAAGTAAGGGGCATTCACACTGTCAAAATCAATCAAAACACTATCCTTTCACTCTCCATATCAAATATTTAGAAAGATTTATACCTTGAAGGATGTATACAAACAACCATCATTCTCAATTAAAAAATGAAAACTACACAAATAATAAACATTTCAATAAATTAAAAAATATATATATTAAATTATATTTATAAAATAAATATATTATAATGAATAAAAATTTAAAATTTAAAGTAATATATTCAATAAATAACTTTTATTAAAATCAACTTTTTAAAATTATTTTTAATCCATATTTCAAAAATCATTATTAAATCCTCAAACCCATCCTTAATCTAGATGCTATCCTCCATTTGTTTCCTCTATCCATTTTTCTTTGTTTCCTTTCTTCTCTTTCATAATTTGATTAATTAATAATTTTAGATCAATCTAATTAATTAATATTATTAACTAATAAAAAATCAATAATAACTTATTTAGTTATTTTTGCAACTTTTATTATTAAATAAATTAATTTAATAAATTTTATATCAACTTTTACTTTTAATTAATACACATTAAATTTTAATTTAATTATTAATTTTTTAAATTTATTTTAAATTTTTATTTAATTAAATTAATTGTTATTATTTTATTTATATATATATTTCTATGGATGATAATTTTTAGATCAAAACATAATGTTTTGAAATAAAATCGGGTTTTTTTTTTTTTTTTCCTTTTTCTTTTTTGTTTAAATTCCTTTTTAATTAATTAATCAATTAATTTCATTTTTTTTAGTATTCATTTTTGATTGAAACAAGGATTCAGATACTCAAGTGATTATCTATCTAAATATCTTATTGAAATTTGAACTTGGGTGGGAATTGAAACAACCAAGCTACTTTAACAACTCACCCACATGTCATTAATGATTTATTTTAATTTATTAATAGTAATTTTATAATACTTTTAAAATATAATTTAAATAAATATTTTTATTAATATTTTATTTATTTTAATCCTTATTTTTTAATTTCATTTTATCTTGTTTATTTTAATTTCTTTTTTTAATTTTAATTTATTAATAGTAATTTTATAATATTTTTAAAATAGAATTTAAATAAATCTTATTTTATTAATATTTTATTTATTTTGACCCTTATTTTTAAATCTCATTTTATCTTGTTTACTTTAAATTCTTTATTTTTTTAATTTTGATTATTATAAACTACTTCTTTAAAAATTATTAAAACTTCCTTATTTATATTATAAAAAGCATATTCTCCATTCTATCTTATTTCATTCTTTTCTTCACTTAACAACATACTTAGTTTTTACACTTTTGGACCGAAAACTAAAATTTATTAAATATTATTAGTCCCGAAGGGAGGGGCTATAGGAAAGATTTGATTTTAATTTGGAATTAGTTTTCAAACTCTTGGACAATCAGATGACATGGATTAGTATGCCAATAAGAAAATATTGGGCTTTTACAAAGTAGAGAAGCAAGTTTTTAATAGAAAAAAATATAAAAAAATTATTTTGTGCAAGGTGATTGGCTAAATTTCTTGGTATGTTATTCCCTGCCTCTCTTTGATCAAGGATAGGCATTAACTTTTCTACTAGGTGTGTCTAATGAGGGTTTCAATGTTGTATTTATTCACATGATGTAAGTTGCTTGGTTTGATGGAGTTGTATTAAATCCCAAATTAATTAATCAGCTTAAGTTGGAATTAGTTTTTAAAATGTTTACCAATTAGATGACATGGATTAGTGCACCAATAATAAAATATTAAGATTTTACAAAGTAGAATAGCAATTTTTTAATGAAAAAATGAAAAAAAAAAAATTGTGCAAGGTGATTGGTGAGATTTTTTTGAGGCTATTATCCACCTTGCTTTGTTTGATGCTTGGCATTAACCACTCTATGAGGTTTTTATAGAGAGGATTTTAATGTTGTATTTATTTACGCAATATGAGTTTCTTAGATTAATGGAATCACATTGATGACCTATTAATTATTTAAGGAACATGGCAACAGGTTATAGATAATTAGAAGTTTGTAGAGCCTTGTTACTATTCTATGGGTGTGTATGCAAAGTTATGCACATAGATTTGTATATTGTGTTTCTCATAGCCATGGTGTGATTTCAACTCCTAGTGATGTTAGTGACTACATGTAAGTCAAATATTGATAGGATTATTACATTTTGTCTATGTATTATGAGTTTTTTTGAAATTTGCACAGGTATAAATTACTTTTTGTGGTATTGTTGATATATAGGATATAATATTTGTTTTATTGGTAATTTGGATGCATGGCTATTTACTTATATAAATATTGGTGGTGGGTATTACTTTCACTTGTTTCTTGCAATTTTTTCCTGGGATATTGTACCTAATTTATTTATTGTATCATGTTTTGGGTTTTCTTATCAAATATCGATTGAAAGTTTGTAGAAGCTTTTTGTTCTTTGATGGGTGCATATGCACAGTGTTGTAGATATATTTGCATGTTGGGTTGCTTGTAAATAGGGTGTGATTTTGACTCTTGATGGTGCTAGAGCCTACATGCAAGTTGTGTTGCCTAGGTTTTGTGAAAGCTTCATAGGTATGGATTTTCTTTACTAATATTATCTATATATAGGATATAATATTTATTTTATTATTACTTTGGATGCATGGTTATTTTCTTCTATGGATATTGGAAACAAATATTACTTGTACCCATCTTTTGCTATTTTTACACGAGAAATTTTACATGTTTTAATCATTCCTTCATGTTTCAGGATCTATTATCAAATCTCCATTTTTTTCTATATGGTGGAAATATACCATTAATTAATTCTAGTTAAGGATTAAATTCGACAGTTGACCCTGCTTGTAGTGGAAGTTTTAACTGTATCTCTAGTGGTTTTCATTATGAGGGTTTGCAATAAATGGATATTTTTCTCTTAAAGCTCAGATATATTTAAAGGAATGACATTTTTAGCTTATGTTGGCCATACATGCATATTCTTTTTGGAATAGCAATGATTTGATGAAAATATAGCATTATGTGAAAGTGCAATGTATTTTTATGTCTATTAAGAAGTTTTTTGAAAAACAATATGGTGATCATTTATGTCTAGATTTACTCTGTGATTGTCTTTTCTATAATTGTAACAAACCCATTGGGTTTGAAATAGAAAATGTGATAATTTTTTTTAAACACATATAGATTACACCATAAGAATCTTAACCAATGATCATATAAAATACTCAAGGTGAAATAAATATAAACGAAGTATATAACATCACACATCTCTAATCATTATCCATCATAATAAACACATCATAATACAAATATATAAAGTAACTACAATAAACCAACCATGGTTGATGCATATCTACAACCACTACTGTCAATGGATAATTAATAAGTAATTTAAACTCTTCATGATATTGTTTTAATAATAATTATAATACAATACAAGTACACATATAAGATGCATGGCTCTCTGGAGCATAGTTTTCAAACTCTAGTATTTGTGGTAATCCCAAGTGTCCTTTATAATTAAGTACTATTATGGGGAGGGAGAGCATCATCTGAGTAATTTTTCACACCAACCACATAAAAATGATCCCCCACACTATTTATATCTGGGAGTGACTCTCTCTTCACAGATGAGTAGATAGTGATGGCATGATAATATGGAGAGACAAGCTAGTATCCATGTGTTGTATGATCTCTAAAACTAAACATGCAGTGTATCATAGAAAACCCATTCTATTTCAAGATATCACATAAACATGTAAATATTACTCATGAAATTATAATGTCTCACTAAACATACTTTGACCAAAGTTTTTAAGAATAATAAATAAGAGTGATCTATATATCAATCAACATTCATACACACCACTTGATCGGGTTGCCTTTATTTGACATTGTTATGCTAGTAAGCCAGTGAAATCCATCTCACTCCTTACTCAGTATTAGCAATGTGATATTGGTTAACATAATATAGTCAAAATATTAATACAATTTATATCCTACTAGTAGTCATATCACATAACATGCTAAGCATAGAATAATCTAATATCATACATTTGTTCCATCAAACATATGAATGAATATCACATTATTATCTATCCCATAATAGAAATAATAAAAAACATGTTAAGATTATATGACCTGAGTATAATTTATATTGAGTTACACACTTTATTCTTTATAATCAAACACAATACATTACTTTCTACTAACTATCATAAAATATACTATTACCAAAAATATCCAAAATACATACATTTAGTCTGTCAAATGTATACATAAATCTAGACATATTAATTATACTTTATATTACCTAGGTATATCATATGTTTAGACTTTAATTTATAAATAAGCACACTCTATGACATCCCATAATATCATAGATCATTGTACATGATCACTCTACTCAATCACAAATAACCAGTCTCACAAATTTCAAGAATAAAAAGACCACAATCCTAAATATTAGGCAAACAAGTATAGTTTATACCAACCTAATATATCTAATGATTAAACTACATACTATCAATCATACAAAACATACCATATATGCACTCATAATTCTGCACTACCATTAGCTAGACATACACAAACACACTTACATTTTAATCAACTAATAATATGTCTCACTCACTATTTTTAAACACTATATTTATATATATCAACATTTAGTCAGGCCATTTTCAAAGAGTTAGATAATCTGTAACCAAATTATACCATTAATTTCATTTAAATAACTTAATCCCATTTTTAAGGACTACTTCCACATGGTTATAGTTTCTACCCATCAAACACCTTGTGACTCAATATAATCATCCATTTAGCTATAAGCTTAGGTATATGACCCAATATGCCCATTGATATTATGTATTCATATAACATATTTAAATTCATATGAAGATATACTTCCTATATATGCACCCTTGTATATATTAACTATATTTGTACTATGTATCATATACAAGTACTCATCATCATAAAAATACTATAAACATAAAAAAATATTTTAAATTTTTATTATCATGAATAGTTTTTAAAAATATTACACCCTATGATAACCCATATTACCATAGTCTAGTGTTCTAAGATAAACTACTAATTTTACACAATCACTAATAATAAAGTAGTCATAATTACATGGAAACATAAGATTCTATTTAAGCATCATGCTAACTTTTAATAGTCAAACAACCATAACTTAACTATATTTTACATGTTCAAATACTAGGTTTGGAGTGTATAATTATGATGACACAGGTACTCAACTCTCAAGTTCTATAACCAATCCATACATGTTATATTCACCCAATACTCATAGATTCTTTAAATAATGATGTTGCCTATAAATATAATATGTCCATACAATTATGGTTCAAAAATTTTGATTTTATCATAATCTTAGTTATATGTTGAATGAATATGATCCCTAATAACAATCTGTGTCAAATCATATGAGCAAGATCCTCTACATTAGAGTTTGTTAATGAGGATGTAAGTAACATAGTTAATAAGATACCCCACATATTCCCTATAGTTTTAATAACTACATTAGTAATTTATTATTTTATAGTTTAATTAGTTTAATTTATGGATATCCACTTTAATGGTATGATTGGTAATCCCATTTAATTTTGATCATAACTTATTGCATATAAATCACTTTATTGGGTAGGTTTGATAGGTATACATGAATATTTACCAATATTCCTTCTATGAGTATATTGTATCCATGTGGGCGTGCACGCGTGTCCGCACGCACGCACGCGCGCGCACACACACACACACACACACACACACACACACACACACACACACACACACACACACACACACCATATGTTCTATTTGTGCATATTATTACACCATAATGGAATAATTTGCACCTTAAATAACTTATTAACTATTCACTATATTTAAGGGTATTCTTATTAAATAATAATAAATCCAACAACTAGCATAATTGTTTAAACCAACATCTAAGTATATCCCTACCCAATTATCATGGTGTGTGTGTGTGTGTGTATATATATATATATATATATATATATATATATATATATATATATATATATATATATATATATATATATACTCTTTTATTCTTAATCCAGTTATATACTTGAACTAACATTTAACAAAGAGATTTTCCAATGAATAAAATAAAAGAATCTAAATGAAGATAAAGGATGAAACTAATACTAAGAGGTTTCACATATATAATTTTACATAAATTTGAAGGGTATAACTTTTAGCTATGATTCCAATTATCTTTATTTTGTACAATGAACTAGCTATTCAATTATGATTTTGACATCATATATAGCCTTAAATAATTGTTATATACATCGTACTAATGAATATACTTATTTTATAATCTATAATATATAGTGACACAACATATTAGGTTATGTGATTTCACAAATTCCTAAGACATAGCCACTTGGTTATCCTAGTCACTTACTTCCCACATGCATAAATATATCACTCTGTTCATGATATATATCTAGACTAACTATGTGTAGATAAACATACATGAGATATGCATATATATTACTATTATTTTCAATATTGTAACACAATATTATAGTTAGCTCTAATTGCCCAACCATTAAACTACATAGATATTTCATGCTCTAAAATAGCACTATAATATATAAGGAAGTATCACCATACATATATAACTCTAAAAATAAATTTTTGGATTACCACACTTAGGCATAGTATTTTTTCTCTGATTACTTACTCTCTGCAAGTTGTAATGTTTTTGGTTAGAAATAAGTATACATATGGTATGGCAATTTTTAAAAATGTCAGTATTCTAATCGGTACACATAATATCTCTATTTATAACATCCCTACTAGGATTGAATCACCATGTTCCTATTTAAAATTTCATATATATAAATCACTGTAATAAAGTTCCCATATTAGGATATATAGTAAATTGACTATAATTCCATATACATGCATAATCTTTTATTTGTTATTCAGTAAACATAAACATCTTTGCATATGCCCTCATCATATATTATTCCTATTGAATATAATATTCAATTATAATATAGATATTATGTTTATATGTATATATATGCATCACCATAATATTATTAATAAAATCACATAGATTAAGCTGATCACTCTACTATGTGAAATGCCATACTTAGTCTATTGAATGGATTATAGTTTGGTGGGTTGTCTCTATGTTTCATATACATCTATAACGGATTTATAATTCATAATTGAATATTCATCACAAACCTTTAAAATCATATAAAAATTTTATGGTTAATTTCAACCTAGAATTTTCACATGAGCATACACTAGAATTGAATGCATTGTCTACCTGGCAAATTGTGCTGATGAAATTCTTATGCACTTCCCTTTTTATTTTGTGTCTCCTCTCCTTCTCCTTGTGCTATGAATTTATTAGGTTCATTTCAATTCTCCCTTGAAAACACTTATGATCCCATTTTCATAATCTCCATTAAGACTAAAAAAGGCAGTCTTTTTCCTCTTTAAAAGATTTTTTTTCATTGTTTTTGTTATTTTTTATGCATTTATTTTTTTTTTTACTTTCCTAATTTAGAACATTCATTTATTTTTGTTTTTTTACTTTTATTTTTTTATTCTTTTCCATTCTTCCCTCTCAAATGGTAATTTTTTAAATTTTATTTATTTTTAACATTTATTATAAAAATTCATAATTTTTACTAATTTAATTAGAATCCTCTTAATGCCATAGAATTTTTGTGAAAATTTTATAAATTAATAATTAGGATTAAAATATAATTATACTAATAATGTTTCTACAAGAATTAATGATCAAACATACTATTTATGAAATCTGAGTTCCATTAAGTCATTTAAACTATATTGGTAAACTATGAAAGTCAACTATCTAATGCAAGTAGTAATAAGAAAACTATGTTACCTATTTTATTATGCATTATAACATGTGATAACTATTGTGATGTGTAGAGAGTGTGGCCACGGATAAGGTCGGGCTGAAACCCTAACCTTCGTGGCCATGGACTTAGGCGACCAGATCCCAGATGAAATGGGATTCTTGGTGCTAAGCGTGGTGCATAAATGAGAATCTTTTATGGTGTGGCTCTTTATTTTGCTTCGGTATGCGAATAACATGGTGATCTAAAGGGTGAAACTTTGTTTCCTTTTATTTGGAAAGTCAATAACCAATGCGTGGAGAGGATTTGGCAGCTGAGATATCAGACCAAAACGTGCTGTGAGGATTTGGCCATGGGGAGTGCCTTGTATGGCTTCCTATGGAGGTAGTTGATGTGATGAGAGCAGATTAGGTGGGGCTCTATTTCTGCTAAAACCCTAGGTTCAAAATTTGAGGTGATGTATTTAAGGGTTGGAGACCAGATCGGGTTACTTACCATTGCCTTTTGTCTGAGGGGTCACGGCTCATGCATAGTGCTTCCAGACATCTTTGACAAAATTTTGATTGCCATGGCGGTGAATCCTCTGGGTTTAGCAGAGGGAGAGAATGGGTAGGTGATCGGGTGGACAATTAGGGCGATGGAGGTGCTGGTTCTGGGGATTGTCTCTTTGATTGTGTGGTAGGGGTTGGGGATAGGGAGCTGGCATTTGTGCGGATCCCTCAAACCCTTCCTTGTGTATATGTAGTTTTATCAAGTGAGATCTTTATTGCGTTGTAAATTTTTAAGGTTACAGGTCCTTGTAAAACTTGGATTCTTGTTTCAGGTCATAGAGCCTGGTCTTTTTATTTAGGTTTTAGGTCCTTGTAAAACCTGGGGAGCTTTTATTGGTTTATTTTGTTGGTTTCAGGTCCCTGTAAAACCTGGTTTAGTTACTATTTTTTAGTGGGTTTGCCTTTCCTAGCATTTTGTAATGCTTTACCTTTCTTGATCTGTATAGGGTTTCGAGGCCCCTTCAAAACCTGTTTTTACCTTAATCTAAAACTATTGTGATGTGTATAATATTTTAACTAATTTTTATGGCATCTATTGACATCTTGATCTACGTCACCCTCTCTGATGATGCTCTCCCTCCATCACACTCTAAGGAATGATTTTCCTATATCAACCTCACAAGTAGGTAGTTAGATCATATCAACATGATATACATACATCATAAAATATAGTTAAAATAAAACATTAACATATTAATAATTATGTAAACATATACACTACAACTAACTCACAATAATGCAAACATGTAACCTAAGCAATATCCTCTTGTCCCATAACAACATACATCTCAAAACTTAGTCAAAAATAGATAAATAAAATATGTTAACTATAAATATCTATGAATAATCAAATAGTTTACTTAGTAAAGAATCAAGATCTAATATCTTTCCCCTCTAAATATAGTCATCATCCTAGATGACTTGTATTCAAACATAAGTTTTGAATTAAAAATATTGTTTGATTGAAAAATAACATAGTAAAAAGTATAAAACCAAGTAAATAAATATGAAATTATCTATATAACTCATCATAGTTCTCCTAAGTATCATTATTCCCATAGTATTGGTCCCATAAGATCTTAATATGTGACATCCCTCTATTATGCAAACAAGATTTGTGAGTATTACATACTCTAAATGGTTCTGTCATGACCACCCCTGGGTTCAAAACCACTTAGATAAGCCTATAAACTATAGGATTGAACACTTATAATACCTCAAAGGGTCTCACATATATTAGTGAAATTTTTATTGACTTTCCAAAATATCATGAGATCATCATAAAATCTAAAAACAAATGGCTAAAGAGATTTCCACAAAACCTTCCATCTCCCTCTCCACACCTCTCTAACATAGCAAGTGCTTTTTCTCATTTGAGAGAAAAATATTTAAGGAGCCTAGTAATAAAGATATGTATAAGTTAATATTATCTCTATTCATCATAGATTTAGGTAAGTATAACCTCTCAATACTACCACTACTCCAAGTAGCTTGTAGATAAGTATGATGATGAATAGAAACTAGAAATACTACATTTCCAATGTATACTATATTTCAAAATTGAGAGATACTCATTATATAGTATATATACATATGGTCATATGATGTAATTTTACAAGTCCTTATACCAAATCTTTGATTTAACAAGCTCCCCTTATTGAATCTTAACTCAGTAAATTTGACAAGTCTATCTATAAAATCTTAGATTCAAAAATCTCCCTTTGTCAGATCTAAATTCAATAACTACCAAGTCAATGTGAGACTAAATAAGATCCACTCCCATCCCATGTTCCTAATTCACCACTCTTTCGTTAGGTCTTCATGACCTCATTATTTACAAAATATGCACAAGGTTCAATGATTCACATTTCTATACTTATAGATCATAGAAAGTAATACTATATGCTAAATAATTCCAGATGTACCAATATAGATATAATAAAAATCTTACAATCATTTTGTAATTTTATTAATTTTCCATGAGATAAACCTACTAATATCATATTACATAGTTTAACCTATAATTTTATATTCATAGTTAAGAGGAAATAATGTAAAAATTAACATGACATAAAAATTTCAAGGAACACACCACTCTTACAACCTTATAAAGAGAAAAAGTAAGACAATGTCTCCCTGCACGACTAGTACACAACAAGTTAAAATTTTATCTCAATTATTTTAGACTAATAATATGTTCCACACATCTTATACCCTACTCACTTCTGGCAATAGGTACAAAATAACTCTTCAAAACAACATGATTTTAGTGAAAAGAGAATAATATCAATCTAATCAATAGTAAATAATAAATAATAATTATAATCAACTTATAAAACTAATATAAGTTCAAGGTTTGTCACTCCACCTGGTCTAGGTTCCCATGTTAGATAAATTAGTGACTCTAATAAGTCACAAGCAAAAAACAAGAGAACTAACATCTCAATAAAAAAATGTTAAATACCCTCACATGGCAAAAATAAAACACCCCAGCTCAAGTTGCCAAATCACTACTTACTTACCAATCTTATATGAGTAGTATTATGATCAACTTCCTTAACCAGAAGGAGAATTCTAACCTTATATATACATCAATCAATCCAAATTCTACAGCTTATCTATCAACAAGAAGTAAAAGAGACTATTCCATGAACTCCAAGGAATATGGTTCAAAACAACATTTAAAAATGAGTTTCAACATCATGAAAATAAGAATCCTCTTAGTGATGGAGTTACAAATCACATCTATACCCACTATCATAGATCATACTCCTTCCTAATCCATATAAACATAAGGGTGCAATCCATAAACAAACTCCTATTATAAAATAATTCTCAACCAAGACATCTATACTCTACTACAAGAAAATTCCCACTACACTAGGTGGTGCCAATCTAAAAAATGGTGTTATCATATTTCCAACTCCTAGGATTATTGTATATAAGACACAAACTAACGCACATATAATAAAGTGAAAACCATCCCATGATTTTTAAACACTCACAACATATAAAAATAGTAACATAGGTGACTTGATTAACAAGTATGAATATAATCATTCTCAAGGCATTTAATTTGAAATATCATAAAATATGGTAGGAATATCTTGTTCATAACTCAAAAACTATGCTAAGCACTCACCTACCAAACATAGATTATAAATAACACCATCAAGACACTCATTAAACCAACCCTTTAATAAATCTAATGGGGGGTACAATTACTCCTAAGATACACATTCATTATTCCTCACAACATTTCATGAATGTTTCATACTTACAATAGTCACCAAGCCATATAGGAGGATCTACCGAATCTCAAAACTCCAATCATAGTATAAAATGGTTCTATGCTGATGCACTAAAAATTCAAATACTAGTTCAAAACTTCATTTCACTAGATTCACACTTGTGAACATATGGACACAAAAATTTTGATGGATTCATTAAGTCCTATATTTTGAGACATAACTCTGATATCACATGTAACAACCCCTCTATGTTTGATATATAAAATGTGATTATTATTTTTAAACACATATATATTACACCACAAGAATCTTAACCTATGATCATATAGAATACTCATGGTGAGATAACTGTAAATGAAGTATATAACATCAAACATCTTTGCTCACTATCCATAACAAGAAATACATTATAATACAAATATAGAAAGTAATCACAATAAACCAGCCATGGATGATACACATCTACAACCATTGTTATCAATGTACAATTAATAAGTAGTTTCAACTATTCATGATAATGTTTCAATAATAAGCATAATATACTACAAGTACACATATAATATACATGGATCTTTGAATCATAGTTATATAACTCTAGTATCTATGGTAATCTCAAGTTTTATCTTCAGATAAGTACTTATGTGGGGATGGAGAGCATCATCCAAGTGGTTTTTCACACACAACCATAGAGCAGGGATCCCCATGCTATTCCTATTAGGGAGTGGCCCTCTCTTCGTAGATGAGTAAACAGTTATGGTGAGGAAATATAGAGAGACAAGTTTGTACTTGTGTGTTGTATGATTTATAAACCTACATATGTACTGTATAATATAAAAATCATTCTATTTCAAGATATCACACAAACATGTTAATCATAATCATAAAATAATAATGCCTCACTAAATATGCTTTGATTAAAATTTTCAAGAATAATAAATTACAATGATTTATAGATCAATCAAAATTCATACACACCACTTGATGAGATTATCTTTATCTAGCATTTTGATGCTAGTAAGCCAGTGAAGTCCATCTCACACCTTAGTATCAACAATGCAAGATTGGTTAATATAATATAAACAGAAGATTAATACAATTTACATCCTCCTAGTAGCCATATCACACAACTTGCTAAGCATAGAATAATCTAACAACATAAATTTATTCTATCAAACATATGAATGAATGTCACATTGTTATCTATCCCATAATAGAAATAATTAGCTACATATTCAAATAATGCCACTTGAGTATACTATATAGTAGAGTGCATACTATATTCTCTATAAGCAGTCACAATTTGATACTTTCTACTAACTTTTATAAAACATATTATTCTTAGAAATATCCAACACACATACATTTAGTCTATCAAATGTATGAATAAACTTAGTAATACTAATTATAATTTATACCACCTTAGTATAACATATGTTAAGATTATAATTTATAAATAAAAACACTCTGTGGCATATCATAATATCATATATCATTGTACATGAGCACACTACTCAATCTCGAATAATCAATCTCACAAATTTCAAGAATCAAAAGTTCACAATCCTAAATACTAGGCAAACTAGTATAGTTTATACCAATCATGTATATCTAATGATTAAACTACATACTAAAAATGAGATAAAACATAACTTATAATCACCCATCATGATGCACTACCATAAGCTATATATATGTACACACACACACACACACACACACACACACACACACACATTCATACACTTGTACATTTTAATCTACTCACAATATGTACTGCTCACCATTTTTCATCACTATATATATATATATATATATATATATATATATCAACAATCAGTATGGTATTTTTAAAGAGTTAGATATCCTATAACTAAATTATACCATAACTTTCATTAAATAACTAATTCCATTTTTAAGGACTGCTTCCACATGGTTATAGTTTCGATCGCTCAGACACCTTATGATTCAATATAATCATCCATTTAGCTATAAACATAGGTATATGACCCAATAAACCCATTGATATTATGTATTTATATAGAATACTTAAAATCATATGAAGATATACTTCCTATATATGCACCCTTATACCTATTAATTATATTTGAACTATGTATTGTATACAAGTACTCATCATCATAAAAATATTATAAACATCAAAAAAAATTTAAAATTATCATTATCATAAATAGTTTCCAAAAATACTACACCCTATTATAACACATATTACAATAGTATAGTGTTCTAAGATAAAGTACTAATTTTCTACAATTAGTCATAATGAAACATAAGTTTCTATTCAAGCATCAAGCTAAATTTTAATAGTCAAACATCCATAACTTAAATATATTTTGCATGTTCAAATGATAGGTTTTGATCATATAACTATGATGACATAGGTTCTAAACTCTTGATTTCTATAACCAATCCATGCATGTTGTATTCATCCAATACTCATACATTCTTTAGATAATGATGTTGCCTATAAATATAATATGTTCATACAACTATGGTTCAGAAATGTCAATTTTCTTATAATCTCAGTTATATATTGAATAAATATGATCCCTAATAACAATTCATGTCAAATCGTATGAGTAAGATCCCCTAAATTAATGTTTGTCCATGAGGATGTAATTAACCTAGTTAATAAGATACCTCACATATGCCCTGTAGTTTTAATAACTGCATTAGTTATTTATTACATTATGTCTTAATTAGTTTAATTTATGTATATCCACTTCAACATTATGATTAGTAATCTTATTTACTTCTACTCATACCTTATCTGACAGAAATCACTTTATTAGGTAGGTTTTAAAGATATACAAGAATATTTATTGATATTCCTTCTATGAGTATACTACATCCATGTGTATGTATATATATAGAATACATCTTATGTTCTATTTACTTATATTCTTACATTATAACAGAGTAATTTTCACCTTAAATACCTTAGTATAAATATTTGTTGCATTTAAGGGTACTCTTATTAAATAATAATAAATCCTTACTATTAGCATAATTGTTTAAACAAGCATCTAAGTATATCTCATACCCAATTATCAAGGTTATATATATATATATATATATATATATATATATATATATATATATATATATATATATATATATATATATATATATATATATATATATATATATACATTCTTTTATTCTTAATCCAATTATATACTTTGATCGGCATTTAACAAAGAAATTTTCCAGAGAATAAAAGAAAGCCATCTAAAATGAAACTAAATGATGGAACTAATACTAAGAGGTTTCACATATATATTTGTAAATAAATCTAAAAAACATAGCTCTTAACTATGTTTCTAATTATCTTTATTTTGTATAATGTACTAGCTATTCAATTATGCTCGTTACATCATATACAACTGTAAAAAATTATTATATATGCCATACTAATGAACACATGTATTTTTTAAGACATAATATATAACAATGCAACATATCAGGTATGTTCCTTCACAAATTATTAAGACATATCTTCTTAGTTATCCTACTCACTTGTTGCCCACATGTATAAGTATATCACTCTATTCATGAGATATATCTAGATTAATTATGTGTATATAAACTATCAACATATTATACATGATATATGCATATATAGTACTACAAATTTCTACATTATAACATAATTTTATAGTACACGCTAATCACCAATCCAATAAACTACTCTATTATTACACCATATAAAATAATGCTATAATATACAAGGAATTATCATCATACATATATAAATCGAACACTAAATTTTTATATCCATAATTATGGGTAGTGTTTTTTCCTAATTACTTACTCTCTAAAAGTTATAATATTTTTTGTTATAAATAAGTATACACATGGTATGGCAATTTATCAAAATATCATTATTCTAATTGCTACAAATAATCTCTCTATTTATAACATCCCTATTAGAATCGAATCCCCATATTTCTATTTAAAAGTTCATATATAATAAATCATGGTAATATAATTTCCATATCAGGATATATAGCAAACTAACTATAATTCCATTTATGCATAATCTTCTATTTGTAATTCAATAAACATAAACTTCTTTTCACACACCCTCATCATATATTATTCCTATTGATTATAATATTCAATTATAATATAGATGTTACTTGTATGTGTATATATGCATCAACATAATCTTATTAATAAAATCACATATAGTGAGTTGATTGCTCTACTATGTGAAACACTATACTTAGTTCATTGAATGGATTCTAGTTTAATGTGTAGTATCTATGTTTAATTGATGTTTATGATGGAGTTATAATTCTCAATTGAATATTTATCCTAAACCTCTTAAATCATATAGACATGTCATGGATAGTTTCAACTCAAAATTTTCACATGAATATACACTAGAATTGAATGCATTGCCTAGCTAACAAATTGTGATGATGAACTTCTTCTACGTTTCCTTTTTTACCTCTATGTCTTTTCTCCATCTCCTTTTTCAAAGCCTTTCTTATAATGATTTACATTCTCCTTTGAAAACACTTATGATCCATTTTTCATAATGTCCACTAAGACTAAAGAGGGTGTAGTCTTTTTCCTCTTTAAAATATTTTTACTTTTGTTTTTATTTGTTTTTCATGGTTTTTGTTATTATTTTATGTATTTATTTATTTTTTGATTTTCCTAATTTTAGAGCATTGATTTATTTTTATTATTTTTTTATTTTTTTATTCTTTTTCATTTCTCCCTCTCAAATAGCAATTTTCTAAATTTTATTTATTTTTAACATTGATTATAAAAATCTATATTTTTTAGTAATTTAATTAGCATCATCCTAATGCCATATAATTTTAATGACAATTTTATAAATTAATAATTTGGATTAAAATCTAATTACACTAATAATGTTTTTACTAGAATTTATGATCAATCATACTAATCACGCAAAATGAGTTCTATTAAGTCATTTAAACTATACTCATAAACCATGGAAATCAACTATCTGATGAAAATAGTAATAAACATACTATGTTACCCATTTCATTATTCATTCTAATATGTGATAATTACTATGGTGTGTGTAGGATTATATCTAATTTCTTTATCATCCTTCGACATCTCGATCTATGTCACCCTTTTTGATGATGCTCTCCCTTTGTAACGTTTTGAGGGATAAGTTATCCTACATCAACCTCATAACAAGTAGGTAGTTAGATGATATCAAGATGATATATATACATCATAAAATATAATTAAAATAACATATCAACATGTTTGTAATATAAATACATACACTACAACTAACTCACAGTAGTGAAAACATATAACCTAAATAATATCCTACTATCCCATAACAACATATATCTCAAAGATTGATAAAAATTAACTAAATAAAATATGTCAACTATAAATATAAATTAATAAATAAATAATTTGATTAGCGAGGAATCGAGATATAACATCCTTCCTCCCTAAAGCTAGTCATCATCTTGGATGATTCTTATTCAAACATAAGTTTTAAATTAAAAATATTGTTCAGCAGAAAAAATAATATAGTAAAAAATATCAAATAAAGTAAATACATGTAAAATTAATTTTATAACTCATCATAATTATTCTAATTAAAAACATTCTCAGAGTATTGGTCCCAAAGACCTTGCTCTATGACATATATTTATTATGCAAATAAGTTTTATGAGTTTTACTTACTCTGAATGGTTCTGTCATGACCACCCTAAGGTTTAGAATTGTTAAGACAAGCCTATAAACTATAGGACTGAACACTTTTAATGCCTTGAAGGGTCCCATATATCTCAATTAAGGTTATACTAACTTTTTAAAATCTTGTGAGATCAACATAAAATCCCAAAATAAATGGCTAGGGAGAGTTCCACGAAACCTTTTATCCCCCTCTATACATCTATCTAATCTAGAAAGTGTTTTTATCATCCTAAAGACAAGTATTTAGGTATCTTGGTAAGAATGATATATATATATATATATATATATATATATATATATATATAATTTAATACTATCACTACTTCATGTATTTTTAGATAATTATAACATGTCAATACTAACACTACTCTACATAGCTTTTAGAAAAGTATGATGATGAATAAGAACTGAAAATACTATATTTCTAATGTATACTACCTTTTAAAATTAAGGGATACCTGTTCCATAGTATACATGCATATGGATACATGAATGAATTTGACAATATTATATTCCAAATCTTAGATTCAACAAGTTCCTCTTTTCAGATCCTAACTCAGTAAATTTAACAAGTGCATTTTTTAAATCTTGGATTCAATAAGATACCCTTGTTGGATCCAAATTTAGTAACTAATGAGTCAATTTGAGACCAAATATGATTTATTCCCATCTCACTTTCCTAATTAACCACACTTCTCTTAGGTCTCCATGACTTAATGATCTTCAAAATGTACATAAGGTTTAATGATACATAATTCTATGCTTACAAATCATAGAAATCAATACATATGCTAAATAATTCTATTTGCACCAACATACATATAAGAAAAATCATACAATCATTCTATAAGTGTATTAAGTTACCACTAGCTAAACATACTAGTATCATATTTCACAATGTAACCTATAGTGTTATATTCATAGTTAAAATGAAATAATGTTCAAATTAACGTGACATACAAAGGACAAGGATCAAACCATCCTTACAACCTTATAAAAAAAAAATGAGATAATGTCTCCCATAATGACTAGTACACAATAAATTAAAATTTTATCTCAACCTATTTATACTAACAAGATGTTCTACACATCCTATATCCTACTCTTTTTGGCCAAAGGTACAAAAATATCTCTTCAAAACAACATGTTCTAAGTAAGAAGAGAATAATATCAATCTAATCAAGGGTAAATAATATATAAAAATTATAATCAACTTATAAACCTTAATCTAAAACCAATATAAATTCAATGATTTCCACTCCATGTGTTCTAGGTGCCCATATTAGATAAAGTAGTGACTCTAAAAATTCACAAGTGAAAAAGTAGAGAACTAACATTTTAACAAAAAATCTCTTAAATACCCTCACATGGTAAAAAAAGAACCACAACTCAAGTTGACAAATCACTACTCACTTACCAATCTTGAATGAGTGGTATTATGATATTCTTCCAAAATCAAAATGAAAATTGTAACCTCATAGATACATCAATCTATTCCAGTTCTACAACTTCTTTATCAACAAGAAGTAGAAGACACTATTTCATGAACTCTAAGGAAACTGGTCTAAAAAAACATTTCATAACGAGTTTCAACATCATGAAATAGGAATCCTCTCAGAGAAGGAGTGAAATCTCACTTCTATTCTCACTATGAGAGATGATGCTCCTTCCTAATCCATATAAATTTAAGGGTGCCAATCCATAAATTAAATCCCATCACAAAAAAATTCTCAACCAAGACATCTATATTCTAGTAAAAGAAAATTCCCACCACACTAGGTGGTGCTAATCTAAAAAATGGTCTTATAATATTTCCCACTCCTAGGATTAATGTATTTAAGACCAAAAAAATTCACATATACTTAAGTGATAAGCATCCCATGCTTTTTAAATAGTCACAATACAAAACAAAATAACAGAGGTGGATTGATTAACAAGTAAGAATGTAATCATTCTTGAGGTGTTCAATCTAAAATATCATAAAATATGGTAGTAATCTGTTATTCATGACTCAAGAACTATGTTAATCACTCACCTATCCAAACATTGATTACAAATAACACAATCGAGACACTTGTTAAAGCAACCCTTAGACAAATCTAAGGGGGGTTACAATTGCTCCTAAGGTACACACTCAATGTTCCTCACAACATTTAATGAATTTCTCATACTTACAATAGTCACCAAGCCATATAGGATGATCTACCAAGTCTCAAAACTCCAATCATGGTGTAACATAGTTATGCATTCAGGCAATATAATTCTAAAAGACCAATGTAAATCTTTATGTCATTAGCTTCACATTAGTGAATAGATGGACACAAAAATTCTAATGGACTCATTAGGTCATATATTTAGAGCCACGACTCTGATACCACATGTGACAACCCCTATATGTTTCACATAGAAAATGTGATAATTTTTTATAAAAACATAGATTACACCACAAAAATCATAACCAGTGATCATATAAAATACTCAAGATGAGATAATTGTAGATAAATTAAACAACATCACACATCTCTACTCATTATCCATCATAAAAATATATCATAGTACAAATATATAAACTAATCAAAATAAACCAATCATCGCTGATACACACCTACAACCATTGTTGTCAATGTAGGATTAATAAGTAATTAAAACTCTTCATGGTAATATTTCAATAACAACTACAATACAATACAAGTACACATATAAAATACATGGCTCCTTGGAGCATAGTTATAGAACTATAGTATCTGTGATAATCTCAAGTTTCATCTTCAATTAAGTACCATTATGGAGAGGAAGAGAATCATCCAAGTGATTTTATACATAACTCACATACCAACGATCCCCCACACTATTCCCATCAAGGAATGGCCATACCTTCATGGATGAGTAAATAGTTATGGCATAGGAATCTAGAGAGACAAGCTAGTACGTGTGTGTTGTATGATTTCTAAAATTAAATATGTAGTGTATCATAGAAAACCCATTCTATTTCAAAATATCACACATACATGTAAATCATACTCATAAAATGATAATGTCTCAATAAACATAATTTGACCAATTTTTTCAAGGATAATAAATTATAATAATCTATAGATGAATCAAAATTTATACACATCACTTGATTAGATTACTTTCATCTAGAATTATGATTCTAATAAAATATTAAAGTCTATCTCACTCTTTGCTCAGTATCACCAATGCAAGATTGGTTAACATAATATATAAAAAGTATTAATATAATTTACATCTTACTAGCAGTCATATCACATAAAATTATAATCATAGAATAATCTAGCGTTATACATTTATTCCATGAAACATATGAATAAATCTCACATTATTATCTATCCCAAAATAGAAATAATAAACATGTTTAGATTATACCACTTGAGTATAATATATACTAGGATTCACACTTTATTCTCCATACGTAGACACAATATACTAACTATCAAAAAACATACTATTCCTAGAAATATCCAACACATGCATTGTCTTTTAAATATATGAATGAATCTAGACATATTAATTACAATTTATACCACCTATGTATAACATATGTTTAGACTATAATCTATTAAAAAGAAAACTCTATGGCATCCAATAATATCATATATCTTTGTATATAAGCGCACTACTCAATCACAAATAATCAGTCTCACAAATTTTAAGAATCAAAAGTTCACAATCTTAAATATTAGGCAAGCTTGTATAGTTTATACCAACTAGGTATATCTAATGTTTAAATTGCATATTAGTAATTAGAGAAAACATAAACTATAAGCACTATTCACTACCATAAGATATATATATATATATATATATATATATAAACACACACATACACTAGTATAGTTTATACCAACTAGGTATATCTAATGATTAAACTGCATATTAGTAATTAGAGAAAACATAAATTATCAACACTATAAGATACACGCACACACACACGCGTGCGCGCGCGTGTGTGTGTTTGTGTGTGTGTGTGTGTGTGTGTATTCTTTTATTCTTAATCTAGATATATACTCTATTCGACACTTAACAAAGAGATTTTACAAAGAATAAAATAAATCATCTAAATGAAACTAAATGCTAGAACTAATACTAAGAGGATTCACATATACATTTATACATAAATATGAACAACATGGCTTTAATCTATGGTTCCAATTATATTTATTTTTTACAATGAACTAACTATTCGATTATGCTCATGATGTCTTATACAACTTGAATAATTGTTATTTATGTCATACTAATGAATAGACTTATTTTACAAGCCATAATATACAATGATGCAACATATCAGGTTATGTGATTTCATAAATTAATAAGACACAACCATTTGGTTATCCTACTCACTTGCTGCCCACTTGTATAAGTATATCACTCTATTTATGAGATATATCCAGATTAATTATGTGTAGATAAACTATCAACATATTAAACATGAGATATGCATATATATTACTACAGTTTTCTGCATTGTAACATAATATTACAGCAAGTTCTAATCATCCATCCAATAAACTACTCAGCTACTTCACCATCTAAAATAGTGCTATAATACATAAGGAAGGATTGCCATACATATACAACTCTAAAACTAAATGTTTGGATTGCCATACTTAGGCATAGTATTTTTTTCTTGATTACTTAGTCTATAAGTTGTAATTTTTTTGGTTATAAATAAGTATACACACGGTATGATAATTTATAAAAATGTTAGTATTCTAGTCGCTACACATAATCTCTCCTTTTAGAACATCCCCTTGAGAACTGAATCACCATATTCCTATTTAAAAGTTCATATCTAATAAACCACTGTAATAAAGTTGCCATATAAGGATATATAGTAAATTGACTATAATTCCATATATGCATAAGCTTCCATTTGTTATTTAGTAAATATAAGCTTCTTTGCATATACCCTCATCATCTATTATTCCTATTGTTTTTAATATTCAATTATAATATAGATGTTATTTTTCTGTGTGTGTGTATATATATATATATATATATATATATATATATATATATATATGCATCACCATAATCTTATTAATAAAATCACATATAGTAAGTTGATCACTCTATTACATGAAATGCCATACTCAGTCTGTTAAATGGTTTCCATTTTAATGGGTAGTCTCTATGTTTCATAGACATCTATAATGGGTTTGTAATTTAAAATTTAATATGAATCCCAAACCTTTAAAAATATATAGATATTTTATGGATAGTTTTAACCCATAATTATCACATGAACATACACTAGATTTGAATGCTTTACCTACCTAGCAAATTATGCCGATGAACTTCTTCTACGCTTGCCTTTTTCCTATGTATCTTTTCTCCTTCTCCTTGTGCTACACTTTTCTTCTTCTCCTTTCAATTATCTTTTGAAAACACTTATGATCCCATTTTCATAATCTCCATTAATACTAAAAAGGGCGTAGTCTTTCTCCTCTTTAAAAGATGTTCATTGTTTTTATTTTTGTTTTTTGTTTTTTCTTTGTTTTTCATGGTTTTTATTATTATTTTATGTATTTCCTTCTATTTTGATTTCCTAATTTTAGACCATTCATTTCTTTTTATTATTTTAATATTTTTTATTTTCCTATTCTTTTCTATTTTTCCTCTCAAATGGCAATTTTTAAAATTTTATTTATTTTTAATATTAATTATAAAAATACATATTTTTTTCTAATTTAATTAGCATCCTTATAATACCATAAAATTTTAATGATAATTTCAAAAATTAAGAATTCAGATTACAATCTAATTATATTAATAGTGTTTATACTAACATTAATGATAAAACATATTAATCATGCAAAACAAGCTCCATTAAGTCATTTAAACCATACTGGCAAATCATGGAAATCTTATAATGTCAAAGAATTTTAATGATAATTTCAAAAATTAAAAATTTAGATTACAATCTAATTACATTAATATCATTTATACTAACATTAATGATCAAACATACTAATCATGCAAAATAAGTTTCATTCAATCATTTAAATAATACTGACAAACCATGAAAATGAACTATCTAATGCAAGCAGTAATAAACACACTATGTTACCCATTTCATTATGTATTATAATATGTATTAACTGCTATTATGTGTGTAGGGTTCTAGCCAGTTTCTTAATCATCCTTTGACATCTCGATCTACATGACCCTCTCTGATGATGCTCTCCCTCCGTCATGCTCTAAGGGATGAGCTCTCTTGTGTCAACCTCAAAATAATAAGGTAGTTAGATAATATCAACATGATATACATATATCATAAAATATAACAAAAATAACACATCAACATGTTTGTAGTGTAAACACATACAATATAGGTAAACATGTAAGTTAAGGAATATCCTACTATCCGATAACAACATATATCTCAAAGCTTAGAAAAAATAGTCAAATCAAATATCTCAACTATAAATATCCATGAATAATGAAATTATTTGCTTAGCAAGCAATTACTATGTAACAGTAGTAATGTGATTTTAGAAAGGAAAATGAATGAACATTGCTTCGTATCTGTGGTGTGATTTGAACAACTGGTGGTGCTCGATGAGTTCATCAATAAGTTCTAAATTAGTGATATATATGTATATATATAACATAAGTTATATTAATTAACATGGCAATGCAGTTACAAATTTTTTAAAATATTAGTCTAATTTTATTGTAAATGGTCAGTTGATGTGATATCAATACATAAGGGCATTGGGTTGGTTAAATCTAGTATTTTAGCATTTGCTATGAAAATAGAGCCCTCCATCATATGGTTTCTCCATTTTATATTCTAATTAAAATCAATCATTATTGGATTATTTTATGATCCAAAATTTATTTATTTAATGTTTGTAAATAATTTGTTTTTATGTTTAAATAAGTTGGTTCACAGAAATCGGTTACATCCTATAACCACTCATAAAATCTTATAAATCTTTTACTTGCATTGTAAATATTAATTGGGAATAATATATTATCACACTTTTATCAAATATTTTATTATCAATGTAAATTTCACTATTATACCGCCATTGCTCCTAGGCCAATAGTGGTATTAGAGCCACAACAAGAAATCTTACATCTTCCTAGTATGGCTTTCAAAGGTCCAAATGAGTGTTTATACTATGTGGTAGGCTTAGAGAATGCACTATAAATCATTTTGAGGAAAATGACGTATGTGGAGGGAGACTTTGCCAATGAAGTGGATTGCTTTCAATGATTGGATTCATTGAGATTTGGAAAGTGGCTTTTTTCATACTCTTGTTATTTTTTTAAACCTAATTTAAAATCTAAATGCCTAATTTTCATTAGTAAAAAAAGGGCTTGTTTCAAAAGTATTGGGCATATTGTGAGTGTATTATTCAAACAACAAGATCATCAATTATTTCATGAAGTTTCCCTGAAGCATTTTCAATATTGTCTTTCTGGGATAGAGTTTTGGAAGATGATATTAGTCACAGTTGATTAAATTATTTTCTAATTACAATTTATTTTAATTCTTAGGGGAAACCAACTAGTAGATATTATTATAGGGGAGGCATAACATCTCACATCATATTAGACTAGGTAGACTTTCTTTTCAAATACACGTTTGTGGTGGAGTATTTTTAATAAACATTTCAACAGTGTAGTTGACAATAATATAAAAGGCTTAGATTTAAATTTAAATGAGTATTCTGTAAATGAAAAGGCTTTGATTTAAATTTATGAATATATATCAAAAATATGGTACCATCAATGGTATTTCTCAAAGCTGTGGAATGTTGATGGTATTTTGACATTCACATATTTTTCCATATGAATTAATTTCACATACATGTTTTTTTTATTTTTCAAAATTTGAAAAAGTACAATTTAAATAGATTATCTTTGAAATCATTATTCATATTGATTGTAGTGGAGTTGGCAAGTAAAATTTTGTCAAAAAGAAAGTTTCTAGGGTAAAAACCATTTAACTATTATTTAAGTTAAAGGGAATATTTTTATAATATTATATTTTGTAATCGGTGATATAAGGGTGTAGTTACAGCTTCTTGAGTCAATTTTTTGAGAAACCAATATTTCATGTGAAGGTGGTAATGTGACTAGGCAATTCATAGGTTTGTGAACATTTTGAACACAACGAAATATTTTATCTTGTGATTTGATACTTTATTGTATGATTTTTATAATAAATGTATTGAAATTGATGTATAAAAGTGCATTTTTGGTTGAAATTGACACCTTAAAAATATTTTTTTAAAATAATTTCACCTCATTCTTATGCTTTCAAAGAAAATCCCATCTATTACATGTCCCAAGATCATTTTGATTGATATCATCTAAGTGAAAATTGGAGGTTGAAGGATCCATTGGAGGCAGGAGGATAATTTCCCTCTCTAGTTAGTTATTTGCTCAAAGTTTGGGTACATGCTTAAATAGTAATTTTGGCTTGTGCTCTTACTTTTAGTTTCACTTTTGGGTTTATATATCTAGTATTCATGACATGGAGTGGACAAAGTTAGTTTTTTTTGTTTATCTTGATGCAAAAATCCTCACCTCTCACTTGATGGGGTAGAATATTTAGGAACTGGTTGGACTTCAATATGTCATCAGTGATAGTATGAGTTGATAGTTGTTGTTAGAACCAAAAGTGTTGAGAAAAGGTCATTGGCATTGGTTGGACATTAGGAATATGTATGATACAAGGTATAGGGTTATCACTTGGATAGGTACCTATGTGAGACATTATGTTGATCGATGTAGTTGGACATGCTTGATTGCATTATACTATAGTAAAATATGATGATCACTGAGGATGAATAGGCCTTAATCATGTTCATCAACTATTTTTTACCATAAATCATAATGTGAGATTCTTTATAGAGTGGCATAGTCTTTGGCCAGTGCCATAGGTATAATGTACCATTTATAGTTGTGACAGGGATCTTTTGATGTGATTAGAGTCATTATTTTAGTTCATTCATCTGCTATACCCCTTTAGATCAAGGGGGTGTTTTTTGGAATATTTTATGATCCAAAAGTTATTTATTTAATGTTTTTAATTAGTTTGTTTTTATGTTTAAATAAGTTGGTTCACAGGGATTGGTTAAATCTCGTAACCACACATAAAATCTTATAAATATTTTACTCGTATTGTAAATATCAATTGGAAATAATATATTATCACACTTTTATCAAATACTTTATTAGCAATGCAAATTTCACTATTATACCACCATCACCCCTGGGCCAATAGCCAGATGCAATTGTGTATGTTGAAACATCATATTGTCAAGGTAAATGTGGTTTTTTCATTGTGAAATGCCAAAAAATTATTATAGATATTAATAGGTGGTTTGATTTAAAAATTGATAACTCATTGTTTATATATATTTTTTAACAAAATTTTGTTTGTTATATGGGTTTCTTTATGGGATATATGCTAGTCCTAAATAGATGTTGATGTATATACCTGAAAGTATAGATATTGGTTTACTTGTATGATATGGATTTTTGTTTCATTGGTACTTCAGATTCATAGTTATTTTCTTTTATGAATATTAGAAGTAGCCATTTATAGCTGAGATCAATTATTCAAAAAATTGAGATGGTCTTCTATGTAGACACATATCTTGGTTGATTTATTAGTACATCTTTTCATGAACTATATTAAACTCTCTTAATTTTTAACTCTATCTTTGGTGTGTTTCATTATGAGGGTTTGTTTGCTCTTAAAGTTGTGATATATTTAAAGGAATGGTATTTTTACCTTATGCTAGCCATACATGAATATTATTTTTAGAATATGATAGATTTGATGGAAAGATTGAATTATGTGAAAGTGCAAAGTCTTGATATGTCTATTGGTAAGATCTTTGAAAATTAATATGGCAAACATTTATGTCTAGATTTTATCTATCATTTTCTTTGATATAACAATGTGCTTTTAGAAAGGAAAATGAAATAAATTTTGCCTTATAGCCATGGTTGATTTTAACTAAGTGGTGCCAATTGAGTTAGGAAATAAGTGATATATTAGTCATATATATAACAAAATTTCTACTAATTAACATGACAATGCACTTACAATTTTTTATAATCTTAGATTGGTTTTATCGTAAATGCTTGGTTGATGCAATATCAATGAATAATGGCATTGGGTTGGTTGAATCTTTTTTTTATGTTCTCTGTGAAAATAGAACTTTCCTAGCTAAAGTCTAGCTTCATGGTTATATCTACATTATGTCATTGATTGATGAAAAGTGTCAAGCTACCATGTATTTTGAACTAATCAAGTTTCATCACAAAGTTCTTAGTATCTAAAAGTCTCCTAGGATTGAGATTTGGCCAATTTTTAGTTAAGTCTTCTACCTCTAAAAACCTTTGAGCTTTAAGATAAAAAATGTGTCAAAATATTGAATTGGAGCTTCTACCAAGGAATGCTAGTGTTTTCTTTTAAATATAATCCATCCTTGTGACTTTTGATCCATGATCTTATATATGCAATCATTCAACATGTTATGATAAATATTTTGATTGAATTTGTAATCCAATCCATTATCATCGAGTTTCCAAATTCATCTATGTTTTTTTTGTCATCATATAATACATTCATTATCATCAAGATCATGATGCCACTTTCCATGGTCCATCATGGACTTCCATGACACTTATATGTGCATCCTCTTTAGAGTTTTTGTTTACTCATCTGATGTATTAGTCACATCTAAATTTTTGTACATGCAGATTCCTATTGTGTTCTTTTGATATTTCATAGCAATTTTAATGCATAAGTCATGTAATCAATTTTATTTGCTAAGTGTTATTTTTAATAAAAGGATGCTAACCTAGTTTAACTATATGCATAGGTGTTTATATTATTTTTATTTATTTCAAAACATAAGGTCATGGTTTCATAGGACTAAATGTTAGTTTTTTTTTGCTAAAGTTTTTCTAGGTTACTGTAACATATTCTAAATCCATTAATTTTTTTTTTTTAAAAGTATCATTTATTTCATAATTTTTTTTCACATCTATGGTCCTTGATGAATGATAATGACTAGTTTCATAATGGTTAGGGAACCATGGCAGATTGGCCATTTCATATTTTTTAATATAATGGATTATGTATTTGCATTTGTCATTACCATTTTTAAACTTGATTATATGCAATAGAATCGAGACTAGGATCTTGGAAAAAAAAGGAGTTATTGGCAACAAGAGAGTGCATTTAGTTTTTTTTTTTTTTTGTTAGGAATTTTTTGATTAAAATTTAAATCCATTTATTAGTCTAGGCATTCAGTGTCGATTGTGATAGTTTCCATAGTAAGATTTTGATCATTCTTATTTGTCATGTTTAGTGTGTTATTTGCCCTTGATATTAATACGTTATCTTGACTTGTTTAATTTTTCAATTGTTTCATACCATTTTTGTGTGTATTGTTATCATTACCTTTATTTTTCACTATTCTACAATGAATTTTCAAGGGTGAAATATGCACTTTGTCTTTTCATCTTGTAATTGGAATGAATATTGTTAAGTTCTTCTGGGTTTTTTTTAACACCCTTTACAATATATGTTTTAATATCCTTCTAATGTATATTTTTAAAAATTTGGGGGTGGTCACTTTTGTCAAGCATCACTTATGTGTTACTCTTAGGTCTTTGTCTTTGCACTGTATGTTTATCTATTATGGGAACCGAGTCATGTAAATGTCTAATAATAATGTTTTACATCATAAATATGCTTGATATTTATATATGTGAAAGCCAAATTTCATTTATTATTGATAAATGTTAATATGCCATGAAAAATACTATAAAATATATAATACTTTATTGATATATTTGAATATGGATCGAAATGCTATGCTCTTTATCGAATGAAATACTTGTAATTGTTTGTATATTTTTATATAATTTTTATTTTATTGAAGTAAAAGACCTTAAACATAATATTTATTAAGGTATAAATATGATAATAATATTAATGTGTATGAATCAACATTTTGTATCACTATTTTCATTAAAATGATTTTGGGTTTGATTTTTGTAGAATAAATAACTCTTCGACTTTAGAATAATTTCAATACTTGGATTTGGAAAGCTCATCATCAATTTACTTGGTTTTATATTTAAGGAACTATATGTATTTATTATATTAGTATATGTTATGGAAATTACTTTTTAGTTGCATTTCTCCATGTGTGTATTTTGCCATATACACATAGGTTAATGCCTAGGCAAAAAAATGCAACTATCCTACCCAAAATAGAGTACCAAATTCCATTTGCACATCCTCTCATGTTTATTCATATGATAAATTATCTTGAGCATAGATATATTTTTCACTTATACTCTATACAATATCAATATAAATAATTTAAAGAATCCTCTCCTACTAGTCCAAAATATACACATAACCATGCATGCAACTACACACTAGTGATCTCATTTGGCTACTTTGGTACCATAACATAGACACTAAATTATTATTAAGCTTGGTTTTAATACCATATTTGATTCATTAAATATTGGATGGAATTATTATCTTGATCAACCATTTTCTTAATAAATGTTGAACAATGATCCAATGCACATTGAGGAATATTGTCAATGTATAAAAAACAAAAATAAATGGCATATGTATGTGGTGATAATCAATTTATCCCTATAAATGAATATAGACCAGCCATCAGAAATGGTTCTAATAATATAGACATTGATTTGGATAAAGCAAATCTATTTAGAGCTTGTTCATTTAAATACAATGTTGGTGACTACTCATTCGATGCATTTCAAGTCTTATTGTATTTTCCATACACACCTATAGAACTTCATGTTGGGATTATAGAATTTTTTTAAATATTCTTGGAGAAGAATGATCAAGATGCACTAAGATCCTTAGAACTAGAATTGGATCCTAAATAAATAGATAGGCTGCACCATGTCTATGACACCTCAACATATTTTGAAGGGATGCAGGTCTCAACGGATGTATTTAAAATAAAAGGAGAACATGGTTTATGGGGTGAAGTTTTTTACATAAATTATATTTCTAAATGGTTCAACATTTATTTTTGTGTTTGGTCTCTAACAAGCAAGAGAAAATATTTTCACTTTAATCAACATTTACATTTGCCTCTTTAGTGCATAGTTTTTCATGATCATAATCTAGGGAATTATGAACCATTACATTATAAGATATAAACAATGATCAAGCTTATTAAAGACATTATATTTGTTTATAACTGGTACTATTATTTCTCTCCATTGGGAAGAAAATGCTACAAAATTAAAACTAAACAGATTAACAAAAAAATTGGAGGAAACATATAATTATGGTAATAGTATATTTAATGCTTTTAGCCAATTGATAGGGAAAACATTTAATGTATGGTGTTTACATCATTGTATAGCACATTATTTTTGTAACACCTTTATTTCAAGAGATGTAAATGTATATGTTTGTTTGAAAAAAAATCTAAAAGACAATGTTATCAAGAACATACCGACCATTACAAATTGGCAAGGATTTATAATAAAATTGGCTTTACTTTATGATTAAAATGGAATATAAGGAAGATAATTTATTATACAATGGATTTCATTTTTTTTAAATGACTATATGTTTATGGTCATTGGCCAATCAACAGATTGTTGAAATCTATGTTAATTACTTTGGAATAAATGTCATACATATATTATTTTTTTGAAACAGATATAGATCATATATAATATGAACCATTAATGATGCAACACCAAGATAGATAGAAGATCCAAGATTTTGTAAATCTGGAACATATAATACCAAAAAAAAAAAAAAACATTGCTTCAAATATTAAGAATTACATGTGGCTAGTCTAGGTAAAAGAAATTTGTCAAGAACCTTGTCAAGAGGCCAATACAAACTTTATAAAAAAAAATTCATTGATACTCTTGTATATGTTTGTTAAATTTATAAAAAATTAAATTTTAAATATAGCATAATTATTTTCAAATAATTTGAATAAAATGCATGGGAGCAACTAATATCAAGTGATAAAGTAATTTGTAAAAAATTAATTTGCAAAATTTTTAATGAGTCATTAAAAAGTGGAGTGCTTCCAAGATTTACAACACCTACAAATATCAAGCAAAATAAATAGTTAAAGACTATGCTTAAGCTACCAGATCTTGAGGAAAGAATCATTGTATTAAAAATATCATTTGTGAAAATAAGATAATTGGGCTATAGCAAACCTGGGATAAAGCTAAAACCTCCTATTATCAATGTGCCAAAAAATATTGTAAAATTTAGAAATCATTACCAAGATATGTATGTGAATGAACAATACTTGTTTTGGTTCTAAAAAGGTGATTCGAATACAAAAATGCATATCAATAAGGGTTTTTTCAACCACAATTTGTTATTAAAGCATTGGAAGAGTTATGCACAGTAAAATTGTACATTAACCAAAATGTTGAGATTAATCCAGAGTGGAATCCATTGTTGATCTCTATTATTGGAGATAATTCAAGTAGTAATAATTTTTTAAGTGGATCTAGATCTAATACAAATAGTAAATCAAACATGTCTTTTGATTCATAAGAAATTTATTCTAATGATACACTGGTGCATGGTTTTGTAGATGTAAAATCTATTGCTATGTTGGAATATAAGATGATCATAATAGAACTAACAAAAGACAATCAACAAATTTGCATTTTTAAAGATAAGGACTCTAAGGAAATGAATTTTCCAACTCTTTTTTTGGAGGCCCTCATGATGAAGATTTTATTAAAAAATTTACATATCAAAAAATAACACAATGGGAACTGGTGCATGCCAATCATTGATTTGTATATCATTTGAAAATTTTATTTTTTAAAGTAGTAAAAGTAATTATAAATCAAGTAGGAAAGACAATGCGGGTTCAAATTATAAAAATGTAGTTAGAAGGCAAAAAGCTTTTGGCAAAATATGTCAAATATAAGCCAATTTTAGAATGAATACCAAAATCAGACATTGAATATGTGGAATTTAAAAAAATATGTGTCTCACCTAATTACATGCAAGGTCTAAAAAAATGAATTTGCCATGATAGAATAATTAGGACCACAAACATTTTTATTGAACTTTACAAGTGTTAAACATCAATGCCAGCCATTGATAAATGTGCTTAAACAATTGCATTTAAATTATATAAAAAATAATAATGGATTTGACAAATGTAATGAAGGATGTTTCATTTCTTGAAAAAAAGATGCAGTTACATGTACATGTTATTATAGGCATCAAATGAATGCATTGTGACAAATTCTTTGCAATGGTGAGTTGCTTCTAGGAAAATCATGGATTATTTTTGCATAATATAATTCCAACAAAGATTAAATGCTCATGATCATTGGTTTGTGTGGGTACATAGTACATCGATATGTGGCAAAGACAAGAACTTAATAATTAAAAATTTTACAGACAAATATATAACCTATAATATTTCTATATTAGATGATGATGTGATAAATTTTCATATATAGTATGACACTAAAATTTGTATTAAAAAAAAGATTAAAATTGTAGATACAATTTTCCTTAACTTATAATGTAATAAACAATAATACTTGAAACATTTGAAAAAATAGATGAACTTGCAGTTGTAAAAATAAAATATATTTACTCATTATGAAGTACAAAATAATATACTATTTATGACAAATTCAATAATTTATTGTAAGAAAGATATATCTCTGAGTCCTAGTACATAGCAATAATACAAGCCACAATTAAACAACCACCATTTTTATTTCCTATACAAAATCAAAAACATGGAGCAATATATTTATAATAAACATGCCATATTTATGGAAATCAAATATAAATGCATAATTTATTTTGAATACTTATGTTGTGATAGCATATTATAACTCATATATAACAAAAGGAAATTCAAAAACAATGCATGAGTTTTAGCAAATATTAAAATAACACTCAACAACTAATATAGATGATGTTCAAATTTTGTATAGACTAGGAAATACAATGCTAAAATATCAACAAATGCCTGCACAATAGGTTGTTTAGTTAGTGTTATATTCTCCATTGAACCATTATTATTTTTTTTAAAAAGAGGTAAAAACTTTATTAAACTTAAAACATCAGATTACAAAAGCATCCAAACATCCCACAAGACAAGCAAACCAAAAACAACAGCCTCAAACCTCAACTCCACCAATATCTCTAGCAAGAATGGGTTCCAATTCCTGGCATAAATCACCAGACAACTGCTCCCATTCATCCACCTTGCGGCCTTCTCCCTCTTTTGATGCCCATTTCACCAAAAAATCAGCCGCCCTATTCCACTCCCATGGAATGTGGGCATAGGATACCGACTCCATGCAAGAACTCACCTGTAAAATCTGTTGCACTATCATGGCCAACTACTAGCTTACATCAAAAGTTTTCCTTTCCAAGATCAAGTTAATCAGGACCTGAGAATCAACTTTGTAGATCACCCTCCTCCAACCCAAAGCATAAGCTCTCCTCAAAGCATATAAGATAGCCAAACCTTCCATCTTATTAACCATCTGCACTCCTTGATATGTCAAGAAAATAAAAACCACAGATCCTAAAAAATCCCTAGCAATCCCACCAATCCCAGCCACCCTTGGGTTACCCTTGGATGACCCATCTATATTAATTTTTAAAAGCCCAGCAGGTGGAGGCATCCACTTCCCTAACCGTTGAACTTTTTTCTGCCCCTGTGTACCACATCTAACATAAGCTGAGATCAGAGATAACTCTCTTATGTCAAATCATTCCATCACCTTAGTGTCCCCTTTCTTCAATGGTAGCATAACCTCGTTCTTTGCTTCAATAGATTCTTGGCTCATTCCCTTAATTCTGCTCCATACCTACTGAGTCACCAATTTTCCCCTTTAAAAATCCTCTGATTTCTTTCCAGCCAAACTTGCCAGAGAAGGAAAATAGGGCAAACATACCACACATCTTGCAAGAAGGAAGTCGAAGAAGGGGGACGGCCCACTCTAAACCAAAAATCTACCAAAGAGACAGCGTGGATGCACTAGCACCACCACGCGTCCCACCAAAAGTGCCACAGTTGAAGAGTGAAGGGACAACAAAAGAAAATGTGAGAGGAGTCTTCCTCCTCTCTATTATAGAGCACACACCTCAAAGGACCAGCAAATCCCCACTTCTGAATATTGTCCCATGTCAAACATCTGTTCCACACTAAAGTCCATGTAAAATAGTTACACTTCGGCCACGAGAAACCATTCCAAACTTTCTTCCACCATTGAACTTCCCCTCTATCCTCATACTATTGGGAAATCAACTCTTAATAGCCATCAAACACTATATACTTCCCCTTGGGGTTAGGGCATCAGGCTAACACATCACTGTCCATAAGTGCATTGCAACTATGTTGAGACAGAATATTCTGTAGGTCCACCCACTCTACCTCCAAACCAAGAATCGGCCACTCTTTTAGGGACTTCCATCTTGCAACTGCCACTTGCCCCTAAAAGAAAAGGGATTTAAATTTGCACACCCTTTTCCAGCCAGCTTCACAAAACCTCTAGGACAGAGTACTCCGCTGAGGATATTGGCTAATTATAGGAGGGAAACTATCCCATGAGTCACGCCAAAACTGGACCTCCACCCCACTCTTGCATATCCAAAAAAGACCCCTCTTAATCAGCATGGCTCCTTTCTTAAGAGTCTCCCAAATCACCAAGCCTTTACCAACCAAATCATACCTTGGAATATCCCTCTTGGGAATCCAAAAAAAATACTTGTGGGACAACACTCTAGTCCATAGCCAATCTTTCTCCATGCACCAATGCCAGTAAAGTTTGGTAGCCAAAGTAGTACCATATAGCACAAACTACCATAATCCCAACCCACCAAACCTCTTTGGGTTACAAACCATCTCCCACTTAGTTAGGCTCCACTTGTTCAAAGATAAATTCCCAGCCCATAAAAACTGTCTTGTTAAGGAATCCAAGTCCTTAACAAAGCTGATCGGTGCCACCTAGATCATATACCTATAGATAAGAAGAGCCTGCACCACTGATTGAATCAGTTAAACCCAACCCACAAAGGATAACCAATGGTGGGTTTAATGATTCACCTTGTCCCAGAATTTGTCTAGGATCATCCACCATGACTCTTTAGCTAGCCGACCAATAGAGATAGGAATCTTGAGATAAAGCAGTGGGAGACTCCCAATTTGGAACCTGAGGATAAGAGCCACTCTTCACTGTATGGCTAGAGGAGTGTTAAAGAAAAAAATAGATGATTTGCCCTCATTAATTACCTATCAAGAGGCAGCAAGGTAAACATCCAAGCTCTTGCATATGTTAGATGCCTCCCTAATAGTAGCCCTACCCATCAAAGCCACATCATCCACAAACTAGAGATGGGATTGTACAGGGATTTTCTCTCCCCACTACCAACCCTAAATAGCACCATCACCCACATTTATTTTGATCAATCGACCCAAGCCTTTTGCCAATAGAAGAAACAAGTAAGGAGAAAGAGGGTCGCATTTCCTTAAACCATGAGAATCCCCAAAGAGATTAGAGTGCTCACCATTAATCAAAATTGAAAAGGAGGTCAAGTTCACACAACTCAAAACCCAATGAATCCAATCCTCTGCAAAACCAAAGGCACCCAAGACCTTCTGGAGGAAGGACAACCAAACTCTATCATAGGCCTTTGACATATCGAGCTTGATAAACATCACCTTCTCATTGGATTGGGTCATGGAATGTATAGTCTCAATAGCCATCACCACCCCATCCAAAATTTGTCAGCCCTCAACAAGGCCACCTTGCTCCTCTGAGATAAGCGCAGGCAGCCACTTTTTTAACCTCTCAGCGATCAGCATAGAAATAATTTTATAAGTGACATTATGGAGAGAAATGGGCCTAAAAAGACTTGGCCTGTCAGCCCTTACACCCTTAGGAATGAGAGCCAGGAAGGTGGAGTTCAAAGCCTGAAGCATTTGCTTGTTCCTTTGAGATTCTTAAACAACAGTTAGGAGGTCAAATTTAATAATTTCCCAAAATTCTTGGAAGAACTCAATCAGGAAGCCATCAGGACCAGACACCTTTCCTTTTTGCATCACAAAGACAATCCTCCTTAACTCCTCTAAGGATATATCCCTCATCAAATGCTCAATCATATCCCTGGTCACCAAAGAGGAATACAAGATAGGATCTGGACCTCTTCAGCTGAGTCCCCGTGTGCTTCCTCCTTGAATAACAAAGAAAAATACTACACTACCTCGTTAATGATACCTTACGTAGAAGAAACAGTCTCCCCACTATCCAACACCAAATAAGTAATCCCCATGCCATGCTGTCTAGCCAAAATCAAATTGAAGAAGAAGGTTGTGTTCTTATCCCCTTCTCTAAGCCATTCGATTTGGGCCTTTTGTTTCCAAAATATTTCCTCCCTTAGTTCGTATTCCTCCAAAGCTTTTAAGGCCCTAGCTTCCACCCTTAGCAAAACCTCAGTCATTCCCTCATCCTGAATGGTTATGGTAATGACATATAGCTCCATCTGTGCCTCATTTTTCTTTTAGAAAATGTTCCCAAAACTTTGTTAGTTCCACTTTTTGAGCTGGTACTTGATGAATTGGAGAAGCTTAACAAAAGTATACATTGTTATTCCTACAATAGGCTTGCCCCTCCTCCACCAATCTGCCACTCATCCAAACAGGTCTGGGTCCCTGAACCACATAAGCTAAAACTTGAAAGGCATCTTTAGAGGCTCATGGTTAGAATAAATGACCAATTTTATTGGCCAATGGTTTGAGCCCCTCCAATCAAGAGTCTCAAAGTAGGAAGACCACAAACCCCCCAGCCAATAACAGAAGGTCATGAATCTATTTATACACATTGCAATGCACCTATCCCCCACTCTTCAATTGTTCCAGGTAACCTCCTCTCTTCTCTGTTAAATCAAGAATAGCATTAAAGTCTCTCACCACAATCCAAGGCAAATAGGGAAATAATTGACGAAGAAAGTGAATGTTTTTCCAAACAAGAAGTTTACCTTGGAAATCTATAGGAGCATAAACATTAGAAAAAAGGACTGATTCACCTTACTCAATACATGAAGCCACCATAGATAAAGAGGATTTAAAGGAAATCCAGAACACATGTTGGATCTTGTGCAGATTCTAGAAACAAGCCATGCCCCCTGAAGATCCATGAGCTCCAATGCACTACCATGAACCATACCTCCATAACTTAGGTGAAATATTTCTCATATCATCCATAGAAACTTTCATTTCTTGAAAAAAGAGAATATCAGGTACTTGACATCTAACTAATTCCTTAATAGCATTTTGTTTGGGACTGTTGTTCAATCCCCTTACATTCCATGAGATAATGATCATTTCAGAGGAGTTAAGAAGTGCGAGTCTAAGGTCTTAACCACACCAGACTCCACCAAGGTCTCCCTAATCATCTTGAGTCTGTTTGTGTCCTTCTTGCACCCCACTTTAGCACTTTTTTTTTGTCCCCTTCTTTCCTTCCCTCTGGAGAATACCCAAGTGAGGAGAAGATTTTCCTTTCTTATCTACTTCTATCCCCACAACCCTTGCCAAAGGGTATAGGTCCTCTCCATTCTATTCTGGGTCCCTATCTGTCACCTCCCCCCCACCAATTCCTCTGTCTGCCCCTCAACAACCATGGGTAAGGCCAACTCTTCCTGAAGAACTACCAGAAGATTGGCTGAATTAATCTCTGGTACTGAACCTCCCATGAACTGCTCCACACTCATTAATCCCAAAATTACTTCTTGGCCCAATCTGTCCAAGATTTCAAACCTATTGAAAGAGTCATCATCCTGCCTCTCCCTAAGGGTCCTCTTCTAGCCCCTATTACAGCTTCAAGCTTTCACTTGTATAAAACCTTTAGCATCCCTACTCTCCCCAACCCTCGATTTCTTCCCTTTATCAGTGCTGGAAATGTTGCTAGGTGGCAGTTGCGGATGTTGCTCCATTGGCTTAGCCTTCAGACATCTATGCACTAGGTGTCCATACTCATGGAAAAGGTGACACCTGAAGGGAAGGGTCTCATATTCCAATTGTTGCACCCAGGAGTATGAACCCACACTCATCTCTAGTGCATCAGGCAAAGGTTTGATCAAATCAATTTCCACACAAATTCAAGCAAAATTCATGACTTTCTTACCTAAAGTCTGAGTTGAAGACCCCACCAGTCTTCCAAGTGTCAAAGCTAACATCAAGAGAGCGTCCTCACGACAACATTCAATAAGAAGTATGGGGAGCCTAACCCATACCGGAACCTGAGTTGGTAATTCCTCAGAAGGATTAAACCCAACATGCCAAGGTTTAACAAAAAGTCTGACCTGATTGTAAAAGTAAGGCCCTCCTTCAAAAACCCTATTGTAGTCAACCAGGCATACAAATGTGACCATGAAGTAGTTATTTGCCAATAGCGTGACCTCCATTTCTCCCCCTAGCTGCCACACTCTCCTGGCCTAACCTTCTATAAATTGAAGGGAAACTTTTAGACCCAAAACCTTGCAATACAAAGAATGCTTGGAATAATATTCCACATCCTCCGAAATCATATCAAAAAGAATTACCAGTTTAGGTCATTCCTTACATTTCTCTAGGAAACCATTAATCTTCATGATCCTAGATCCCCTGGGCAAGCTCCATTCCATTGCTCCTAGATTCTGGGAAGAAAACTCCTAACCTACTATTTTACCTTGTTGCTCTTGCCTGTTCATGCCCACAGCTACACTAAAACTTTTTCCAAGCACAATTTTTTAAGGCTCTTGTTGAGCCATGATCACACCCTCCTTGGTCCAGCGTGACCCTGTGATGTCTCTACATGATGCCTCAGCCCTTCACCACTCCCTTGCTCCCCCAAACTACACATACACACACCAACCCACCACTTTGAACAGGTTAGGGCATGGCTGCCCTAGCTCAACCACGACCTGCACACGCTGCAGCCTGTCATTCTCCTTCATCCCATTGAACCATTATTCAAAGACATACATTTTTATAAATACATATATTCTTGATGAACTAACATTTATCTTAAAACCTTTAATTCTTCTTAGACATTATCCAAATGTTTCTAATAATATAAGATGCCAATCTCTTATAGACTATTACATTGAGCTTCCTGCAACCATCAATGATATTTACTTGGTTGAATTTGTTTCTAACAACTATAAAAATTGAAATCCATTAAAAAGAAAGAAAACTCATGTTATATGCTTTCTTAGCTATAAAAAACATCATGATATTGAAAACTATTACTATGCACACCTATTTTTGTATGTGCCATTTCAAAATAATGAAAATAGTTTAAATCAAGAGTTTGAAACATGGAGAGAATCATACAACTTACATGTCAATATTATATAAAAATGGATCAAATTTCAATTATGACATAAATCCCCATTGGGGGATCATAGAATATGATTCTCACCAAGTAGATATTGATACTATAAACACATCCAAAGTCAGCTTATGTGCACATAAACCAAAAGACATGGAGGAAGAATATGATTTACACATGGAATTTCTAGTAGAGAATATTTTTTTAAGTCATTAAAGTAAAAATACATTTGAGTTTGTCCAACATCCATACATCACTAATAATTCCATCTACTATAATCATAGGTATATGTTAAATGAAGAGCAATAGGCAATTATTAAATACATTTCTTGTAAAAAATATGCAAAAATAAAAACAAGCCACTGTATTTATTCTTATCCAGAGCTGCAAGAACATGAAAGACATTCATAATAAAATGTATATATGAAATGTTAATCTATATTTATTCTCAGTATATTGGCAATGATCCATGAAGGGCAAAATGCCTTATTCTTGCATACAAAGGAAAAACTACGTGCAATGCAGGTGGAATGACTTTGGATTCAACTTTCTTGTTTGCATTCAATAATCGTAATTTATTCCATTAATCAATGAATGTTTGGATTCATTATCCAAGCATTATAACTAATGACGAATAGTAATAACACATGAAATATCACTTGTAGGAGGAAGAATGTTATAGTATATTCTTAGATGATTGTGTGACATAATACAACTTCCAACTTTGTACTTCAAAAAAGTTGACATGATATTTTGTAGAGACTTAAATCAAGTTCATCCTATAAATTATTTTTTGATTTTTAAACATCCCAAAATTAACAATGAACTAATTCTATATTCTTTTTGGTAAGAAAATGTAAACTTTTATCAATTGCAGTAAACCATATGCCAAATAGATGAAAATTTTATCTCAATTTTGAATAAAATACAGACATTTTTAGACACAATTGATGATATAACATATCTCAATAAAAAATGTTTTCATCTAAAGCCATCTAATCCTATGTTCCAATACCATTTTTAGTCTTAAAGTTGATATTAAAGTGCACAATAATAAGATGTTGACACTTGTTCCACATACAAGAATTGTTATTGATGTAATAGATAAGGAAGATTTTATATATGATGTAAATTAGGGACATGATAATTCTATACATCTACTAGCTAAAATCATATTAAAACCAAATACATTGGTTGAACTTTTTGCCAAAAATTATGGCATGCAAGATGGTCTTGTCAATGGATCTGATGGCATGTTTAAACTATATGATAATAATTATAATCATGATATTGATTGGATTAAATTTAATAATTTTCAAACTAAACATTTATAAAATACAATGATCTAGGCAACAATCCAGGTGATAATTCAGGTGACGGTTCTACCCCAATTGATGACGGAACTTTCGAGAGCCATAACTTTTGCACCGTATCTGCAATTGACTCACCGTTTGAACCGTTGGAAATATGAGAATGAGGAGAAAATGGTGAGATGGAATGGAGATCCACTCAATGTATTTTTACCCCCAAAAACCCAATATAAGTGCCCTAAATTTTAATTTTAGTAGCACAGTCTAAAAATAATAAGTTTCTAAAAATAGTAATTCCTTAGATTTTGTATTGTTTTAAATCATGGAAGTCAAACCACTTAATCTCCCTTGATCCACATCCTCCTACTTTTAAAAGGTGTATAAATATATATGTATCCTAAAAGGGAAATCAGACATCTCTTCCCAGAGATAAGCATATAGTGGTATTGAAATTTTGAGTAATAAAACATCTCTTCTCAAAGAATTCATTATTATTGTGTTTTTTTATGTTCTTGAAATAGTTTTTAATCAAAACCTCTAATTTTTGGATTATAGAAAGCATTTTAATTTGTATATAATCTACATTGATGCATATTAGACTCCAATATTTTGGGCATTTAGGCCTACCCGAATGCCTATTCACAAGAAAAAAATTATAGTATGAAGCCAATTTATAGTAAAATTAGCATATATACATATATTACATAGGTCCTAAGGACTCACCATGTTAGGTGTTTCCTTCAATTCATCTATTTTTAAAAGGCATGCCTTAGTGTATATATCTCCCTCATGTGTAAAGCATAGATTCATTATATTTTCTAAGCCCGCTTACAGAAAATAACTTTATAATCAATAAGAATTTTTTAATTAAAATGTCAAGATTGGAATCAGATTAAAAATGGTAATTTGATCATATCATTCAATCAAATTTATTATCTTCATCTATTATAATATGTTATTTGATTACTCATAGCCTTAATCCTGATGTATGAGAAATTGTCAATGACTATGTCATGATGAGATGCGATATCTTGTGTTTATAAGAAACATATATCACATCTATCAATTATTATAATCACATTCCAAACTTTTTCACTTGTAACATGTCATATAATGTCCATGGTATAATGAAATGCATCAAAAATCATGTTGTGACAACAAACCCATTGCAATACATTACAAATAAAATAGAAAAAATAACAATAGATGCCATAATACATGGACATAATGACCTAATTATTAATATGTATACATCCCCATCTAATTCTATCTTAGATGTCATCAATGTCATTTTAAAATAATTTTCAAATGCTAACACATCAGAATAAACATATATATCTAGAGACTTAACATCGACATGTTTATTTCTAATAAAACATCAATATTGCTTGAAAATCATTTGTCACTTTTCAATATGTATTTCTTACCATAAAGAGTAAAAAAATCTACAAATAAGAACATTAATCATTTTTTCTCTAACATCACAAGACAATATAGTTGTATTGAAATAATAGATACATATTGGATTGATCCTAATGCAATTTGCCTTGTCATAGATGATAATACTTGAATGTTAATAATTGATACCTAGAAAACATCTTTTTTATTCACAACCTTTTTATCGTATGCATGTTTTTTACTATGTTTAATGTATTCTTATATAGTTAAAAATAAAAATTAAAATTAAAAAATTAAAAAAAAACATAATGTTTATGATACTTATCCGCTTTGCTACTTAAATAATGGTTTTTCCTTTTTTTTGACCTTTTTCTATTACGTTCAGCTATGTTATTTATTTCTTACGCTTATTAATATGATAATATGAAATAAAAATTATCTTTTCTATAAAACAAGGCAAAAAAATAGATGAAATTAAGCAAAGAGATTTCAATCAACGAAGAACTAAGTCAACACCAACAAGACATTTCATCTAGTACAATAAAAACAAATTTTGCTGAACAACAATTACAAAAATGGTGACACTCAGTTCATTATATGATATTTTTTATTTTTCCTTTCCATTTATTATTTATTTTACCTTGAAATAAATTTATATTTATTTATTATTTTCTTCTCATAATATTATTGAGAAAAAACCATTTTTCTTCCTTTTTATTTCAGAACATGAAAAAGTACCACTTTACCATGCACAATAAAGGATATTTGTGTTGGGGAAAAAGTCACTATGTTTGAAGGAGATATTATAATAATATATGTACCTACTTGTGTTATGAATCTTGATTCACCAATAAAGGCCAAAATATTGCATGTTGATCTGGTAGATATCTATGGATAAATGATAATAACAATGAACATTAACAACAAATTAATTACAGAATTTGAAACACATATAACTCCTGGAAATAACATTTGAATTCTAGACTTTTTTATCAAGGAGAAAACAAAATATGAGAGAGGAAAAATTGATTTCTATATCTTTTTGACTTCAAAAACAAATATGCAAAACATTCCTACTATTTGCAAAAAATACAGACTCATACCTAATAGCAAAATTGTTTATGTCATAGATTCAAATGATTTATTTTTAGTGGGATCATATGGGGCATTGGTAACAAGTTCCCAAAAAATAAATGCTCAGTTCAACTTACACATTAAAGATGGTGGAAAAAAATATAATATTGCAACTACAAGCCTACACTTTTCATGATAACTTGCTACTTTGATAGATAATGATTAGATATATTTGTGAATTAACTATTACTATCTGATCATAGATTCATATTGGATAATAGAAATAGAAACATTTCCATGCTAGCTAATGTCAAAATTCTAGCTCATCTACATTTTCAAAAATGTTATACATAAAGGTCCAAAAGGTTATCAAGCACTATAAACAAATGTCACATCTTTCATAGATCCACTCACTGATGAAACCACCAAAAAATATTTATAAATAATCATTAAAGAAAGAATTGAGGTAAGCATCATCATCTCTCTCTCTCTCTCTCTCTCTCTCTCTCTCTCTCTCTCTCTCTCTCTCTCTCTCTCTCTCTCTCTCTCTCTCTCTCTCTCTCTCTCTCTCTCTCTCTCTCTCTCTCTCATTTTCTTAATTGTTTTTGGCAAAAACAATATAATAACATCTTTGCCAAAAACAATATAGTAACATCTATAAGATATGGGAATGCTAAAGGCAAAAAATATTTATTGGGATCTATTTAAACCTATATATAATTCCTACTACCATTCAATCTTATCAATAGATTTTTAGCAAGATGTTTATTTAGCCTATCTAACATGCCCACTAAATTCAAGTCATTCCTTTGTGAATGAATTAGTGTGTAATGTCCATACAAAATATGGAAAGGTTGAATGTAAAATTAATCTTATCAATAGACCTTTTCTAGAGATATTAATTGTAAAATTAATATCAATATCTTTTGACCAATAAACACAAGATATTTCACTGACTGCATTTTGGCTATGTAATTTTTAGTTAATCAATGTATTCAAAAATGCAATGGATAATATAGTTTCTTATATTGGGAAAGAATGAAAAATGCTTCAAAGGTTTTAAGTTTTCTTTGAATTTAGATTGCATATATGTTTTAAACATTTAAATTTTTATTCTTAGCCATTGACATGAATCAAACGCAGGCCAAAGGCTAAGAATAAAAAGTTAAATGTTTAAAACATATATGCAATCCAAAATCAAATGCTATTTGAATATTCAAATGATATTTTCTTTTCATAGAGTTATTTTATAGGATAAGTAATCATTGTATTTTATTTGTAGACTATGATTAATTTGCCTATAAAATAACTCTACAGGAAAAAAAAACATTTGAATATTCATAATAGGGAAGTACTTGAACAAGTACCTAGCCTACATATTGGCACATCAACTTAATTGCCATTAGGTTGTATCTTAGAATATGCCATTGGTTCTAATTATAATCACCATAGAAATAAGGTATATTTAGGAACAATTATGTCTATTTTTATCTTTTATCATCAGACTATATTTCATGTCATCTCATAATAATGTGTTTCACGTGAAGGAATCTATTTTCTAGAGAACTTTATGTTACTTATACATTTTCATAAATGTCTTGGAATCCTTTCATTTTTGGTATAACATTCTCACTGTACCTTTTTAGTTTAAAAACTATAATAATGATGGTTCATAATGTAACAACCCCATTGGGTTAGACATAGAAATAAGTGATTTTTTAAAATACACATATACCAAAAATAGATTATTCAATGAAAATATATAGAGACCATAATAAATATTCAAGTTCTGATAATAGAAACAAGCATGATACATCACGTATCATTGATCTCTAATATCATGAGAGTACACTTCATAAATGTGAATATAGAATGTAATCACATTGACTCAGCTACAACTGAAACAAGTCTATAACTACTATTTTCAAAGTAAAATAATAAGTAATTAAACCTCTTGATGATAATATTCAATAATAAGTATATTAAAATATAATGTACATATAGATACATGGCTCCCTTAGAGCATAGTTCTCAAATATAAGTATTTGTGGAAATATCA